>CM053623.1:129609298-129626154 GCA_028646595.1 Phalanger gymnotis | reverse complement strand
TTTGAGGAAGTCTTTTTTTAATAAATAAAACAAAAAAAAATAAAATTTTATTTTAGACTCAAACACCAGAACACACATACAGAATGGAGAAAAGAAACAAAAACATATCATAAACTTAAATACAAAATAATAAGAAAAAAAGGGTGTCATGTGCATAGCAGAAGAAAGGATTCAAAATATGTAACAATAAATTTTCATTTCAAGAAAGCCTGTATGATAAATACTAAATGTTGTGTTGAAAGCTGTCCATCTTTTCTTTGCTTCCTTGTAAGTTTTCTTTTGTTCTCTGAAAATGCACTTTTTACTTCGGTCTTTTTTCCTCCCTCCACCCTCACCCCCAGAAGGCTACATACAATTAATTGTGGATATATTTCTCTATAGCTATAAGAAGAAGTCTTTAAAAGCCATCTTTGTGATTTTTTTTAAGAAATCCAGAATTGCAACATCCATAGATTTTGGTTATTATTGATTCAAATATGTGTTTAGAAATAAATCCACATATTTAAGAACTCTGAAGGCCAGAAAATTCATATTCAAAGCTTTGATTGGAATTTTGAATTCATTAATCCTAATTCTATCCTCAGAAAACAATTACAAGTATATTAATATTATAAATGAATTTTTAGAATTCATGGCATTTTAGAAATAATACTGGCACTATTTTAGTGGTTCTTCCATTTTTTAAAAAAAAAATTATTAAAACATGTTTAGCTCTTTCACATAACATAATAGCAGATTCTTTAATGCCATTCCTTTAACATGGAACATGTACCATATTGGAAATAGTTATGTAAAAATTGCAATAACATTTTAAAGAAGGATAAAATGTTCTGAGCTTTTGGCAAAGTATAAAAGAGAAGGTTTCATTAATATTATTTAAGTAAAATGTTTATTCTTATCCCCTCTTGTGTTTTCTAAGAAACCTCATAACTGTCAAGAACAAAAGGCAAAAGCCTAAGTTGCTGGCATCAAGAAAGTGATCTTGTAATTCAGACTCTCCCACAGCTCCAACTCAACTCCCAAGTGAATATATGATTGAGGCAACAAAGAGCATAATTCTAAGTAGATGGAGATTTATGCAGTCATGCATTAAAAGTTCAAACCAATATTTGTAAATAGATCCAATCTGCCAGCTGCCTTTGAGGTCTCCATGTAACTGGGAAGTGTTAAAGGTGACATTTCATGTCAGTTATTAGGGACAAATTATTTTATTGGGGGGCAGGTGGCAAGGAAAAAAAGGAGTGGAAACATAATTGCTCTGCATGAAATAATTGATGTGATTTCCCCAAACAGATCTTTTCCAATTGCATTTGAAATCTCATTTGATTGCATTGCAATGGTTGGTTAACTAAAGTAATTTTGTTCCTAACTAAGCCTATAACATTAATTGTACTTACACATGTATAAACATAAGGGAGGGCTAATTTGTATTTCAATAAGTAGGATCTTAATGCATGGGTTATTAGTATCCGCTTGTTACTATGAAAACTAAAGCAGAGACTTTGAGAAATTGGTCCGTAAATAAAACATTTGAAAGAACCACGTCAGCTTTATCTTCACAGGCAAAGTGAATTAAAATATGAGCAATTCTCCAGTGAAGTTGAAAACTGCAGATGACTAATTAGGAAAATTTAGGTCTCTCCCTACCCTCACGCTTATCACCATGCTCTCCAAAGCATCATTACTTCTGAGGAATCCATTTTATTTCTTGAACTCCCTAAATATTTTCTTTATAGGAGTTGTCAAAAGATTTCTTAGCAAGTTGTAAAATTCATCCTTGGCTCTGTGACTCAAACCATTGCATAATCTATTGAGTTATTTCAGCTTTATTAACTAAATTGAATTGCCTCATGGTCTATCCTATTGATTGTTATACCAGCCAATTGTGAATGTCTGAATGTGGCATGTTAGTCATATTTTGCCTAATTTAGTCACAGTAGATAAAGGTAGAGTCAGTTCCAAAGTAGAACTGGGATAGAGCACTCTAATATTCTAGGTAAAACAATGATTGTAGTGAAAAAGAGAAAGTCCGTCCAAATACTTTTGAAATAGTAGTATCCACAGATTATACATGGCACTTTTTAAAAAAATTAGACTTATTTACCCATCTATTTTTATCTGGAAAATGTATTCTTTCAAATAGATTTTCGTTTCAATGAAAATTAATTCTTCCATGGATGAACATTTATTTTTGCCCATGATATTTACAAATTAGTAAACAAAAATGAAACCTAAAATAATTGGAAGATTATTTTAAAAAATTTTTTTCTCGGCTGCAGTTAAGAAACAGAGATCTCTTCTTTTCACTAAGCTTCTATGTAATGAGAGAAAGACCAATTACTATACTTGGTTTAAATTTACACGCACCAAGTAATGTTTTTTCTTCCCTCTTCTCTGTAGTTCTTTTATCCACATGTAAAACATTATAGGTGTTTAGCACACAAGTATTTACCTTTGTGCAAAATTTAGAGACACTTAATGGATTTTTCTGAGTATCCTAAACAATTTTGTTTCTATAATTTTTACTAAGTAGTTTTTATTTGACTCCTTTTGCCTGTGATTATTATCATGATGATACTAATGTGATAACTATTGACAATACAGTAAAATTTAGGAATAGAATTTGTTTCAGTCATGTAATTAGAAAAAATACAAGAAAATGTTTAAATCAAATATTGAAATAGAACATAAAAATATAGATAGTGATGATTTTGACTATCTCTTTAATCCCCAGTTCCATATTTCCAAGTAGCATATTGTAAAACATTGTGGTATCCAACAAGAAGACAATATTCAAATATTCAATAAATCTCTTCCCCTATTAAGTTAGGCAGGTTACCTCTACTTAGCAGATATGAAAGCTGAAACACAAAGATTGTAATAAATTCTATGAGGAGAGCACTAAGACCAGAACCTATAAAAGTTCCTAGAAAGCATCTTTCATCTTCAAATTCACATTCTCTGTGTGACTTATGTATGATATGGTATAGTTCAAAGAACCCCAGCGTAAGTGTTAAGAAATCTGGGTTTGAATTCTGACTCAGCTTCTAACTACTGTGTGTTGCTGGGCAAGGAAGTTAAGTCCTCTGGACCTTTATGAAGTAAGATACATAGTCATTAAGGGAAATGTCTTGTGAAATGACAGCAGAAAGTTACTCATCCAGTCATATAATGGCAAGTTTATCTGTGTATAAATCTATTTGGAGACTGTCATAGGCCAAGTTTCATAACAACACTCTCTCTCCTATTACTGAGAAGGCACATTGTAGTAAAGAAAATGAGCAGAAGCTATCATCCATCATGTGTGCTGCACTGCTATGTCTGTGACACATGGAACATTGCTTTTGGGTAGCTCATCAAAAAATTCTTCGTTTTTGTGAGGTAATATTGGGTGTTGAATAAGTATTTATACAATGGGAAAATAGCAGTTAAAAAAAGAATGAAAAATAACAATAAGAAATTAAAGACTAGTCTAGATACAACCAGATAAGCAAGATACAAAAGTTTTAACTGTTGTAAGAGAACTAAGCCAATCCCCAGGAAAAGAATTATCTTGGAATGTACAAATCCCCAAAACATAAATATGCGCAGATATGACGGGTTGCTATTTTGAAGCTTTCTGAAAAAAAATAACAGTATATAGACAAATTAGGTACCAGCATATTTTCATCCATTATCCAAGTTAACAACCGGATTAAATGAGTAAGATGTTGCAAATTGGAAGCTGGCCATGGTGAAAGAAAACCTGCTAACTAAAGTCAAAATTGATGTCACAAAATATGAGATTTATAAGAACTGAAACTTAACAATTTGATCCCTGATAATGAGTCAAAAGATATAAATGCAAACTACTACAACAAAAAAGATGATCAAAATAAGAATCAGCAGTTCTTGAATTAAAAGCATGACTGTGTATTATTATTTCAAGTATAGTGATAATTAATTTTAATTATACCATGACCAAAGAAATGCTGTAGTCCTTCCATTCTACCACATCCTATGAAAATGTGGGTTATATTAATTTGGCTTCATGGTGATGAAATTTTTAATTATAGGAACTGCCTAAGACTATAACAAGTCATAGAGTGGTTATGATCTTTTTGTGGAGGGAGTATTTATACCCATGAAATCAGAGGTCCTTGGGGTAGAAAAAAAATTCCTAAGGTAAATTTGAATTGCCTAAGCTTAGACAGAAATTAACTCCTTAAAACAAAACTTAATTGCATATTTAAGTAATTATGGAGATAACAAAGAAAATCAGGACAGGAAACGTCAAAAATAAAATATTTTCCAGAAAAAACTTGCCCAAGTCTTACCTAGAAAATGATGTCCATTTTGGTGAAAAATACTTAATCCATCTGTGAATTAAATAATAATAATATGGCCAACGAGCATAAAAACTTTACTAATGATTAGGAGTACAAAGATCCATTTTATTAGAGGCTTTGTACTAATTTATCAGATTTTCTAAGAATAATGAAATTTGACTAAGTTAGATGGACTTTATTTTTTTTTAAAGAGTCTTTTATGACTCAGACTCTTAGACCCTGCTTTGAATTCAACAAGAAGTTTGTAATTTGTAAGAGTGCCCCTTCAATTACTAGCTTTTAAGCTAGGAGACAGATGAGCCAATTAACATTATTTTTCTTCCTTCAGCAAGGAAATATTTGTCAGGGAATGAGCCATTCATTCAAAACAAAAAAAGAAATATTTCAAAGACTAAATTTCCTGTTTGTCCTGAATACGTTATAGAAAACAAAGGTTTGTGAATATTGTAGTTCATGGTTTTACATTAAAACAAAAGGATGAGCAGGATACAAGTTACTGATCTTAGATGATTATTTGAATTTATATGCCAACTCCAGAACCCAGCTTTATTAAGCTTTTTTAAATCCCACTAATTATATGATGATACGTTAAGAGTTTAAAATATGTAATTGCAAGTGGATACAAATAAATGAAATGGCAAGTTATATTCATGGATATAATTCCCTGAATTAAAAAAAAAATACTAAATAGCTACTGTAAAGGAAACCTGCAACCATCCAGACCTGGTACATTTGAGATGAAGGATTAAAGATGAATGTACTTGAGAACACCGCACATTTGGTAGTGTCTTAATGTATTTGGAATGTTTTCCTCACAATAACTCTGTCCCTATTTTAATGGTGATGAAAGCAAAGCTCAGTAAGCAATTAAATTCAGTTCAGCTTTTATTAAGAGCCTTCATTGGGCAAGGCAGGGGAACAGAAACACAAAAATGAAATAGCTTTTTGCCTCAGGAATCACAGATCTAGAATTGGGAGAACCTTTAGAGGGCATTGAATCAACCCTCCAACCACCAATTTTAGACACGAAATAATTGAGTCCTAAGGATGTGACTCATCCAAGATCACGTGGTCACATGAGTACTTTTTCTTTCAAGTCACTGCAGTATGTCCTTTCCTAATGTCTTGCTAGTTATTATTTATCTCATTTCAAGAAAGAAATAGTAGAAAGTAAGGATTTAAAGATTTTTAAAATATTCCTGTAAGGATTAGAGCTTGGAAATTTTTTCATTAGAAAATGAATCATAAGTATTAAAATTATATTAACACAGTTTGTTTTCCCAGAGTTACTTTATTTGTTACATAAGCCAGTCTTTTCTCTCGTCATAACCATTTACCAAACTGTACATGTGGCTACTCAAAATGTGCGGTGTTTTTTCCAAAAATTTCCTTTCTCAGCTACTCATATTTAAGGAATGTCTTTTATTAGTTCATATATTTATAACTACTTCTACACTTTTAGAACAAGTAATTTCATTTGCCTGGGTACTTACTGCCTCCACAAATGCAGGTTGCATTCCCTCTGAATCTTGGAAGTTACTGGGTATAAAAATATTCCTCACCTGGTGGCCAACTCTCTGGCAATGAGCCTTTCCAAGCTGCCTGCTTCTTGGACAACAGACATCACAATCTGTCTGTCACTAAGCCCACACTAGAAACTCCTTCAGCCTTGTGGGATGTGCCAGAACTTTAGTTCTGATGACATTAATTTTAGGGAAAGACGAGCAATCTTGTTTTGCATCCATCATTAATTACCGAGCTGAAGTTATCATCTTCTCTCATGAATAATGGATTTTAGACCTTTGGTGGACATTAGAGATAATTAGTCCAACACTCTGATTTTATTGCTTTGAAAACTGAAACCTAGAAGGGTTGTGACTTGCCATAAGTCATAGAACCCTGGCCTCTCGACTCTCAGCTCAAGGCTCTTTCTGTTCATTAATTAGTCTACCTCAAAGTAGTGGTTTAAAAAAAAAGACTAGGTGAAGAATATCTTTTAATTGCTTTTTTTATATGAACATTATGTTTGTATTGGCTACATTTCCCACAAAATTGCCATTTTACCATATTTCCCTTTCCAGAAAATAGAGAATCTTTAGCAGGCAGTGGCTACCCACCAAAACTCGATGGCAGATGACAAATATAATACTCTGGAACTGGCAGGACAGATATAGCCTCAGGCAATTTGCTTTTGCCAATTTGATTTAGATGTAAGTGTTACAAGCCACTCACAAGTTTAACTACAGTTCTCATCCATTTTTAATAGGGCCATGGTATGTATAATTTGATAACTTTAATAAGTCATCCAGTTGCTATACTTTTTATCTTCTTTAAATAGCCTCACTCCTTAACTGTCACATCAAAAATGCACTCTAAAATCTGTTTCTGTCCTTACATATGGTATATCAGAATTAATCTGTCAATGAAAGAACAAAGATCGCTGTTTAACAACATGACACTGAAAACATGCACCAAAATCCTATAATTGGAAAATGTTGACACTTGTTTCTAATTGAATCGTGAGCCCCTTTTTCACATTCAGTTCTGATAGTTCTATTCAATCAAAAAGAGTTCTCACCTAGCCAGCCAGAGATAAATGAGATGCTTTCGACCCTATCTTGACATGAATGAAGGTTCCTTTCGATGTATTTATAAACCACAATAGCAACATTTCAGAGTTTCCTTTGAATAGCTTAGTAAAGCAGTGTTTAATATTGTATTTATGAAGCAATATAAGGAAGTAGGTTTGTAGAATTTGATGAGAATGGCTAAATATAGGGAAGCTAAGTGGATAAATCGTTGGGCCTGGAATCAGGAAGACTCACCTTCCTGAATTCAAATCAGGCTTCAGACACTTACTAGCTGTGTGACCCTGGTCAAGTTACTTAACACTGCCTCAGTTTCCTCATCCGTAAAATGAGCTGGAGAAGAAAATGATAAACCACTCCAGAATCTTTGCCAAGAAAACCGCAAATGGGGTCATGAAGAGTTGGACACAACTGAAAAACAAGTAAATGACAAGATCCCCATCCCATTAAGAGAGAGAAGGTAACTGTCTTAATGCTTTGCTTTTACGTTTGTGGACTAGGAGAGGTGAAAAGTTGCCACATATGTTGGTATTGTGTCCTGTCCACCACACACAAGTACTAAGCATGGCCTATGACAGGGCTGGGGAATCTGCGGCCTCAAGGCCACATGTGGCCCTCTAGGTCCTCAAGTGTGGCCTTTGATAGACTCCAAACTAGAAGATTCAGTCAAAGGGCTTCACTTGAGGACCTAGAGGACCACATGTGGCCTCAAGGCCACAGGTTCCCTACCCCAGGCCTAAGATGACATTCTGAGTGTGGACTTGCTAGAAGGCAAACCTTCTGTTTCCCATGACCCATGATGCCAGTCAGTTCTTCATCATCATCATAACTTTCATTCTTTAATGTTAGGGCGGATTTTTGCTGAATATTCAGAGTGCTTTCTAGACCTGCCTGTACCCTTCACCTCAAAATTTCACCATGGATTCACCGGACCTTGGAACGAAAAAGGAAAAAATGATTTTCAACATATTGCAAATATAATTTCTTTGACATGTCAAATAGTAAGGTAACCAGAGCATGAAGTCCCCCTTGAGAGCTGCAACAACTAGACACTTTTAATACCACAGTATAACAATAATCAGCTCAGGAGCGAAGGTTTTACCTGGCAAGAATCTGCATTAGCATCATCTATCAGATACTTAGTGAGAAGCGTCCTGAGCCTCGTTGCTTCCCATTTTCACAAACTTTGTGATTGCTCGATGCCAACTCTTTAGGCTGCTAGGATAACGCCTCCTGTTACTTCTGGGGGAGATTATTCACATTGAAGACAAGGGGTTGATGCCTTGCTCCTCTTTTCTGCCTGCCGTTCGGGAAACCTGGCATACTGCACTCATGTAAGAAGACACACCTGTGCAGTTGAACTATCAGCCTTCTTCTCATACCCTGATTTGTCTCCTGATTCTATTACAGTCAGTCAACAAGCATTTTTTGAAGCACCTGACATGTGCCAGGAACTGTCCTAAGGGCTGTTTTACTTCCCTTTCTCTGAATTCTTTAAAATATCTATGCTATTTCCTGAAGGACATGAAATATTTAAGGACGTTGTGATTTTATGCAATAGATGAGGAAGAACCAGGAAACAAAATTCCACATCCCACTTGGCCTGCCATATTGGAAAACCTTTAAAAAATCAAAATTAAGGACATTGATGATACCATATTATAACTAATTCACCTCCTTATATTCTACAGCCAAGTGACACTATAGTCCTTGCTTTTCATTGCACAAAACACTCTATATTCTGTGCTTTTATTATTTCCTAGGCCTGGAATGCTCTCCTCTCACTCCTCCTGGCTTGCCAACCTTTGATCAAGTCTCTGCTTTTACAAGAAGCCTTTCCATGTCCTCCTTAATGCTTGTGCCTTTTGCCTGAGATTATGTCCAGGTGATGCTATGTCTACTAGTTGGTACACGTTTTCTCCTCAATTAGACTGTGAGCTTCTTGGAGCAGGGACTGTTTCTCCCCCTTTCTTTGTATCCCCAGAACTTAGCACAGTGCTAAATGCTTGGCACATAGTAGGCACTTAATACAAGCTTGTAGCCTTGACTTGACCTGAGAGAGATTAAGTGATTTCTCCAGTGTCACAGCTAGCAGGAGAGAATTTTAACTTGGGTCTTTGTAATAATAGTGTTACTTGCAGCTGCTGTGGGGGTGTAAGACCAATAACACCAGCACACAGGAGAGGGGATAGCACAGGTTCTTTGATCTGCTTTCTAAAGGAAAACAACTTAAAAGGGGTCAACAATCTTACTTTAATCAAACATATATATATATATATATATATGTGTGTGTGTGTGTGTGTATATATATGTGTGTGTGTATATATATATGTGTGTGTGTGTGTATATATATATATGTGTTTGTGTATATATATATATGTATATATATATATGTGTTTGTGTATATATATATATGTATATATATATATATATATATTTCACTAAGTTCAGGGGAAAAATCAGCACCCTGAACTTCAGAGAAAATACAAGTAGAAAGTATATTAACAGAGCAAATATAAACATCAAAGATCAACAGACAGGGCTTCTAACTGTTTGACCAAAAACAATACATACAAAGTTACCAGAGTGAGAAGCACCAACATCTGGGTTTTCAAAGCCAGGGGACTCCTTAACAGCTACCCAAAGTCACATCTGGCTACATCACACGAACACTCTTCCCATGGGTGAGCCCCAAAGCAAAATGCTAACCTCAGAGTATATACATACTTCTTCAGGGTCAGAGGGCATCACCACCCTCATGACCCAGGCTCATGTGACTCAAACTTGTGTGACTTAGGCTTCTATGTGACTTAAGCAGGTCACATGGGCCTATTAACAGAAGGGAAAGATCTTCCCGTTAAACAAAAATACATTAACAATACAGTTTTTTAGCTTCAAATCCAGTATTCCATCTATTCTGCCACCTGCATGCCTCAGTACATATTGGCGTCATATACCATACAATACACTATTAAAAGTAAAAAGAATTCTTTAGAAATAAAAATCCAAGCAGAGTTTTCTTACCAAAAACAGTTGAATTTTCACTGTTCCTACTGTACTTCTGTCCATACTGGGGACATTTATGTAATATTTCTTTGCCTTTATCTTTCCTCCAGTATATTGTCTTGTCTTTGCAAATACATGGTGAAAAATTTTGGAAGGCAAGGCTTAAATTTTTATGTATTAAAACTAGAGTCCCAAAGACATCAACCTGTACAAAGTAGGTGCCTTCATTTGTTCTTATTTTTTTAAGCAACTACTATCAGAATAGCAGAACACTGCTTCAGGTGCTGAGGAACATTTCAAACCAGCCACTTTTCATGGAGATCACAGTGTTGTTAGGTATAAAACACAAATAAAAAAATCTTTAAGATAGAATACTGTATACTCAGGTACACTGCCTAACTCTGATATTGATATGTCTTCTAAAAAAGATAATTTATAACTTTAGTTACTTGTCCTGATAAATGTAGCCTAAAAACAAGGTAGCATGGCTGGTATCTTCAAATGTACCTTAAGTAATCTGTGAGAAATATTTATCCCTAAAGTGGGATAAATATAAAATATTTTTCTATCTCCAGAATACTGAGAGTTGAATGTGGTTCTCCTCTACGGCAAATTGCTAATGCCATATAAAATCAGAATAATAGATTTAAGGTTTCTAAGTCCCCTTGACAGTCATTTAATCAACCCCCTCATTTTACAGATCAGAAAGCTGAACACCCCCTCACCCCCATCCCCATGCTGGGAAGGTAAGTGAAAGTTGCCCAAGGTCACAGGGAGTAAAAAAGGCATTCAAACTGAGGCTTTGTAACTTCACATTCTGTGTTCTTTCTCCTATGGGAATCTGCCTCTCCAGTAATACCATTAATTATTGTGACTTTAATTACCAATGCTGATTTTTTCATGCTTAGGTCAATTCTAATGTCCCACGGATGCTAACAAGATCAGATTTTTAAATGTCTTTTTTACACATGGGTGGGACTCTTGAAAGGAAAATAGACTACTGTGGTTTATGAAAGCTATCAAATGACTCCTAGCCTGGTGCTAGTAAAAGTTGGATAAGGAAAACTGTAGTCAAATTTGTAAGTGATTTGCAACAGGAAATCCATAACAAATTTGAAAAGCAAATTGCCTTGGGCCATATCTGGTGTACCATTTCCAGATCTTGGTGTTTGTCATATTCAGTAGAGTTTCAGTAGGGAGACACTCTTTGCTTAAAGGTTATTTAGTTATGGAATATTATTACTCTATTATTCAGAAGTGACTTACCTCCCATCCCCCCCTCTGCCCAGATTACTTGCAATGCTACCATTCCTTGATAGCTAGCATTAGGACATGTCCCTGAATGGCCTGGGCCTAAGTATAACCAAGTGAGAGAATGTAGGCAAATGAGCTTGGGTATCTGCAACTGACTATATTCCTGAGTTAGTATAAACTGTGAATGATAACAGCAAGTCACTTTACTTATAACAACACTGTGAGGTAACTTATGTGATTACCTCAATTTTACAAATGAAGCAATTAAGGTAAAGAACAGTGAAGCCACTTAGCACTTTCAAATATCTAGTAAATGGTGTAGGACTTAAACTTAGGTGTTCTCATGTCAAATCCTCTGGCCTTTCCACTGTGCTATTTTGCCATATGCATTCTCTGATAAAATTCATTTTTTCCATAACTAGTTTTAGGTTTTAAAATTGATAATTATTTTAATTTGAAATTATTTATTTAATAAATTTAGTATTTTAATTCACATAGATTAATTTATTAAATTTAATATAATAATGTAACAAACTACTCATTTCAAATTAACTCTCAATTAATTATGCAATTAAGAGGTACAAGTATTACAAAAGGAAAAATATTGGAAAAGATTTACATGTATGTGTGAGATATGAGTGTTAGATGTTCTAAATGGGGAAGGCAACATAGTACTGAAAGAAGTCTAGATTTGGATCTAAAGGACCAGAGTTCTAATCCCAGCACTGTCTCCCAGTGTGACATTGGACAAATTACTTAACTACTCTGTGCCTCCATTTGTTCATCTGTAAACTGAGGGAGATCAACTAGATTACCTCTTAAGGTACTTCCAGGTCGAAATCTATGATCCTTTCATTATGTGATTACTAACAAAATAGTAAAAACCATATATTACAAATCTAAGTCAAAGTTAACTGAAAATTCATCAGCAATTTAATTCCTCAAATGGTCTGAGTCAAAGGAGCAACTTAAGTTAATGTTACCTTTTCTTAAACATTTTGAAGAGGTGCAGAAAGTAAGCTGGTTTTGGTTTTAAAGAGTTTCTTTACTGGAATATGGACCAGGAAAAACAAAAACATCTATATCAACAAAGCTAGTAATTTTGCAAAGTAGGAACTGATTGTAAATTAAGGTTATAGGGATGTAAAAGTCTTTAAAATCTTCAAATACATTTGATTGGACATCAACATTGTTTGATGTTAAATTTTTACAATATAATTGATTTAGTAGTGTAAGGAACACTATTTCAGAATGAGAAAAGGAAGAAAATTTAAAAGGCCATAAAGTTTAAAAAAAATTGAGAATGGGGGAGATCTGGGCCTGTGATTCATTACTGATTGTTTTGGGGGAACTCTGAGTAAGGGAACATCCTCTTTCAGTGTACTTTAGCAACTGTTCTGAAACTTACAGTCTTAGAGAACTTGCAAGCTAGATTGGGAGTAAAAAAAGCAGATCAAAGAAGAGATAAATTTTCTATTCAAAGCAAATGGAACAATGATAATGGCTCACAGAGGTGTGGAAATGCTTAACTCTCATTTCTGTTTCCATGTGCTCCCAAGGATTTACTGGACTAGGAAAGAAAGGAGTTGATGATGTCAGGGAATTCTCTTGACTGAGAGGAATAGGATCTCTTGGGAGAGGCATATCTGTTTGCATAGTTTTCATCAAGACCTAGAGCATTGAAAAGCCTCCCGGAAAAGATCTGTAATCTCTGCCTGCACAGGATTTTCTCCTTTCTACAAGATTCTAGCCTAGGAATATTTTTGGGAGTTGTGGACAGAGTGACGGCATTTAGGGCTATTTCTCTTTGAATTTCCTTTATCTTTTTTTTCCTTCTGGTACATTTTTAGAGGTTTTCTGGAGGTATTTTGTGGAGAACTAGGCCCTCTACGTCATAAAAGAATGCTTTAGCACTTCCCCGATACCACTGACTTATAAAAAATAAATAAATAAATAAATGAAAGCAAAAGCAAATGAAACACAGAGGAAGGCCTGCAGTGTGGTCAGTAGCTATTCAGTTCCTCAATGAGGAATTTATGGAAAGACACAGATGAAAGTGTCTTGGAATGAGGATGCATGGATCCACCACTAGAAAGAATATCAATATTGATAAGATCTTTGATTCTGTTCACACATTAAAGGATCTCATCATTGTCATGGCTCATATTACATGATTGAATCCAGTGTTTTGTATTGGGTTTAGCCTGAACTATTATTGAAATACATTACTGGAAATCATGTTTTCATTTTCTACTCAAACTCATTATTTTTCATCATTTAGAAATGTGCTCAGACTTTTTTCCTTAGTGCTAGGCAGCCATTATCTAATTAAAGCTGGTAATGCCCTTAGAATAGATTAAAGGGAGTAGGTGATTAGAAATGCAAGAATAAGTCTAGTTTGCAGAAGAATCTATAGCCTTTCCTTCAATTGATTAGAAAGAAAAAGATTCTAATGAGGCTAAGGTCATAGATTTAACCCTGTTACAGCACATTTAGCTTTTCTCTACTGCATAGTAACAGATTGAATCTCTAATTCCAAACAAGTGACTCCTAAATATGTAGTAATGGGTCTTATTGGAAGGAGCAAGAAATAGATAAGCAGATTATAGATCAATAGTTGAGGATAAATCCATAACTGCTATTAGTAAAAGAATTAAAAACAAATACCTACTGATCATATGTCAGAATGATTTGTATTTGATTCATGCAAAGAGGTATGTTTCAAATCCTTTTACATAATGATGGAATCAGTACATTATTGATAGATGGAACTTCATGGTTATCTCTTATAAACATAAATTCATTTTATTTTTTTAAAGCAGATTTCTACACTTTCATAGAAGGAAGACAAAGTAGTCCCTAATTTGTTACTCATTTTATCCCTGTTTATATTTGATATCAAAATATTCACAAGATAATATTAATCTGAATAATACCCTAGAAAATAACCACAACACTGTCATAAATATAGATAACTCATGTTGCTGGCCTTTCTCAGTAATATTATATCTACTATTTGTTCTACCCCCAACTAGCATTTCCTCTGGGATTATAGGAGTTTGGATTATGGCTCATTGAGAACCCTTAGCTCCCCTGAAACTATTCAGGTCAAAAAGACATCAGATATGGATAGATAAGATTCTTTTTTAACATGACGAAAATATATAGAACGTATATCTAAGTCCCTTGACAATTGGGGAAATTCTTCTCTTTTCTAGAGCACATCAAGAAACCCTCACTATAGCATCCTGTCGTGGTGGACATGATAGTTCTCCAAGTATTTAAAAGGTTGTTATATGGCAAAAATTTTAGACTTGTGTTTAGCTTCATAGTATAGAACCAGGAGAATTGGTGGAAAATGGCAAAGAGACAAATTGAGGTTGGATAGGAGGAAAACCTTCCTAATAATTGTACATGTAATGGGCTATCTTCTGGCTTTTACCATTTAGCTCACTCCCTAAAAGTCTTCAAGCACTTCTTTTTGGGGGATATGCTTTAATGGTAATTAGGCATAATAAGTGGAGCATACCCCACTCATACTTAAGTTAGTTGCTTTAATGATGATTCTTTTTCAGATACGTGTTGGACTAGATTGTCACTGAGATCCCAATCAACTTTAAAATTGTGAAATTCTGTTATAGCGTATATTAATGTTGATATAAGGTTGCCTTTTATTTTTCCTTATTACAGAGAACACCAAGTATATATAACAATAACCATAAATGGACAAGGAGATTTTACATATGTGCACACACACACACACACACACACACATACACACATACACACAGAGAATATCCTCCCTTCTGGTCAGTCCCACTTTCTCTATATACCTATACAGTACATGTGACTTACAATATCATCTAAGAGATAGGCGTATGCTGTTCCCTGGTTCACGTGATTTCCTGCATTGCTAATCCTTCTTGTACTTAGTACTGTACCAATGGTCTAAGGGCCTCTTCAGATCTAAATGAAGCTATCTCTGTTTCTAACTTTTCTCATGAAAGCATTCTTCTCTGTTTCATCAAGGCTTTCATTGTTTCTCCTTCCAAATCTGTGTCTAGAACCAGCTCCCTAGATGTATGTTATTACTTAGAGGGGTCATATGAATGCAAACATCTCTGTTTTGGTCAAACTCAGAATCTCCAGATTAATGTATCTTGGCGTCTATGTCTTTGTCTGCCACCAGAATGTTTCTGGAAAGCATTACATCTTTGGCAAAGTTTTCTTGTAGATGTCCCCTTCTTTACTGTCTCTAGACTTAGAGTTGGCTTAATCCTTACTCCACACTGCTAATTCCAGTTACTCCCTTTACCTCTATCATTCTGCAACCTCTCCCTCTTTGAGTTGTATTTCTTCTGTTTTTGTCACCCTGTCTTCTTGTTATTTTGATAAACTGACCTTCAGAATCACTCTCCTCCTTTCTTAAGGATCTCCCTTTCCCTTGAACCAACCTAGCAGAAGAAGAACCAAGGGAGTGGTACGGTATGGCTAATCAGGGTTTCTGCTGAAGAAACCCAGGGACTTTCTACTTCTGCCCTGTAGCCCACCAGCATGCCTGAAGGACAGTGAGCGAGAAGCAGTCTCAACCCCTACTAGGAAGTCTAGGACCCTCCACTTCCTGCTCATGCCTGGAGCGAGGCAGGCCCCTTGAGAACTCACAGGACACATATCACCCTCTGATATGAGGTTACACCTCAAAGGAAAACCTTAACTAATTTAATCACCTTTGCCCTGCAGTATACTTTTCTCCACTCCTTGATACTTAACCTGGAATCATTCCTCATCAATTATCACCCTCTTATATTGTCTCCATCTTTGTGATCCTGAATCCTCAGCTGTCAATGTACAAACCTGGTTTTCCACCCCCAATTTCCTGATCCCTTACTCTCAGCTACCCCAACCTTGCCCCACCACCCCAAATGCCGTATCCATATCTATCTGTACCTTCTCCTGTGCCCTCTGGACTTCCTGTTCCATAAATAATGAATTTCCTTTCATCTTAAATCCCTTCCTTTCTCATGCCTTTGATATTCTAGTATTTCCTTTATCCCATCTCCCTTCAACTCCACTAGATTGTCCTCACTATCATTCCAACAATTTCTCTAATCTCAATTGTCTGTTTAGTAGATCCTTCTATGCTGCCTATAAAAATCTCTATGTTCTTATACTTTAAAAACTCCTCAGTATCCCACCTCCATACTTTGCACTGGATGTCCCCCTACCTATATTTCTCTTCTTCATCTCCATTTTTTAGAATTACAGGCTTTCTTTGATACTAGGATAAAATAAATTTTGCAGGAGGCTTTTTCTAGATGCTCCAACTGCTAGAGCCTTCCCATCTAAAGTTACTCTGTCTATTCTGTATCTTGTTACACTTATGTGTTTTATGATGTGTTCCCCATTACAACTGTAGGCTCATTGCAGACAGAGGTAGTTCTTTAAAAATTCTTTTTATCCCCAGCACTCAGCCCAATGCCTGATACATATTAAGCACTTAAATGCTTGTTAATGAATTAATGAAACTAGACTATCCATACTCAGTTGTGTAGCTTACCCAACAGGAAAGAAGGAGGAAGAAGATAAAAAAAAGGGGGGGGGACGATGGAAGGGAGGGCAGATGGGGATGAAGATAATCAAAAACAACACTTTCGAAAAGGGACAAGGCCAAGTGAGAAAA
>CM053623.1:129580153-129608798 GCA_028646595.1 Phalanger gymnotis | reverse complement strand
GGAAATGGGGAGAAAAATCTGTAATTCAAATGCATGTGAAAATTAATGCTGAAAACTAAAGATGTTAATAAAAAAATAAGAATATAAAAAAAAAAGAAAGAAACTAGACTATCCTTTATGTGTAGTGTTCCATAATTAGAAGGTGAACTCCTTGTGGTCAGGGACTATCTCACCTTTCTATTTGCATGCCCAATGACTAGCAAAGACTTTGGCATTTCATAAGTACTTAATAAATGCTTTTCTATTCCATTCTATTTTCACTTACTGCAAACAACCTTTCAACCTTAGTGCCATCATTGACTCCTCATTCTCACAGACCCCAATATATAGTCAAATCATGGGATTTCTATCTCTGTAACATCTTAGCTTTGTGTTCTCTTCTCTCCACTCATATAGTCAACAACCTAGTTCAGCAGTAATCTCTTATCTGGTCTCCCTACCTCCCCTGGATTTCCACTGAAGTCTATCTGCAGATAGCTACCAAAGTAATTTTCCTAAAACACAAGTCTGATCATGTTGGTCTACCACTCAGGAATTTCTGGTGGTTCCTTATTACCTCTAGGATGAAATAAAGAATCTTCAGTTTCTCTTTTAAAGCTCTTTATTCTGGCCTGTTCCTGCCATTCCAGTCCTCACAAAACCTTACTCCCATCTCATGTAGTCTACAATCCTCCATAGGGCATCTAGGTGGCACAGTGGGTAGAGCACAGGGCTTGGAATCAAGAAGGCTCATCTTCATGAGTTCAAAACCAGTGTCAGATACTAGTTGTGTGACCCTGGGCAAGTCATTTAACCTTGTTTGCCCCATCTGTAAATTGATCTGAAGAAGGAAATGGCAAACCACACTAGTATCTTTGCTGAGAAAACCCCAAATGGGGTCACAATGAGTCAGACATGGTTGAAACAATTGAACAACCTCAGGAACAAATTAATAACATAATAACATATCAAATCAATAATGAAATAATATATTAAGATAAGCCATGTGACTTATGTCAAGGTTAGCAAGGCTGCTGCAGAGTTATGAACTCTGCAACTTTCAAATCATGCCATTAAAACATAATAGCTCTGGAATATTGAGCAAGTCACTTAAATTTCCAGTGCTCTGGCAGGTCTTTAATTCTATAAAATGCAGAACAGTTACCAGTATGCATCAACAGAGAGGTTTCCCTATAGAGATGAAATCATAAACAGACAAAAATAAAAAGCACCTCATACCCTTCAACACAATGTGACTGTTAGGACATTGCAGCCAACTTGTGAGTTAAATGAGACTTTATTGTATTTCAAAAGGAAAAGTTGTTTCATGACCTTGACTCACAGTCCATATGGAACACATAAACAGCTAAGCAGTAAATTCCTTTCAAATATTTGTACTCAACTGTACCTATATTCTAAGTCATAAATAAAGTGCTTACTTTTCATGTATTTTACATATATGTATATCTATTTATTATAGTACATTTGGACATACCATTATTCTGAAACTGATAACGATTTAAAAAAAAAACAACAAATCTGCTGTTTTTGTTATGCCCTGGTGGAAAATAAGCCTACTCCAAGGTCGAAAATCTTCTTTCATGTATGTCACCTTTTGTTCAGATTTTTCAATATCAGAACTATAAGTCAACATTAATAAATGAAGGGGAAGGGAATAAGTATTTATATAGTGCATATTATGTGCCCAATACTGCACTAAGCAGTTTTACAAATATTGTCTCATTTTGCTCCTCACAACAACCTTGTGAGCTGTAGGTGCTGTTATTAAGCACATTTTGGAGTTGAGGAAACTGAGGCGAATAGAGGTTGAGTGACTTGGCCAGGGTCCCCCAACTAGTAAGTGTCTGAGGCCATTTTTACACTTAGGTTTTCCTGATTACAGGGCAGCTGGGTGGCACAGTGGGTAGAAGACTAGACCTGGAGTCAAGAAAGCTCATCTTCCTGAGTTCAAATATGGCCTCAGATGTATAAATGCTGTGTGAGTCTGGGCCAATCACTTGACTCTGTTTTCCTCACTTATAAAGTGAGCTGGAGAAGGGAATGACAAACTACTCCAGTATCTTTGCCAAGAAAACCCAAAATTGGGTCCTGAATAATCAGACAAGACTGAAAAACAACTGAACAACTTCCTGCTTCCAGGCCTAGTGTGCCATTAGCTGCCTTTGGGGATAAAAAATTACGCTGTGTTTTCAGTTGCTAAAATTATTTGCAAATGATTTGTTCATTGAATAACCAGTTGATAATTATATAATTTGGCCTTGTCTATTTTTTTTTATGCCTAACCTCACTTTCCAATTTCCTGTCCATTTATTGCAACCTTCCTCATCATTAACTTCTTAGATCTTTTTGGTGTCTCTCCGGATAATCCAAACAGGCGAATCAACTAGATTCAAGGTTCGGGACTATCTTTATGCATTATGAAAGCAAAGTTATTTACTGCAATAGCCATCATTTTTCAATTGATTAACTCATTTCCTGCTCTGAACACTTGGAGTTTGGAATTATACAAAGTTTTCTCATAGAAAATTCAGATGAAACTGCCAGTCAATGTGTTTTAACCGTATTTATTGCTATTAGATTTCTCTGTTTCCGTAGTCTTTGCTTCAGTGCAGAACATAAGAAAGTGGACAGGATAAACTGTATGAGAGTAAAAGCAGTGTGCTTTAATTTGGCAGATAGGAAGTGGTGACAATAGAGGTTAATTAGGTGTTGATGCGTTTTCTTCATTCTTCTCACCTGGTTATTAACTTTGAAATCACCTTTTTTTTTTTTAAAAAAAAAATATGGTTTGTCATCCTGAAGAGTTTATGTGTTAAGAAAGTGCGATCAAAAGATGAGGATTTTTATAGCATTTCTTTGTATAGCAACACATCTTGAAGCATCTTTTTAAGAGAAATAATCCATAATCAGTATAACATCTCCGCAATATTTCCACTTTCTACTGAAGTGACACCAATCTGTCTTGCATTAAACTACTTCACTTCAAATACTTTCATTAATTGTTCAAAAATACCTAAATAATTCTGTATTTTTCCTAGCTTCCCTTTACTCATATTCAGTAAAGATAAATGAACTTCTACGAGACTTTAGTTTCCTTGCTGTAAGATGACAGCACTGTACTCTGTTACCTTCCTGCTATTAAAAAATAGAAATGAATACTAGAGCAAATATATTTGAGAGCAGAATTTTTTTTTTGTAATTCTATCTCCTCTCCCAAATCTCATTCCCCTGGTCTGACATTGGCCACAGTCTAGACATTTCTTCCTCCATAGAGACTAGTCATATCCAATCAGATCATCAGGACCAAAGGAGCAAGAGCCTTAATATGCATGGCTGTGGATTCGCGTCTTACTTTTGTCCCCAAAGAGATGGCTAACCCATAGTAAAAGCTGGAGACAGAGGCCTTCCAAGCCCTCTTTTCTTCCTCAGTCTATCTCAGCTTATCTCTTGTTCCACTCCATCAAGCCCTTTCCTGATAGTTGCTATTCAACTCAAGTTTACAAGAGGCATGTTTTACTAATACCATAATTTGTGGATATCGTTTTGCCCAATGTATTCTTGGACTCCTCTCTTCTATGTATCTAATTATAAGGGACACCTACCATTAATCTACATGGCTCAATGGCTGGATACTGAACTGGAGTCAGAAAGGCCTGAGTTTGAATTTTGATTCAGACATTTGCTAGCTATGTGATTTTGTCATTTAAACTCTATTAGCCCCAGTTTCCTCATGTTTAAAATGGAAATAATATCACCTACAAGATAGGATTATTGGGAGCATCAAATTATACATACATACATACATACATATATATATATATATATCCCTTTGCAAGTTTTAAAGGGTTATGTAGATGTTAGTGTTGATGATGATGAAGAAATAATAAAAAAGAATATATCATCTCTCAAATTTTCATTGAGGGAGCTAGCCAATATCCTGAGAAGACATGAACAAGAGTCTCCCTAGAGGAGTGGTCATGGATGATGTTTAGTCTCTATTTTGGAAGGAAATAGCTACATAAATTGCATCATATAAATCACTGGAGTTATAGAAAGGGAGAAAATACATAATAGAAAGCGCATCTGCTAAGGAGTCAGCCAACATGGGTTTGAATACTAGATCAGTTTTGGTCTATACCGATTATTTTATGGTCTGATAAAGATATGTGTTCTACTAAGCCTTTAATCCCACCCCAGCTCCTTCTGCTTTTCATATCACCTACCTCTTTTCATATCATAAAATCATTTACATGATGAAGCAATTATTAAAAAGTAAAACAATTTTTAAAAACTCTAAAGAGGACTCTCATGGACCCCTATGTCTTTAACTATAACTCTTAATCACATGGTTTCCGAATCTATATTTCTATTCTAACCTCTCCCCAGAACTCTATTACAGGATGTAAACTCATGTCCTGTGAATCTAACATTGGTGATCTTTCCACAATGCCATTTTTAACATAGTCCCATGTAAGTATCTGATCCCAAATTTAAATCTCCTAATATTTAGCACTCTTTTCACTACAACAAAGTAACTCTTCCTTACAGTTTTAAGATCCAATCTGGCTTTCATTCTTTTTATTCTACTGATGATTCTCTCTTCAGTTGGAGAAGATATATGTGAATGTGCTTTACAAACCTGAAGCACCATATTGCTGTCATCTTCTGTGATTTAAATCTTAGAAATACTATTTTAATGATCTGTGATTTCATGGATGTCATTTGACCTGACTCCTCTCAGGTCAGATCATCAGCTTTCCTTCTCATTCTATAATAATTCTCATTCCTTCTCATTCTATAATAGTTTTGTCTCTGAACTCCCATTAATCTCCCACAGAGGATTTCTTCAACTTGCTAGACATTTTCTCTAGGTCTTTTTTATGTATTGTGGGATCCATTTAAGACATAAACTCTTTATCTGTTATGTGTTGTTCCCACACACATGACAAGTCTACTTCATTTTTGAGTCAGACATGTTGATAAAGTTCTGTGTCTTGCTAACAAGTCATCACTGGTGTGCTATGGCCTAGTTATTTATACTGTATGTCTGTCCATTGCCCTTTAAGTCACTCATAATTTTTATTCCCAGCATTCATCTTTCATATTTTCAAGAAACTATTGATATTGACAAGAAAAGTTTTTGTGTCCAAGTACATCTTGTAATTATTGAAAGCCTCATTTAATTAACAAAATAAGATAAAATCAACTTTTCTACTCATTTTCCATTTTAGGTCCAATCTGTTAGCACCTTCATTTTCTATATAGAGGTATATATTCTGATGGAATAAATCTTAGCAAATAATCACTCAATTTTGAAGACCGCTACATGTCTATCTAAAATGCATATACAAGAAACAGCTTTTTTCTCTAATGAAGAACTTGAGGGCCCTGAGTATATGAAATAAAGGGCTTCCCTTACCTCTCCCCACAATACACTAAGTTTTCCATTTTGTCTGGTTTATATCCAATTGAGAAAGATAACCAGCCCAATTGGGAGTTCCTCTTTGGGGTACAAAAGATTCAACCAAAGCATATAGATTCTGTGTCTGTAATTTAGGGGCACAGATAGCTCAAATTATTGAAAATCTGACTCTTGTAATATTTTAAAGTAAATTCAGTTTTCTTTCAAGTACATATTTAAAGAATTAGAGTGTCAATATATTGTCCAGTACCAGTGACTTTTTAATGAATGGTTAAGAATATTTTGAAATTAGGGGCAGTTAGATGGAGCAGTAATAGAGTGCCAGCCCTGGAGTCAGGAGGACCTGAGTTCAAATGTGGCCTCAGACACTTGACACATTTACTAGCTGTGTGACCTTGGGCAAGTCACTTAACCCCAATTGCCCTGCCTTCCCCCTTTCAAAAAAAATGAGATAAAGAATATTTTGAAATTAGATTAAAAGTCTATTGGTAAGTTTTATTTTTAATGAAATTTCCATTTGCATTGTTTGCATGTAATTAGACACTATTTAATAAAAATGGATTCTTGTTTTTGTTTTTCATGGTTACAGATTGCCTTTGCAATAATTAGAAAACTATTTTAATTGAAATGGCAACAGTAAACTATAGACAATCCTCCACAAAAAGACTCAAAATGGTTATATTCATGAGACATTCTTGTATAAGTGAAAGATAAGAATAGTTTATTGTGGGAATTTTTGAATCAATAAAAGATTTTTAAAAGTATGGCTAGAGTGAAGGAATCAATACAATTTTGTTTGAGGCTGAGATTATCTCAGAACTGTCTTTATCTACAACAACTATATTTTTAGGATGAATTGAACACATCAGTAGATGTACCCTTCTAAACAACAAAGAACTTTCATTCATTGATTTTGAGCCACTAGCCTACATAGGAACGTAGCAGATGGTTTTGCACTTCTCTAAACACCAAAAAATACCTACAGTGCCTCTTCTTCTGAGAACTCAAAGACTGCTATCACTGCGTCTTCTTGTATTTTCATGAATAGATGTTAGATAGCATCATGAACTCACAGAATAACAGATTGTAAAGAATTATAGGATCATTTTAAACAATCTTTAGTTGGATGAAAATTATCTGTAAGTGACTAAAACATAATAAGGTTGTAGAATAGTCGTACTTTGGAGTTGGGGGGAAAAGATATTTAAAAACACTTATGCTAGCTTATTCATTTTAGGGATGGGGAACTCGAGGTCTGCAGAGGTTAAGAAATTTGTGTGCTGTCATGAACACAGTGCTTTCCTCTGTTTCCACAGTTAATAGTGAGCATATGGGATCTTAGTGACTAACAAATCATCAGTAAGATTCAAGATTGGCACAGAAGATTGTCCTTTGCAAAATGACTTTGTTGTTTCCATTTTGCCATGGTTTTTTTCTACATGATGCTTTTTGCTACATTGAAAAAAACCTTCCTGTATATATTTCTTGAAGGCTCTTCAGCTCCAACAGTATACAAGGTGATATTTTATTCCTTTCAGCCTTGTTTTTGAGTCTTTAATTCTATCAGATTATTTGACAGTTTTTTTTTCAATAAACTGCCTGCATTTTTAGACATTTGTCTAGAATTCAGAATAATGGACTTGGAAGGGCAATACAAGTATTGCCTTTGGGCAAATCATGAAACCTCCATAACTCTATCACTTCCTGTTATGGTCAAAAGATATTAACTTTTAATCATGAGTCAGAGAAATATGAAGATATCTTAGGTAGTGGAAAGAGAGACCATAAACTGTTGGATTAAATTTTAATATGTTGAAACAGATATGCAAAGATTCACTGTAGACACTGAATAAAGTATGTTCTTCCCCGTTATGGAGGTGTTTTAATTCCTAATGGTATGTCCTAGTGTATTTAATTTCTGTGGAAAATAATACATCTATTTTGACATACTCTTCTACTTTTCCTTCTGTCTCAAAATTTAAAAATTATATTTAAATGTATTATCAAGAGACCTAAAAGAGTTCTAATGTTTTTCCATAAAAAAGTAAATTGATGATATCTCTTAGTGCTTGTTAGAAAATGATAAACCTTTGAAATTAATAAGCTAAAAAATTCCATCTGAGTATTCATTCACTATTTTTGATGCTTATTGGTGAAAGTGTTATATGTTTTGATAATAACTGCATTAGTAACTTCTTTTAAAATATTTGTTTCTTCTCTACAGAAATGGCGTTTTAGAATTTTGTTTGCTTTCATTTGTTGTTTTACATATATATACATGTACAAATGGAAGTGCTTTGAATAATATATTTTTTCACTGACTTGATTGATTTTTAGTGTATTATCTGATCACTTTACTGTATGTAGATTTATTGTTGATATTTTTGGAATACCTCATTAAAATGCACTTCACTTAATAATATCTGATATACAGCAATGTCAAAATACTTTCTTCTTTAATCGACTGTGATTTTCTCACAAACTGATAAATTTTTATTCATTTCTTTCCCTAGTCATTGCCCAATAATTTTCTAAAGTTTGCATAACTTTGAAAGCAGGAACAAAAGTACTCCATATAATCTTTTTTTTTTAATTATGGCATTTATCTGATGCAGTATTACTAAGAATATGACATACTGTTCCAATGTTCTTCTTTGATTTTTAGCTTACAGCAAGTCATTACAGAACTGCTATTAAAAAAAAGAAGATTGATCATTTTCTCTCCTTTTATGAATGAGAAAAGCATTTGACTTTTTAAAAGTTTCTATTATTCACTAAGCTTTTTTGAGACATAAGGATTCTAACTTTATAGTATGTTAGATGAATTTCCTTTGCTCAAATTATGTTAATCATATTTTAATGTGTCAGTCTTTTAATGAAAAAGATAAGTTATAATATTAAGATTTCAGTTCTGTACTTATTTTACAACCAGGCACATGGTTCCCTATCCCTAAGCCATGAGCTTCTGCCCTTTGTTGCCACACTTTTTGATGGATGGGGTAGTCATGACCATGACTCAGGATGTGTCCTCTCCTGATCCATGTGTCCTTATATACCTCTCTATTTTTAATGTCAGCCTTACACCATTTGCTCCTTTGGAAAGTTTCTTTCAGGTAGCATGCCAACCTTGGAGTGGAGCTGGTGGGGTTTGTTGGGAGGGACAGTAGAGGATTGGGCTGCCTACCACCTTGGAGATGAGGTCTCATTCACTTCCCACTCCCAGTCCATGGCAGTCTCCTATTTTAGGATCTGAGCAAAATTCCATGGCTCAGCCCTTTATTTATAGGAAGACCTCCAAGGGCCCCCTGGGTAACTGATGCTAGGACCTGGATTTCCCATCCCTTAACTCCTCCCATTACCCATCTCTTATTCTCCTTCCTCCTTTGGAAAGAGCAGGTTTTCCTGGCCACTGGACTCAGAATACTACTGGTTGTACATATTTGATAATCTTGAACTGGACATGGTCTCCTTTTTCTGGGGGCTTCAAATATTTTTGCTTTAAATTTATAAAGCAATGTTAAGTAGTAGAGTTTTCCTTGATAGTGTAGTAGGGAGATAAAGACAGTAGGCTGGAACCTTAAGGAAACCTATTATCTTCCAGTATGAAAAGAGGAATAGTGATCAATCAACAAACATAGTAAGTGTCCTCTAAAGGCCAGGCACATTGCTAGTTTTGTTTTGTTTTTTAAAGATACAAAGTCAAAACAAAAAACCATGTCTTCCCTCAAGGAGCTTTGTTCTACTGGAGAGATGGTATGTGGATAAATGATTGTATACAGAATCAATATCAAATCACTTACGAAGTAATCTGAAAAGGTAGGGTACTAGAAAGTGGAGGTAATGAGGAAAGGCTTTGTGTAGGAGGCATTACTTGAGCTCAGTCTTAAAGGAAACTGATTCAGAAGTTGTGCATTTTGGGGATGAGTCACGTCCTGGGCAAAGTCATACAAAAGAGGTGCAATGTCTTGTGTAAGGAAGAGTAAGAAGGACAGTTTGATTGAGTATGGAAAGATTAATAATATAAAAGGTTAGAAAGCTAGGTTGAGGTCAGGTCATAAATGCCTTTAAATGCCAATCAAAGGAGTTTCTATTTTATCTAAAGTGCAAAAGGATTTACTAGAGTTTATTGAGTAAAGAAGTGACATAGTCATTCCAGTACTTTAAGAAAATCACTTTGACCATTGTGTGGAGGGTAAATTGAAGAGGAAAAATAAAATTGAGGCAAGGAGACCAAATAAGAAGATTATAGATGTAGTGTAAGAGCTGTTTTAGAGGTGAGAGAAGCCAAGGTACTGGAGTAAGATGGTGCTCTGTGACTGAAGAGGGATTGAATGTAAGAGGTGTTATTTTTGGCAACTGAATTGACATATAGGATAATGGAAAGTGAAGAAGCAAGAATAATGGCAAGATTCGGATGCTGGGAGGTTGGAAAGTCACTGATGCCCTAGATCAGAAGTGTCAAAGCCATGTTGCTCCCTACAACACTCAAAAGTTTCATCTGAAGACAAGATTGAAATGTTATTGATAAATATTCATCGAAGCTCTGAAATCAAATCAGTGTTTGTGTTGATCAGAATTCTCAAGTCTTTCAAAGTCATGTATCTTTAGAGTATTATTATTTTTCATAAATCTTTCTTGCTTTTTCTTTATCTCACTCTGCATCAGTTTACAAGTCTTCCCAAGTTTTTCTGAAACCATCTCTTTCATAATTTCCTATGGAAATTTAATATTCCATTGCATCCCTATATCACAGTTTGTTCAACCATTGTCCAGTTAATGGGTACCCTATTACTTCTAGTTCCTTGCCACAACCAAAAAGAGTTGCTACTAACATTTTTATACATATTGATCCTCTTTGATCTCTTAGAAGTATAAACCTACTAATAGTATTGCTGCAGTAAAGAACATAAATAGATTTGCAAACTTTTTCAGATATACAAAATTACTTTTCAGAATGGCTGTACCAAACCAGAAATTCATCAGTAATTCATTAATATACTTGTTTTCCCTGCAGGTCCTCCAGCAATTATTTTCCCTTTTTGTCAGCTGTGCTAATCTTATGGGTGTGAGGTGGAACCTCATAGATGCTTTAATTTGCATTTCCCTAATTATTAGTGGTTTGGAGCTAAGATTTCTTTCTTTGAAAATAGCCTATTTATAGCTTTTGGCCATTTAGCAATTAGGGAATGATTTTTATACCTTCAAATTGTATGAATATACACATTAAACCTTGAAAACATGATCATTATTAGACAGAAATGGTGCAAAGATTTTTTTCCCAGTTATTTATTTTCTTCCCAAATG
Source organism: Phalanger gymnotis (assembly GCA_028646595.1). Lineage (NCBI taxonomy): Eukaryota > Metazoa > Chordata > Mammalia > Diprotodontia > Phalangeridae > Phalanger > Phalanger gymnotis. The sequence continues at coordinate 129,598,072 of CM053623.1, read as the reverse complement.
TAGCTGCATTATTTTTGTTTTGCAAAACTTTTAAAAGTTTTATGTAGTCAAAATTGCCTATTTTTGTCTTCTGTGATCTCTCTGTCTCTTGTTTGGTCTTGAATGGTTCCCTACGTCCAAGACATTTTGAAACGCAAGGAATATTGAATATGAGGATTTGTCATGAAACATAATGAACTTATATTTAATATTGGTCACTAAGTCATATCATGCTAGATATTTAGTTAGGTGCTATTTTTTTTATAGATTTAATGAAAACATTCTACAAATTCCACCATTTCTTTGCATAATCTGCATTGTTTACAGAATCTTAACTCCTTAGGGATAATGGTTCTGTAATTTTTGGTAGCAACAATCTGTTCCTAAATTGCCATCATAATGCTCTTTTTCCACAGATAATTCCACATGACAACTATTTCTTTGATGTGTATTTCTTGACACATTTTTCACTAAATTCTTGTGGATGTTTTTCTTTAGATTCCATTCTTGGATCTTAGCCTTTTCAGTATAATACTCTAGGATCTTTCCTATATTTGGGCTTATTTTATATATTTACAAAATGCAAAAATCTGTGAGAATATAACTGATTCAAGGGCATTACAGTAATTGATAAATGTTAAAACTACTTTAAGCAATTTGTTCAATAACAACTAAATTGATAAAATTTGCTTTTTATACCCTCCCCCAGGACTCTTAGGGAATCCCTTTATTTATCAGTCAAAAGTTTACAGATGTTTAAAATATGTAAAATGTGAATGTAATATATCACACATATCATATATAAACATATAAACAGCCTATATTTAGATGCAATCCTATTATTGTTATTTTTGCTAACAGATATATAATACCTTCTGTTAAGATAGTAGGAATCTGACTTGTACCTTAGAAGAAGCTCATAAAGAATTTTGCTAGTAATTCTTTCACCATCCTGAAGCATTTGAGTCAATAATCATGGATTTCATCTGGCCCTATCCCTTTCCAGTACTACGGAGAAGCTAAAGTTTCTTACCTCCCTTGATATCACTGTTCTGTCATTCAACATATCCAAGATGTTCAGGCACTCCACTTCTCATTTTATCTAATTTATATTTTCTTTATGTTGGATGTCTTTCCAGATTCCTTTCCATATGGCCTTGAAATGGGCCATGTGACATTCAAGATATCTATATATACCATCTGGATATTGATGTGATCTTCTAGTGCCTTTCCACAGATCTTTAATGGGTCTTTCAAATTTCTTCTGCCATAATGGTGTTTGAAAATTGTCCATAGGATTGTTTCCTTATAATTTCACTTTTCTCATATGATTCTTAGCATGTGTATGACAGCTGCTGATTATGTGTTACTGTGTGCTTGTCCTAAAACTTTTTTATGCTTTGTATTAAATACTGTAGATGAATGTGTTGGTTCACATAGTTAGATCAGATTTTATTGAATGACTCTGTTTTGATATAACTTGCTACCGCTTTGCTTACTGGGTACTTGTTCACATATTCAAAAGTGGCTCTTTGGAATCCCAGGCTAAATATTCCTCTTCCTTTTCAAAATCTTTAGAGATATTAATGCGCTTTTATCATTCATTTCACTATTAGATATAATTTCTGGAATTCATTCAAGTGAACCTCAGGGTTTTCAACTTCTTCCTCAGATTTTAATAACTCCTTGATATCATCTCTTATGTCCTCCAATCTGAGTTTAAGGTTAGAGATTGCCCTGCTCTGATCACCAATGCATTGTTGTGTGACTTGGGTCTGCATATACCTTTGATAAAAACAGTATAAAGTCCTTGCTTACAAACCTGGGCAGATACGTTTCTGATTTTGTTGGAGCATAATGGAAGTGTTCATGCTTTCAGCCAATTCCGTGCATCCTCCTAAATTTGCTTTCTAAATAATGTAACATCTATTGTATTCTTTTCTTGAATTTTCCTTTTAGAAAGGGGGAAGATATCCCTGGAATAGTAGCATCTTTTAATTTATATTGATTTGGGAAAATATAGGCCATGTTTTTGTTTATGACTTGAACATCTGTATGGTTGCCAAGATCTCTGCCTTGATATGTTAATCAGAAGCTATGGTATTGTGATTTGCCTGCTTTTAGTGGTAAGAGTTACTTGCACTGAAACATTTCCAGCAGGTACATGGTAATGGTATTTGTGATTTGTTCAGATCCACTATTTATCCTTCTTGTGACAAGTGAATATGAAAAGGCTCTGCTGTTTTTCATACCTTTGTTTTAAGCTGACCATTCAATATATTTTTTGAATAACACCAGCCTGCACCCCTATGCCACCCCATCTATTTTGGGGATTCTTAGGAGAAATTCCATGACACTGGTGAGAGTGTTGACCCCAGAAGTGATATCATAAGAGCCCAGTTACTCAGAATTTCATGGTTTCTGCCAAGGCTTCATACCTAATGTAGCAGTCTTCGGGCACCCAAAGACTCTGACGTGCATTGCTCTGGCTAGCATTCCTTTACTCTGAAATTCCTACTCCTTACCAAGTCTTCCTTGACAGGTTGGCTGGGAGGGGGCAATTATGATTATGGTAACAATTAGGATTGTAGTTACTTTCTTAAATTAGGTAAAGACATAATGAAAAAAAAGCAGTTGCCATTAGCTCATAAAATAATGGATTTAGTCTGATGGTTGTAAAACTCAATAAAAGTTATCCAGCACTTGCTATGTGGCAGGTGCTATGCTAAGCCCTAGGAATACAAAGAAAGGCAAAAATATCCCCTGTCCACAAGGAGCTCACATTCTAACGGGGAGAGGGAGACAAGGTGAATATATATATATATATATATATATATATATATGTATATATATATATGTATACATATACATGCAAGATAGATAAAGGATCAATTAGAGATAATCTTAGAAGGAAGACACTAACATTGAGCATTGTGAAAGGATTTTGCTGAGTAGAGGGAAGTTAGGAAGTAGAGGCGAGGTAGGAGAGAATTCTAGGCATGAGGACAGCCAGTGAAAATGTGCCTAGTTGGAAGATGGAGTAATTTGTTTAAGGAAGGACATGAGAACTAATGTTAGGTATTGCTATTGTTATTATTAATATTATTATTGCCACAATCACTGAGTATATGAAGAAAAATAAGGTGTAAAATGACTAAAAAAGTATTAAGGGGCTAGGTTATGAAAGGATTTAAAAGCTAGAGGATTTCATGTTTCACCCTGGAGGCAATAGTGGAGTGACATCGTCAAACATGGGGTGCCTTTGATAGAAGACCAGAGTGGGGAGAGAATTGAGGCAGGGAGGGAAAGCAGAAGTCTATTGAGATAGTTCAGGTATGAGATGTTAAGAAACTGTGGCCCAGGGTGTTAGCAGTGTCAGGGAAGAGAGGAGGCATGTACCAAAGATAAAGCAAAGATAGAATTGACAGGATTTGTCAATGGATTGGATAATGGGATAAGGGAGCAGAAAGAATATGAAGAGCTAAGAGTGACAGCTAGAATTTGTTGTTTGACTAAGAGGATGGTGGTTCCCCTTGAGAGTGATAGGGAAGTTAGAAAGAGGGGAGGGTTTTGGGGAAAGGCGATGATTTCAGTTTTGGATATGTTGATTTTAAGATGTCTATGAGACATCTATTTCTTGATGTCTAATAGACACTAAATACAAATAAAGTAGAAGGATATATTCCTAGAACTAGGTGTAGAAAGAATCAGCAATCATTTGATTCAAAAGAACCATGTTTTCCTTCTCAAGATTCAATTAGATGTGAAATCTCTACCTCCTTTTCTGGTGAATTAGAATTTTGAATTTTGACAGTAGGTTGAAGAACAAGTTTGGAAGTTGTTATGAGTTCCTGTTCATTTCTGTGCCATTTCTGTAAATGAGTAGGATCATCAGAGGCCTAAAAAGTACCCAAGTATGGAATACCAGCATCTGGCTCATATGATTGACGTGTGATCATCATTGGAGAGAATCAGTATTTCCCTGTTCTCACTGCTCTATTGCACAGAATGGCCATCTGGGTGACTGGAAATGGGCAAATGGATCAAAATTTAGTTTCTGTTTCATTCATGTAGAATATGTGCATACAACTTTGGGAAACCATCAAAATATAAGAATTGTTCCTATTTATATTTGCAATTTACCATTTTTCAGTATTTACCATTAATCCACACATAAGAACCTGATATAGCCAATAAATATACAAATTTGATTGGTTCTGTGGATATTTACTCCTGAATTTGCTTTCTAAATAATGTAACATCTATTGTTTTCTTTTCTTAAATTTTCCTTTTAGAAAGGGGGAAGATATCCCTGGAATAGTAGCATCTTTTAATTTATATTGATTTGGGAAAATATAGACCACGTTTCTGTTTATGACTTGAACATCTGTATGGTTGCCCAGATCTCTGCCTAGATATGTTAATCAGAAACTATGGTGTATGAATGATTTGGGTTAAACAGCTTGAATCTTGGCAGGTAGGACATATTAACATAACTCATTTTGTAATGAATACTGCTTTCAATGCTCATGGGATTTGCTTCATGGCCAGAGCTATGGAACAAAAAAGACTGAGAGTAAGATAAAGATCAAACAATGTGACGGTAGCAGACAATCCAGTCACAAAAAAGTTGGCAGGCTAAGAATCTCTGTATAGCCAAAAAAGTAGAATTAGTAAATTGGAGCTGAAGTTAATCTCCCTTTGCATTTTATGTTTGTAATATATTTAAGTTGCTGGCCATGAAATGCTAATTCACTGATCCAGTGTTATAGTATTGTCCCTGGCCAAGCCCCACTACCAGGTGATACTTGGTGCATATGCTACAAATTTTCAATATAAATTATCCATCAGAGCACAGAGCTTCCATAGGAAAGTGAGTACAGAGCACTATCACTCACTACATATATATATTTTATGATGGATAGTTTTATTTTGCCTAGACTTAATTCTTGTCTCCCAATAGACATCGAAGCAAAAATAATTTATCTTCAGACTTGCCTGAAAATGTTTTCAACTTTGAGCAAGCTACAATATTATATTAGCTTAGAACATTTGGATAAATTTGTGTCAAGGAGTTAATAAATAACTAAACTACTTGGCTGAAAATCAGAAATAAAACAATTTATTCTTGTCAGATGGTGGTGGTTAAATTATGAAAAATAGCTCTCTGAAGGCTTAACTGATCTATGAATTGCATTAGTGGCTTTTGCAGACTTCCTTGGACCATAATACATTGAAAGCCATTTTTCCTGTATCAAGGATAGTGAAATATATCCTTAAAAGTTGATATTGCTTTATGATTTGTATTTGTACATTTTTACCAGAAGGATAATGGCATAACAAAGCCATAATATAACAAAATCAGGTGACTAATGCCCCACCCCCAATCCTTATCAATTTGTCTCAGTGCCATAGTTTTAAAGTTTACTTAGCAAAGTTACTAGAGTAACTAATTCCTTTTCTCACAGAGATTGAGTGGAGATTTGTCAGACATGAGAGGAATAAGAAAATCAATGCAAATGTAAGAATAGAAAAATAAAAGTAGCAAAAATAATGCAGTGAGTATGAAGAGTCGCTGCCTTATTTTGAAGACTGTAACATTTTAAGTTCATGGTGGTAAGCTGATGGAATTGTAAGCTATAGTAAGGTTTTCCTAGGACATTGCAAATCAGGATGATTGGTGTTTCTCCTTTTCCCACTAGATCAGATGTAAGAATATCGTCAATATAGACATGTATCTATGTCTGTCTATATCTATACCAACATCTATATCTACCTATGTTAATATCTATATATGTATATCTACATATATCTGCTTATATGTATATATCAATATCCATTCATCCATCTATCTATCCCTCTATCATCTGTCTATCCATCCATCCATTTGTCCATCTATCCATCTATCCATCTATCCTGAGACAGTCATATCCCTACAATTAAAGTGATGAGAGAAAAGAAAGGAAAGAAGTCAGTACTGGATGTGGCTGGCTGACTGGCAGCAAGCCTCATGCTCTGTTTTAGGACATGTGTTACCCTTTGTGACATCCTAAACTGTTGTCATAGAACCCTTCTTTTACACTTTTGTTATTAATAAAGTTAAATATTCACTAAAAGAAGAAAATACTGAAATGGTGAGGGAACAAGAAATGCCCCTTCCCTCAAAGTTTATATAATGAAAGAATTTAAATTTCACAGAATTACAGAATTTGAAGCAAATTCATGTCCCATCTGGTCCAACTGACACCCAAATAGCCTTTAAATGTTTGCTGAAAGACCTCCGGCATATATGGGAAAATCTGCTACCTCCAGAACCTACTGGGCACCTGTTGTCTTCAATTTCTACCTATTGCTCCTTATTTGAAGAGGGTAAATCTGTTATGTTTATATTTTCTACAGAGCTATGTGTTATTTTATTAAGAGCACAAGGTATCTACCAACCAGTACTTGTTAAGCTCTTAATTCTGTGACAGTCAGTGTGCTAAGAACAGAAAATACAAAGAAAAAGCAAAAACAGCCTCTGCCTTAAATGATCTTATTTATTGCCTAAATATACTAATTTAGGTAAATAGATAAAGAAACTTTTTGCAATTTGGGCCAATTTAAATTCCATTGCATTTCTTTGACTTAGAAGATGTCTTTGTCTAGATTTTAGCAGTCTGTTAAACAAGGGCTTACAAAAAGAAATTGACTCTCAGTAAAAATATTGAACTCTGAGGAACATCCATGGTCATTGTCCTACATCAAATAACTTGCAAATATTTATTTCTAATGGATTTTTCTACTTTGTAATGAATGGAGAACTGATTCTGTTAAATTAGAGACAACACAATATTTAAAAAGTCTTAGGGAAAATTGGAATATATATTTGTATTTGTATGTATGTATATACATACATGTATATATAAATATAGTGTTGTATACATAGTATAGTACATATAAATATGATATTGTATATATTTTAGTATATTTTTTGTTATACATAACATATTTGTAATATGTGTAAGATATATATGCATATGTATCAAATTAGGAAATGAAAAATATTTTTGATGTTTTTAGGGACATTGGAGAATGCTTTAGGAAAATGATAGTTTGTCAGGGAGAGGTTGGATTCTATAAATTACAGATGCAAGTAGCTCTTAGGAATCCTCAAATGAGAATAGAGTTGCTCCACTTCCATTTTTATTTTCACCTCCAGCACAGCTTAAGGAGTGATGCTTCAGTTCAAATCAAGTTCAACAAATATTTATTGAATGTCTACTTCTGAGCAAGGCACTATGCTTAAAGTAACATTGTATCAAGTAAATGAATGATATAGCATGTCTATTTTCCAACTTATTGATCCAGTTACTAGGATGAAACTGACAATTTTTAACATATTTTGACATATGTTCTCTCTAGTGACTACAGTATCTTTGGTCTTATGATTTTATATGTAAGGATGCATGCTTTTATGAGATTAAACACTCCTACTAATGGATTACAACCCCTTAAAAGCTTCCATTGCCAAGAAAAATGTGCTACCCTATAGACAGTTTTCTGGTGATGTGTCTGTGCTTAGCTAACTGGTCCACAGATCAGACAATATATCCTTATGTCCTTACCAGCTTTCTAGGTTGGTAGAACTTACCATAGTTTTCACTCTATTGATATATCCTTTGATAAGCCAAGATGAATTCCATGCCACAATAAGGTATCCATCAAAGTAGGTTCTTATTGGAAGTGATCTTATTTTTAAAATAATACTCAGCCATCCAGAACTGTTGTTCTAATAGCCATGGGCAGATTAAGCCACATAATTCCATCCACTTGTTGGTTCATTTTAGTATTCCTGTCTTGAATTTTTAGCTTTTATGAAGATAAGAATGACCCTATTTAATTTTGTTCAAAGAGATCTTGGCCATCTTCATACAGATGCTTCAGGAATCTTAAGGATAAAGATAATATTACTGAATATGAATTAAACCTTTTTTTAGTTTTTCCCTTCTCTATTTAAGAAAATGAGTTGAAAAGGCCAAAATAAAATGAAAACATTTTTTAAAATTTTTTCTTCAACCCATTTTTTAAACTAAAAATTATCTCCTAGGTACAAATCGATGTTACAGAAATAGATCAATGAACTAACAATTAGGTTTGGTCTCAGGAAAATGTATTCTCTTGGTATCTTTTTGTGCATGTGATAAGTACTGATGTCATGCTCCTTTGACATAAAACCCATTCTCATGGGAAAGTATTATGAGCTAGAACATTTATGCCTCCTTCAGTTCTCCAGGCATTCTTCCCTATTTCTTGCAAAAACCCAAAGATGCGTGTGTGTTTGGAAGTAAAGTGTATACGTGAAATAGATTTAGATTGATGTATTTTATTGGGTAAGGCAAATGAAAAATTCTTCCATTTTTTGCTACTTATCTTCCTTTGTTAGATTATGTCTCTGAGCTTTTGTCTTTATTATGACATCTATAGTTTTAATAATTTTAAATGAAGTTGCCTGGAAATCTTCATTACAGAATTTTTCTTGGAACTTTTTAGGGAAGACAGAACAAGTAATCCATTTTGAATAGTTTCTGTTTTCTAAAGAAGAGTAAAAGTTTAAAGAAAAAGAGGGGTGAAATCCATTGATAGTCAACTCATAGGTAAAGAAAAGTCATTCATGATATTGAATTGGTGCTCCCACAGAGAGGTGGGAAGGGAATTAGTAGGTGAGAAAAACAAAAGCAAGAATATCATCCTTTGGAGAAAGATGCAGTAGCAAATAGTATCATGTTCTGCAAAAAAAAAGAAAGAAAGAAAGAAATGAAGAAATATGAATAGTGGGAAAAGACCATTTAATGTGGAAATTAGTGAGTACCTGCCCTTTAAGGGAGTAGTTTGACTATAGTGATGGAGGGACAAAGTAGATTATAGTGTACTGAGAAGTGAGGGAGTTTAGAGAAAATAAGAGAAATAAGTATGAGGTCCGCTTTCAAGAAAAAAGTTTGGCAGCGTAAAGGAGGAAAAAGAATATGGTAATTTAAGAGAAAAGGACCAATTGGAGTTTGACTTTTTGTTGTTGTTGTTTGTTGTTAAAATCAGGAGACTTGCATTTGTCAGTAGGAAGAGGGGAAAGGAGATTATGTAGAAGGGCATATTAAGATACAAGAGAGAAAAGTGATCATTATGAGGTTTGGGGAGGAAATTGGAAGGAAAAGATCAAGGTCACAGACTGATCCTGCTGAAAATGTTGAAGGTGTGGCCACGGCAGTAGTTTCCTAAAGTAAGGAAGTGGGGATAGAGGTTATAGAAATTAAGGAAGTTGAAGAACTTAGAGAAGTGTTATGGATATTAAAGCCCCAGCCATGGAAATGAGAGACTAGAGAACAAAATTGTAAAGTATAACCTGAAATCACGAGGAAAAGAGTGTTCTCGTAACAATAAATGACTACAAGGATGGAGAGGCTGGCCTCATTACTGAAGGCAACACCATTGTTTTCTTCTCTCAGGTTCAAAATACTGGTGTTGTCCTCGCATTCTTCTTCTCACTCATTTCTCATTTCAGAAGTTACCAAATCTTGTCTCTCCTGTCTCTACAATATCTAGTGAAGTCCCTCATTACTTTTCCCCTCGACTATCATAATGAGCCTCCTAAATGGTCTCTCCACCTCAAAGTCTTTCCCCACTTCGTTCTTGTCCTTCATACAGCTGCCAAAATGGTTTTTCTATCATGTCACTTCCACACGCACATTTTCTCTAATACCCATTAAACTCTAGCAGCAACTTGTTATTTCTAGGATCAAAGGTAAGTTACGGCATTAGACATTTAAAACTCCTCACAACTTGGCTTCTTCCTCTCTTTCTATTCTTCATACATCTTCCTCCCTCCTTCCCTCTCTCTGTACGCGTAGGATATCACACCTTTACACACAGGTGCTGTGCCCAAAGGAATGCAAATTTTGATCACTGAAACCTCACAAGATATCTTGGGATTTACAGCCTAGATTTATTTCTTAAGGATCATGCCTTAACCCAAATAACTCTGGCTTTCCTCCATAGTCCAACAATAGGTCCCAGCCCAAGGCTCACTTGATGATTATTTGGACCTGACTGGCTCAGAGTGACTATAAATATCAATTGTTTCTCTTTGGGCCAGAAACCCTGAGAATCTTGCCCTCCCAGATTGGCTTTTTTTTAAAACAAGATGAAAGAAGCCATTTTTTGCCTCATTTCTTACCCAGCCTTGATCACTGAATAGGTATTACCTCAATCAAACTGAAACCTTAGCTTAAAAAGGCCAAGGTCTCCCACTACATCCTGGGCCATCCCCAGTCATCCTGATCTATAGCTGGCCCCTGGACTCAGATGTCCTCAGAGGAGAGAGTGAGCATGGTGACTTTGCACAGCTCTCCCTCACTTAAATCCAATTCACTTGCAAGTCATGGCATCACCTTCCTGATGCCATGTACAACAACAGTCATACATATTACTCCCCCTCACAGATTCTATAGTCCACCTGTACTGGCCAGTTGTTGTTCCCTTATACCTGGTATTTTATTTCATATCTTCGTCCCTTTGCACTGGCTGTCCCCCATTTGTAGGATGCTTTCTCTCCTGACATCTGCTTCTTAGAATCCCCCGTTCCTTCAAGATTTGTCTCTAGTGCCACCTGCTGTTGGAGACCTTTGTGATCCTTCCTAATTCTCTGTGCTTTCCCTTCTAAAGTTAACTCTTCGTCATTTAAATATAAATGTTTTGAAGTTTGGAATTCTTTTCTCTTTTTCTTTATATCTCCAAAATTCAGTATAGTAAACATTTACATTTAATAAAATGGCATGCAGTAAACATCTAATAAAATGTAGGAGGTGCTATTTAGTTATAGTAGCAGAGGAATGATTAGGGAATAGTAATGTGGGAAAAGAACAGGGAAGGTAAGGAGTATGCCAGCTCTTCTGCCCAATTGAGTGTCATAATTTTGCTACTAATAATTTACATGAGAGTATGTGAGAAATGACATCATTTTGGCAAGTACTTAACAAGCCCACTTTATAAGGCTTGTAAATTTCAAATTGACCATTTGATGACTTAGAAAGTGCATATTGCTACTTTTCATTGTCAATTCATTTATCATTTGAAAAAAAATGGTTTTGTGTTCCTGTAATTTTATCACTCTGTGTAAAATGTACATTGCTGCTTATCATTGATACAGTCTTTTGTGTCAGGGAGGTGATAACACGACTTGCATTGAATTGGATTTGAGTGATGAAGGACTGTGCAAAGTCACCAGCCTCACTTTTTCCTCCTGAGCCATCTAGGTCCAGTGGCCAGACATTGATCAGGATGACTGGAGATGGCCCAGGATGTAGTGGGAGACCTTGGCTTTTTTAAGCTAAGGTTTTTTGAAGTTCTCACTTTGAGGCAAATCTCAGTCATCCTGATCTGTATCCCAGCCATTCCACTCCCCTCCCCAATTCTGATGGCTGAAACATACATAGTTATCTTGGGGTTTACAGGCCAGATTTCTTTCTCAAAGATCATGCCTTAAATCCAATTCATTTTGGGTCTCATTGTTTGGACAACAATAAGTCTGTGCCCAAGCACCATTTAATGGTTACTTCTTGGGCTCTCCTGTTTCAGAGTGAATGTAGATAATAGCTGTTTCTCTTCTGTCCAGCAAGTCTGAGGGTCTTCCCCTTCCAGTTTGATTTTTTGATTAAAGGGACCACCCCTTGACATACTTCTATAGTCTTTTAATGTTCTTAGGAAAGATAAGCTAAGTCTATATGGATCTCTATAGACTATTGTGTGGGGGAAAATGACAGAATAGATTATAAAAATTGATATAGAACATATACTAGTATTAAGCAAATGATTTTATTTTACTTCATTTTTCAAATAAAACTTTTTTTCTTTCTTTTTTAGAGTAATGAAGTTGTCTACTACAATGCAAAAGATGATATCAATGACGTAAGTGTTATGTATTTAATATGAAATTTGTTATAATTTGCAAAGAAATTATAATTTTCTTGGGTTTACTTTTATAGGATAAATTGCGAGAAGCAACAGCTGCTTTCATCAAGGAGTTTTATTATATCAGGTACTGTAAGATAGTACAAGCAGATACTCATTATTGAGAATACAGCAAGAGTAGAATTTTATTGTTAATGTAACTTACACGCAATTGTCAGTTCAATAAGCACTCATGATTAGGACTTAGTTCAAGTGATATTGATATAGCCTATATATTTTATAGAATTAAATATCAAGTAATTAATCCATTCCTTCATAAAAAGGTACAACTTTTGTTATACAAAAGGTTCTGGATTTGTCCTACAATATCAGAGACAAAATCATAATCAACGTGGGGGTGGAATGGTGGATTTCATAAGAACTTACTATGTATCAGATACTGTGATAAGCTTTAGGGTGTTAAAAGAAAAGCAGAAACAGTACCTGTTCACATTTCAGCAGGGTGAGGGACAACATATAAAAACAGGTACGCAGAAGGTTGTCTGGTTGTCTGGTTGTTGTCCATTGTTGAAGAGAATGAAAATGACATCCCTATGTTTGAGTTAAGTTACAATGCCTCTGACTGTGGCTGATCAGACCAGTATGAGCTTGGAATGCTCTAAGAAGGTATGTGTAGAGTACATGAAAAGTAACCTTATAAGGGAAAATTAGGAAAGGAATATTAAATCCAGGGCTCACTAAAATTCTGTTTAGTTAAGATTTCAGAAAAAAAATGGACTTAGTATTTCTCCAGCTAAATGAATAAGCACAAAATTGTCACGGTCTAGCTCAGTCTATATCATTCTCTTCAGATGATCCATGAAAGTAATTCTTAAACCTTTTGTTCTTAGGGCCCCTTTGCAAACTTAAAAATTGTTAACAACCCAAAAGAGCCTCTATTTTGTGGGTTATATCTATTTACTGTAATAGAAATTATAACTAATACATTTCAAATATATATGTGTGTGTGTATTTGCTAAAAAAAAATTAAAATAAACCCATTACATGTTAATGTAGGTAATATTTTTAATGATGATATTTCCCCAAACAAAATAGTAAAAAGAGTAGTATTGTTTTATACGTATTTGCAATCTAATGTCTGGCTTAATAGAAAACAGCTAGATTCTTATATGCACTTATACATTTAATCTGTTGTGACTTTTTTTGGATAAAGTATATGGAGAAAATCTAGCCAAGCAGTTGGAAAATGCAATCATATTTTGATAAGCAAGTAATATTTTAGTATTAGCATGAAGATAGTTTTGATCTTGAAGACCCAATTAAAGAGTCTCAGGTATCCCCAGGGTCCTTGGAATAGACTTCAAGAACATTTAACAATGGGATCCTTTTTCAGTAAATGAATAGGAAAGCCAGACCAGTTAAGAGTTCATCATAGGTATGATCAAAAAGAAAATTATCCATTTTATGGAAAATTAGACCATGCATACTCCAAGATTCCTTAAAACTCTAAGATTTTATGAGTCATGATGGCTGTAATCATCTGAAGAGATCTGATAAATAGTAAAGACCAAACAAATGGATGGTTTTATGTTCCTTATTCAGCATACATTGGCAAGCACCTGTCCAGGCAAAAAGATTGCTGTGGGCTGGAACAAATTCCCACACAGCTGATATAGTGAGTAGAGCATTGTGATCAATACAGGAATTTAATCTGCACCTTATCCAGAAGAAGGATGATGGTGGTGATGGACAAGAAGAGCTAAGTGGAACTTGATAAAAATAAATGTACTGCTGCATCACCATTTTAGCTGTATTAACCATCCATGTGGAAGGCCACATGATCAATTTCCCTGCTCTAATTGGTATTGATTGTGTACATGGATGAAATTAATGGCTAGGCTTTGCCATGATCCAATTTGACTTTATAGAAACAGCCTTACAATTATCTTCCAATAGCTGCTGGAAGAGAAAAATATGTTTATTTCAGTTGTCTTGATAGCTTTCAAAATATTAGTCTTGAAAAATCTTCATTTCTTTGTATTCATTGCTACTCTAGCCTGCTACTGTAGGTCATACATGGCATAGATCACACCAACAGAAGACCTCAAAGTGTGCCTATGTATTTTGGTAAAACATGGAAGAATTTACTCATGTCTATCAAAGTATTTTGCAAATGACAATTTACAAGACTATTCTCATGGGATAGTATTCAGTGTACCATATCCCATTCTGGTGTACCAAGGAATATGAATTCCTTCAAACACCTACAAAGAAAGCAAATGAAATTAAAGACTGAATTTCCTTTGTTTTAAACTTTTTGTTCAATATTTCTGACAGTAAGTAGACTGCAGTGTATGAAATGTGTAATTGACAGGTATACTATCAAAAAAGCAGTTTGTACAGTTGCTGCCCAGTGACTGCAAATAGGATATCCCCCCAGAAAGGTATATTTAATTTGTGAAAGGTCTGAGATTTTTGCGTGCTCCTGTTTCGTCCATGGAGATTCATGTGGTTATCACTTGAAAGGACTATGAGAAATTGATCTGTGATAATGCCGAAGTGAACCACAAGATTTTTGTTATGCATCTTTAACAAGTCTTTTCAACTTTGAGAATCATCCTAGATATGCTTTGAGCATATACATGCAGGGTATAATAAATGTGTTAAAATGGACTTACTCTAAAGTGGTCAAGGTCATGTTATTAATGTTGTCATTATGTTATTAATGTTAGTAACAATATTATATTTGTTAAGGCTACCAAAAATATATCTTATAAAAAGATACCATCTACCTACTGATCCTTTTGACCACTGTAACCTTCAGATGCATATGTGTAACTTTGGAGATCTTAAGACATGAGAGAATTTCTTTTTGCCTGACATAATTTTAAGGCAATTTGAACATTCAAATTGACAGGACAAAATAATTTAGCAAGAGTGAATAGAATGTCATTGTCATGTTAGAAGTCATTTTGTGAACTGTGTTGCTGGTCTAGACTCTCCTCCTTAAAAAAAAAAAAGAAAGAAAAGAGTTTACTATGGATTTACTGCCAGTAAGCATTGTTATATGACAAAAATTATACTGTAATTTTTAAATTAGATTATAGCTAGTAATCTCCCTAGAGATGTAGTCTTCATTCACACCATTCAAAAATATTTCATAAATAATGTTTACAGAGCAGCTAGGTGGCCCAGTGAATAGATCACCGGCCCTGGAATCAGGAGGACCTGAGTTCAAATCTGGCCTCAGTCATTTGACACTACCAGCTGCGTGACCTTGGGCAAGTCACTTAACCCCAATTGTGTTGCCTTCCCCCCTCCAAAAAATAAAAAATAAAAATAAATAAATGTTTACTTTAAAAGATAGGGTGAAATGTTCAAACTTTTTGGAGATATCCCAACTTTTTTAATCCTCTTTTTATTAAAGTTTTAATTTATAAAGCTATGCCAGAGATACTGAAAATATGTAAGGCGTTTGCACAAGATTCTATGTATGCATGCTACAATCAAAGACTGATTATATCTATGCTGCAATTTATAATTTTCTGTAAACTAATGAAAAGAGATACATAGATCATTCAGAGCAAAACAATTTATTTCATTGGTTTTGCATATTAAATGAGAAAACAAAAAAAAATCAATATGTAGAAAACTACCAGACTGCTTACCTCTATATTTCTCTAGTTTCTTGTTATAGAAGTAGATTTAATTTTTATTAAGTAAGCCTAATTACACTGGCAAATCTGTGCCCTTTAAAAATGTGTATGCACACCAGTTGCTAGTGAAAAGTTGCTATTGAATTCTTCACTATGAAGGTTCTTTATGCTGATTAGTGATAAACTCTTGACGTTTAAAACCTCAGCCTTGCACTCAATTCAATTTAACAGGAGTTTGTTGTGTCTAATATGACCTAGGAACTATATTAAGTCTTCAGGATACAAAGAGAAAAAAAAAACACTTATATTCTAGTAGAGAATGTTTTGGTAATGGAAGAGATCAGGGGAGGGCCTTATTTAGGAGGTGGCACCCTAGCTTCACTTTGAAGGAATCTAGGGACTCTAAGAAGCAGAGGTGATAAGAGGCACCATTCCGGGTACAGGAAACCACCAGTGCAAATGTATCATGGCAGGAAATACCATGTATTGTATGAAGATCATGCATTAAGGTAGTTTGGTCTGAAAGGGGAATTTAAAATTAGTTTGGAAGTATAGGTTGGAGCCAGAATGTGATGGGCTTCAAATTGAATACAGAGTAGTTTGTTTTATCCTGGGGTGAGTAGGGAGCCATTGAAGCTTTTCAATTGGAAAGTAACATGTTTTTAGGGAATACCACTTAGACAGCAGAACGCAAGATGAATTGGAGAGGGGAGTGATCACTTAGGAGACTGCTGATTTTCCTCAGTAGTCTGAGCAGGTCCACTGAAGGCCAGCACAAGGATAGTAGCTGTGTGAATGAGAGGAGACAGAGTCAAGAGATAGTGTGGAAACAGACTCCAAAAGATTTGAAACTCTGGTTTGACATAGAGGAGGTGGTAGAGAGGGAAAATGAAGAATTGAGGATACATGAGAGTTCAAAGCTGGGTACCTGAGAGGTCAGTGATTGCCTTTACAGAAATAAGAAAGTTAGGGAAATGGGTAGATTTCATAGGGTAAATGATTAGTTTTCTTTTAGGCACACCCTGGTGAACTACCTAGGGAGAGGTATCCAGCAGGAAGAAAGTGATATTGCACTGGAGAAGGGAGGAAAGTGGGAAGGGAAAGGAAGGAAATAAGCATTTATCTAGTGTTCACTGTGTACCAGGCACTGTGCTAAGCACTTTTTATGAATATTATCTCTCTTGATCCTCGCAATATCTCTGCAAAATAGGTGCTGTTATCATTTTCATTTTACAGCTGAGGAAAGTGAAGCAAACAGTGGTCAAATGACTTACCCATATAGAAAGTGTCTGAGGCAGGACTTGAATTCAGATCTTCCTGAATCCATGACCAGTACTTTATCCAGTTCACCAACAGCTGCCTGGAGCTCAAGAGAGTAATCAGGGCTATAAAATATATATATACATATATATATATATATCTGCAAGTCATTGGAATAGATATTATCATTGAATCATGGGAAGTGATGAGATCACTAAGAGAAAGGGGGTAAAGAAAGAGAAAAGAGGGACTGTGGGACGCATTCATGCATAGGGAATAGGACATGAATGATTTTCTAGGAAAGGAGACTGAACAAAGTATAGTCAGACAGGTAGAAGAAGAACCAGGAAAAAATAGTGTCATGAAAAGCCAAGTTAGAGGTAGTGGTTCACATTAACATCTATTTTTTGAAATGTTCAAAAAGAAAGTCCAAGTGCTAAATAGAATAAATAGCAAATTGATAGAGATATGACAGATGAATAGATAGATAATAAATGATAGATAGATAGATAGATAGGAGTGAAAGGAATATATTCATGTTGATATACAAGGCTATGATTCTTTTCTGCCTTAAAGAGGGGGAAACATTTTTACTGAAACACTGATAAGTAGATTTTATTATGGAAATGACATTTAGCATCTACTCTATAAATCAGTGTTAGTATTGTGAAAATCAGATACAATAAGTCAAATTCTCCCATACCTAAATTGCCCTTGGTTTGTGAATTAGGCAGTTTTGGAAAGCTATGTTCATTCTTTTACACCATTGGGGTGCATTGAAATAGTAACTGGCTAAACAGACAAAGAACTTGACTAAAACGTGTTTCGAAAACTTCTGAGGTAAAAAATTACTCTAGAAAAAAAGTATTAGTTTTTGTTTTTTGGTAAACCATGCATGAATGCAAATATCTTGGGAATAATTGTCCGATGACTAGGAAATGGAGATATGATTTGGAGAGTCTGGACATTTGAAATCCTTACCCAAATGTGCCATTGTGTACCTGTGTGATTTTCGACAAATCATTAAATCTCTTTGGACTTCCATTTCTTTATGAGTAATGGCTTTAACTGTAAAATGAGA
>CM053623.1:129390900-129580053 GCA_028646595.1 Phalanger gymnotis | reverse complement strand
TAGCCAGGAGGCCACAGAAAAATAAGATGGCATAAATCATATTCACCGTTCGAACTCCTGGGTCCACACAGGGGTTGGCTCTGCTTCGGATTTTTTCCAGCTATAGTTTTCTCGCCTCTCCTCGCAGCCAAGCCTCTGGCGTTCTTAAGTCCCGCCTCAACGACTAGAGACCACAGTCCAGAGACCCATTGGTTCCCGAATTGGCCCATTTTAAGTCTTTAATCTACGCCCACAGGGGTTTCACACCTGATAGGGCTTTGGGCCTGGGGCTTAGCGTTTAACAGGTGAAAGTACTTTCACCATAAACAAAAGCCAAACTCCTCAAGGGCACCCGTTAAACTAAGCCCATTTTGCCTTAACTGGCACACATCCTAACACACTGTCTGAAATCTATTAGCTTTTACTAAAAAGGCAAATTCATCAGTCTGGAGTTGAAGAAAAAAATGACCAAATACCTCAGTGGAAATATGGCAAAACTTAAGAACACAGACGTCTTATACGGGGTGTTCCTAAAGTCTGGACACATAGGCAAAAATGCATATTTTCAAGAAATGAAATGAATGAAATTTTCAACATTTTATTTAATTGGAATATTAACAAATAACAGCTTCAATATGATTTCCATCATTTGTAATGCCAAGGTTGATGGGCTCTGAAAGATTCATGTGAACTCAATGCAATAACTCCACATTGCTATCAATTTTAGCATGTTCACTCTTTATGCATTAAATGAAGTGTGTTGCATTTGTGATTTTCGCTGAGTACACCTTCTCCTTTAGCACACCCCAGAAAAAAAAGTCAAGGGCCTAAGGTCTATTGATATTCCAAATATTTCAAAATATGCTTTTTTGCCTATGTGTCCAGACACATATATAATATATTTTTAGGGACACCCTGTACATATTCACAACTAATTTAGTTACCTTAAACAGTGGGCTTTTCCGTATCTATGAGATCAGTGGTCTACCAAAGCATAATATATGTGTTCTAATCTAAATAACTATAAATATTTTCAGTCATGAGAATAGTCAGTTTTATGTTAAAAGTGAGTCCGATACTGAATGTCAATTAAATGCTTATCCCAGTGAAAGTAACCCATTTTAGTGTGTTTTGGTCAAGCATTCCTTCCAGATTGGCAGTGGTTCCTTAATTATCTAAAATTGTTTTTTCTTCCCAGGAAAGTTTTCACTAAATTGTCATTGAGTGTTTTACACGCTCTCCCTCCACAAAGGTTCTGCCTCATTAATTACTATTGATCTCACATTTACAAGCACATGTACTTGAATGAATAATATTAGATGTTTACTGATGCCTGGTTTGTAGGTATTGCATTGAAAGTAGTGTTGAATGTATCATTTTATGCATTTTCATTCATCTATGTTGATAATGCTTTTCAGCTTTTAAACTAGATAGCTTATATATATAATGTGAGTTTTCACTGTCTTCTATACATTGAGGTCTCAATTAGTGTGAATAATGTATTCTGTAAAGTGGTTGCATTATTAGAATTTTCATAACATATTTCCACTGGGCTATAACCAGTTACTGTATTTTATATAATTATAATTTTTAGTATTACAAATACATGCCATTCTTTAAAGGACTCATTTACTACTGATGGATAATCAAGGTATATATATATATATATATACACATATGTGTGTGTATATATATGTATATATGTATGTGTATATATATATAATATGTATGTATATTATATATATATGGGCTTTGCTCTTTAAGGAATGGAAGCAACAATAGGCATCATATGGTTAATGTTGAGAATTTGGTACCAATTATTGAGGGAAACTTTGTCAACTAAGAAATCCTCAAAGTGACAGTGATAGTAGTATACTAAAGACTGGCACTAATTGTAAGATTTTCTAGTATAGTGGATAGAGATATTTAGATATAGATTTATGTTAACAGTCAGTACAGAAATGCTGATTTCCAAATTGGTGCTATTATTTGCCAGCCAGGTAATCAGCTAGTTTAAAATTATAAATAATTCATTTTCTTCAGCAGCAGATAGATGAGAGGAATTTATTGGCTAAGTGGGAGAACTGGGTGTCCTTGTAAATTATTTTCAAATGTAATATTAAAATTTATTTCCTTTTGTTTACCTGGGGCAAGGGGTGCATTGGTAGGAGACAGGATGGCAGCTGGTAAGAGTGACTGTCATCTCTGGTTCCATCAGCTACTAGTCAGCTCCTTATCATTCATCTAATGGCCAATTAGCAGGTCTTAGTACATAATTAAAGACCACTGTAAATTGTAACAGAAGGGCCACTGCTGGTTCAAGAAGCAATATATGGAATGAGGACAAAAATACTTGTATACAATTAGTTCAGGTAAGAATTCACAGTTGGTAATCTGGGTTTTGAGGTCCATGTAGATCTGACATCTAGGCTACTCTACTGAGAGATAAAGTCATTTAAAAACTTTTAAGTACTCCAGCCAAAATCAGATCTGCTCTTCGGTTCTGCCAATAAACTAGAGCATACTATAGTCGGCTATATTTAAGAATTAGAGCCGTATTTCTATTTATGATTTCTGAGCTGACATCAGTAAGTTTTATTATTGCTTTAGGATTAATTTAACTCTATCTGAATGTATGAGTGTGTGTAATTTGTGTGAAAGTGTTACTGTATTTCATGACTTTTCCTTTTTTGTCTTACAACAATGTCATTTCATTTAACTTATTAAATATTTATTATAACACACATACAAATTTTATAATGACAAAGACTCTTGCTAAAAAAAAAATCAGGAGAATAAAAATATGATTAAAGAACAGCATTGAAAAGCCCTTTCCCTATATATGTTGACTTGGATAAAACAAATGAAAAGATACAGTGGGGGAAAAAAGTTCCCATTTCTTCCATGAAATTTAAATCAAAGTTGCTCTTAAAGCTGAAATTTGTATTGACATTTAATTGCTCTAAGGCATCTGTTTAAGGGCTTTGTAAAACTCCCAAAAGATCAGCAAACATAAATTCCCCCAGAATTCTCTCATTCTGCCAACTTGGTGTACTAAAAAAAAATCCTGGCATAAACAAAAGGTTCATTACAAACTCTTATTAACTTAATTCTAAGACCTATGTCTCTGACTAAAGACCAAATGACATCTGTTTACCCTAGAACTCCCATGGTTTTTGAGCTCACTTGATTTATTTGAAGCATTTGATTTTATTGATTGTATTATGTGTCTGTACTTGTCTGGGACATTGAACTAATCTTTTGGATTCCCTTGAATATTTGTTTTATTTACTTCATATTTTGCCTTAGTAGATTCATGTCAGTATAAATACTAATACATAAAGGGAGCCACAAATGTAATGTACAGTGCATCCTGAGTAATTTGTGGAGTTTTCACATATCTATCTTTTATCTGTTAGATACAGATAAACTTGATTATAGGGTGTTATTGTTTGCATATAGTGAAAGGAAGAGTCCACATTTAAATGGCATTTCTGGCATTTTTATTGAGAAAGGGAGCAAGAGAGGGAGAGCAAGGAAGTTTTTAATAAAGGGGATATAATGATCACCCCAAATTACATGGAAGGGATTTTTAAAAAATACGTTTTCTTGTAGCAGCTCCATCATGTATAGGAGAGAGTGCTAGGCATGTGATCAGAGAGACCTGGGTTCACATACTCCCTCTCACACTTTAATAGCTGTGTGACCTTGAGAAAGTTACTTAACCTTTTTGTGGATCCTACTTTGTGCACTTTCCTATGATTTACTTGCCATGTAGCAGTTGTAATCGGTATTGGTGAAGGGAGGTACTTTAGTTGAAGTCCTCCACACTTACAAAAATCACAGATTGCTTTTATTTTCTCAGTTAATTAATTATATATTGTAGATTTTTTTTCCCTAGAGTTATATGTTAAAGTAACTTCTTCTAGTTGATGTCAATATCCTTAATTATTTCAGATAGGATCCATTTTCTAAGACTCATTCAAGCAACAAGCCCTTACGTGATAGAGATACCTGCACAAAAATAAAACAACTCCCCCTTGCCATGAGCTTACAGTCTAATTCTAAGGAATGACAAGAAAGATGCTGATTATGAGAAGCTTTTGTTTTTTTTAATTTATTGATATCTTTTGTTTTTATATCATCTTCATTTCCAAATACAGTCCTCCCCACTCCTACCCAAGGAGCTCTATCTTGTAACAAAAAATAAATCAAAAGATAAATAGATGTGTGAATGCATGAAAAGGAAAAGAACAAAAACACCATGGCAAAACCAACCAGCACAGCAGCCATCACCAATGGTACATTTAACATTCTACAAACCTAGTTCTTATCCTCGGCAAAAAGAAGATGAATTTACATTTTTTCAACTCTTCTTGGGACCAAGTAACAAGTATTTTAGTGATGAATTCAATCTGTATCTATACACTCAAGTGTTTCAGCTTGTCTGACTGTACTGACAGGCAATTAACCAAGCCTGTCTTTTGATTTTCTTTGTCCTTGAACTGGGTCATTCTTTTAGGAAACTAAAAGGTAAATTGAGTTGCAATGTTTCCATTGGTCTTGTGTAGAGACACAGGCTTCATTATTTGTCAGGTAGAAATGTTAATGACTCAGGTTTATGTAACACTTTGTATCTTAAATATATTTTCCATGTAACAACCCTCTGGTGTAGATCACACAAATACTTCTTTTACTGATGAAAAACTGAGACTCAGAGAATGGAAGTAACTTTCCATAGATAGTCACATACTATAAATCAATTAGCAAACATTTGTTAAACTCCTATGAGTCAGGCAATATGCTTCATCTTGGAGAAACAAAAATCAGTCATTTTCAAAAAATTTGCATTCAATTGAAGCAAGCTATGTATGGACATATAAATAAATATAAAATGAATGAAAAAGAAATCCAAAATCTTTTTTTGGAGAGAGGGGTCAGTTAATAGTTCGAGTATCAAGAAATCTTAGATAGAAATTGGTAATTAAGCAAAGGGGATGAGAGGGATTCTAAGAAGTGAGGTGATGAGAGCATGCAGCTTCTCCAATGGCACAGAGATCAGAAAGGAAAGGTGGTAAAGGAGAAACAAGTGTGTGGATGGACTATGGCATATGTCAAGGGAACTAAAGCATAAATTGAGAAAAATAGGCTTGTAGACAGGTTCTTTAAATGCTAAATAAGGGAATTTTAATTCGATTCCAATGGTAATAAAGAGCCACAGGAGTTTTACGAAATAATCAGAACTCTGTATTTGGAACATCATTTTGACATCTGTATGGATGATAGATCAGAGAAAGAAGAGACTTGAAAACATTAGACACATTAGGATGATATTACAATAATTTAAGCAAGAAGTAGATGATTGTGGAAGATGGATAAGAAGAATTAAACTGGGTGGGAATCTCAAGTTTGGATTCAGTCAAAGGGCCACACTTGAGGACCTAGAGGGCCACATATGGCCTTGAGGACCCAGGTTCCCCACCCCTGAATTAGGTGATGGATGAGGGAGATATGTTGGAATTTGGCAACTAACTGAATATAGGAATGAGGGAGAATGGAGGAGTCCATGATGACTTCTTGTTTGACAGCTTGGATGACTTGGATGACTACCAAGATGATAATGCCCTCCATCAGTAAAGAGAAGTTATGAAGAAAGGTAGGTTTACAAAACAAAATGACCTCCTTTATAGGTCTTTTTCACTTATTCCTGCTTTAGGCCCTTCTCAGTTCTTGCCTGGAGAATTATAGTAACAAGCTTCCCAGCGTCCTTTTCTGCTTTCTCCAAGACATCTGCCACCCAGTGGCCAGAGTGATCTTAAAGCTTGGTTCCAGAAGCCCCAATGTTTCCCACTTGTCTCAAAGATCAAATACAAACTTTGGTTGTTGGGTAGCTTTTAAAGCCCTTTGCCTTCTGGCTTCACCCTTCCTTTTCAGGTTTGTCTCATGTTAATCTCCACCATACATTCCACAGTCTAGTCAACCTGACCTGTTGTTCTTGCTGTTCCTCACAAATAATAAACAATCTCCTGTCCATGTGTCTTTGCACATACTGTTCCTCAAGCCTGGAATGGCACATTTCCTCTTTTCTGCTTTTTGGAATCCCTTGTTGCTTAGTCATTTGAGTCATATCTGATTCTTTGTGACCCCATTTGGAGTTTTCTTGGCAGAGATACTGGAGTGGTTTGCCATTTCCTTCTCCAGCTCATTTTAGAGATGAGGAACCTGAGGCAAACAGGGCTAAGTGACTTGCCCAGGGAATCCCTACCTTTCTTGAAAAGGTGTCATCCTGTACAGGAAGTTTATTCCAATCCCCACCTCTTCCTCCCCACCCAGTTGTTAGTGCTTTCCTGCTAACCTTTCAGAAATCATTTTCCACATTATATGTATATATGTGTGTGTGTGTGTATTTGCATGTATGTGTGTGTGTACACACACATTCACACATAGATACAAAGTAATTCTCAGAGATAAGCAGGAAAGCAATGAGTGCTACAGAATATGTCCTATGTATAATCCTATGTTAATGATTCGAGTATTCTTTTTTAATATCAGTGTTTTCCATATGCTGAGGTTATTTTTTATATTTTTTCCTTAAGATGAGGGGAGTACAAGGAAACAATTTTCCCTAGCCTCTCCCAATATCCAAAGGAATATTTTTATTATTTTCACTTTCTTACTTTGCCTTCCTTCTCTAAGGTGATTTGTCTTTCTTTTATGTCACCCCAACCTCTTGAGCAGCTGCTAAATCTAAATTACTTAATGCCATTCCACCTCCTCCCAATCTTTTGTTCTTGATCTATAATGGCTAACACTTCAAACTGAAAATCAATGTTCACACTAGGAGTTTCTCAGATTCCTTGGTCTTCCTTCAGTGACCCTTCTCCCTGTACTCCTCATTATCTCTAAGGATGCTACCTCCTTGGTATACCAGAATCAATGCATTTGTTTTCATTTGGAAGTCTGCCTGTCCTGCCATTCTGAAATTATCTTTATAAACAATGTATTGTGCTAATCTATGCCTGCCTTTGTGGAATTTTAGTCCTACTCCATGCTTTTGCATAGTCACAATGGCCTTTTCCCCATCAACTCTGTCACTTCTGGAAGATAGCTCATTCTAATTTCCTTCCAGTTTTATTTTTTGTAGAGGTTTTTGTTGTTATTGTTGCTTCCTTTGTCTTTATCCATTATGGAACAATATTTATTTGCTTTATTTTCTCCATTTTGCCTTTCCTTGTTTCCCTGAGGCCTATTTATCCCAGAGCACGCATGTTCAGCAGACATTCATATATCATAATTAGTAGCAGCAGGAGATACAGAAGCTTAAAATGTATAGACATTAATTCTAATCTTTTCATTCTAGCAGGCCTTCCCAGAATTTTCTCTCAGGAATGATCTAAATATACTTTTCAAGTTAATTTTTTAAAAAAACATATTTTATCTTAGCATGAATAAACAAATTTATACTGTAAAACATCATGTTATAATTTTAGCAGTGAATAGATAGCATTAAGGTGTTAACAGTTTTTTTAAAAAATTCTCAGTGAATGGAAAAAAGCTACACTTATGTTTTCTAAATTCTTTATAAAGACTATTATTATCTACCAGCACCATTCATTTTATTATGGCGAATTAGCTGTGACTAGTCTAAGCCTTTACCTGTCAGAAAATTGACTCTATAGCACAAATGACAGCAGTAATACTATATTCCTTATTGTATGCTGCATGCAGTATCAACCAGACACCATTTCCTTTTCATCATCTGTTGAATTCAGTCTCCAGGAGTCATATCATCTTTTATGGGAGAGATAGGAAAAAAGAGCTTTAGGCTAATTAATTCAAAGGACTCAACATTATTCTCTTTACCTTTATGCTGGCCTCATTATTTAACTTCTAGCTTAACCTTAAAGAAAAGCTTCTAGGACTGCCTGATGATTTCCAATACCCTTTGCCTTCTATTCATTAGGCCTTAATTGGGTACAGTCAACTGCAGCGCCTTCTATCTATAGCTACATTTCTAATTGGCACAAGTGATTTAGTAGAGGAGAAGATTTCCTTCAATGATTTAATATTGGCAACCAGTCATGGCTGATGAAACAGCACTGTTTGGGGGCAAATTCTTATCGTGTGCTAATAATTACCCATAGCATAAACTTTTGTTCATTAAAACTAATGTGAAGTTAGCACGGGAGAGGTCTCAGAACCTTTTATCATTTGGGAAATCTAGACTGTAGTCTAACATATTAGGAGTTGTAACAACAATGTTGCTACTTGCAGCTACTGTGGCTGTACAAGGCCAATAACACCAGCACACAGGAGGGCTGCTAGCACAGGTTCTTTGATCTACTTTTCTAAGAAAAGCAACCTTAGGGGGTTAACAATCTCACTTTAATTAAACATACATATACCATTCACTTAGTTCAAGGG
Source organism: Phalanger gymnotis (assembly GCA_028646595.1). Lineage (NCBI taxonomy): Eukaryota > Metazoa > Chordata > Mammalia > Diprotodontia > Phalangeridae > Phalanger > Phalanger gymnotis. Next base: position 129,571,650 of record CM053623.1, on the reverse strand, counting down.
GAAAAGCCAGCACCCTGAACTTCAGAGACAATACAAACAGAAATTACAAACATACATTATATAAACAGAGCAAATAAACATGAACAAGCAGACAGGCTTCTATCTGTCTGTCCAAGCAATACACAAACAGTTACCAGAGAGAGAAAGACTAATATCTGGGTTTTCAAAGCCAGGGCTGGGGGGATCCAACGGCTACTCAGAGTCTCATCTGGCCAAATCACCAACACTCTTCCAATGAGTGTTCCCCAAAACAAAATGCCAGCCTCAGATCTTATATACCCTGGAGCACTTGATTACCTTAGTTCTGAGAAGCTCACAAACAAACAACATCGAAGTCCTATTTTGCTTGCCATTGCATTTGAAAGGCAAGACTCATCAAAGGTACTTGATTACCTCAGTGCTGAGAAGCATTCCAAAACAAAAGACAAAAGGGTCCCACTTTACCTGCCTGTAATATCAGTTAAGTTGGGACTTTTTTTTTTACTGTTTTAGAATGATAAATTAATTAAGTGTCTTTGATTGAGCCTTACTAGGTGCAAAGCCCTAGGCCCAAACCCCTATCTACTAGGTGCTAAGCTGATGTGGGCGTGAAGCCCTCAGGGTCCTAAGGGGAGTTGCTAAGAGGAGAGCCAATAATAGGAGCCTGAGTTCTGGTTGCTCAGATGACATTTGATGATGGCTAAAGAGTATATAAAAAGAGAGAACAGAGCTATTTGCTTGAGGCTCTCACTTCTGGAGGCGAAGGACTCTGGGCAGCCACTCCAAGAGCCACCTGGCTCACCCAGTACTTGATGGTTTCTTGGTAACTATGAATTGTATTTGGTCTGTTTGTAATGTGTGTTTGTAATTTGTTTGTATTTGCTCTGAAGTTCAGGGTGCTGGCTTTTTCCCCTGAACTAAGTGAATGATGTTTGTATGTTGGATTGTAATAAGATTGTTAACCCCTTAAAGTTGCTTTTCTTAGTAAAGCAGATCAAAAGAACTTGTGCTGGCAGGCTTCTTGTTGTTGGGTTTGTGTTGGTCTTTCACCCCTACAGCAGCTGCTAGCTGAATTGTTGCAACACTGCCCAATTCAAACAAAGGCAAGACTCATTAAAGGCACTTGATGGCCTTAGCATTCCAAAAGAGAAAACAGTGGAGAAAAAAAAAAGGAAAGAAAGAAAAAGTCCCACCCTAATTACCATAACAGGAGTGGTTTTTCATCTGTGGCTAAAATCTTAGGCCAAGACATATAAAATGTTTGATATGGTTATATTATCTTGAACAATATTATTTAAATATATGAAAAAAGGCAATTTTTACCTTTTAGAATTAAGTATTGTTTTACCAAGTTAAGTTGCATATTACATGGATGAAGGAACTAATTCGTATTCCATCATTTCAGTCATATCTGACTCTTTGTGACCCTATTTTGGGTTTTCTTGGCAAAGATATTGGAGTTGTTTGCCATTACCTTCTCCAACTCATTTTACAGATGAGGAAACTGAGGCAAGCAGGGTTAAGTGACTTGCCCAGTGTCGCATACCTAGTGAATGTTTGAGTCAGCTTTTGAACTCAGGAAGACAAGTCTTCCTGACTGCAGTCCCAGTACTCTATCCATTGAGCCACCTAGCTGCCCCTCCCAGCTGTTTATGATACCTGAATTTTGCTATAAAGTTGTCCTCATTCTTACATTAAAAAAAAAAGTTAATAGAATGGTGGAAGTTGTAGTATAACTTGGCTAGGATTTATATGCAAGAATTGCTCACCTCTAGGCAATTATGAATTTTTACCAGCCCATCTCATGCTGACAAGTAATTATTCTGTTATTAAAGATAAACAAGAAAGATATTCCATAACTTGTTGCAATGTTAAACAATTATTAAGGCCAAACAAGTCTTCCCTTTTACTAACCTGCATCAATCTACCTACATTTTAATGTAATTTTGAGATGCTTTGGGGGATTCTTATAAATGGTATCTTGCCCAATAAGTCATTAGCTACAGTTATAAATATAATAAAGGTTTCCATTTATATAGCATTGTCGAGCTCACACATTGCAATAGCTGACTATACTGAACCAAGCTACAGGAAATTGGTGTAAAACCTTTGCTGGAGACACTGGGCCATGGCCATATGTAGATTCTCTCGTTTAGGGTTAAATTGACCCAGGTGAATCGTACAATCACAGAATCTCAGGTCTGGAAGCATGATCTCTTCTGAATCATACCTGATAAGAATTCTCTTTCCTAGCATCCTCAATAAGCTCTTTGAAGATCTCTGACAAGGAGAGGGCATCTAAGTGGTTCAGTGGGTAAAGCACCAAACCTAGAGTAAGGAAGACTCATCTTCCTGAGTTCAAATCTAGCCATAGATACTTACTAGCTGTGTGACCCTGGGCAAGTCAGTTAACCTTGTTTGGCTCATCTGTAAAATTATCTGGAGAGGGAAATAGCAAACCACTCTGTCAAGGAAACTCCAAATGGGGTCACAAAGACTCGAACATAACTGAAATGACTGAACAACAACCAATGACAGAGAACCAGATGTCCTTTATTTAGCCCCACCTCTAGATCATCATGCTTTTTACTCTTATATAAGATAGCACTAATGATTAGAAAATATTTCCTTATGTTAAATGAAAACCTACCTTCCTTGTGATTTGCGCCATTTGGTCTAAGCTCTAACCTATATGAGTAAGAGCAACAACTTTCAGATTACCTCCCATCCATCTCTCTGTCTCTGTCTCTCTTTCTCTGTCTCTGTCTCTCTTTCTCTGTCTCTGTCTCTCTTTCTCTGTCTCTGTCTCTCTTTCTCTGTCTCTGTCTCTCTTTCTCTGTCTCTGTCTCTCTCTCTGTCTCTCTCTCTCCATATATATATACATACATACATGTATATACATATATATTATATACACATATGCACATGTATAGATGCATGTGCTTTTCTTTGTAATCCTAGAGTTTAACACAATGCTGGCCACATAGTAAAGCCTTTTGGTTGGTTAGCTGGCTAATTCTGTGCGCCTGTGCATGTGTATAAAATTATAAAGAAAAATGAATCTGTAGCAGTAGGACAATATAAGGGAAAGAGATCTTAACTCAGAGTAAAGGGACTTGGTGCTTTCTTTGCCATGGGGTTATGGCAAATTAATCTAATATTTCTTAGCCTCAGTTTCCTCATCTATAAAAAGAAACAATGCTACTTACACTACCTTACTCAATAGACTGTTTTTTAAAGTATTTTATAATTTGTCATTTCTTAGGAAACCAGGGCCATCATATTACTAACAGGTCATTGATCTCAGTGCCTTAATTTTATACATGAAAAAATGAAGACTCAAAAAATTTTAATTACTTCATGAAGCTACAGCTATCTAATGGTATATTAAAGGACCACAACCTAGGTCTCCTGCCTCCCACTTCAGTGTTGTTTCCTTGAACAGTTACTGTCTTTAATTAATTCTGATCATCTTAACATTTTCTCTTTGCATAGTTGCTATTTAAAAAGTCTGCAGGGTGTTCCTAAAGTCTGGACACATATGCAAAAATGCATATTTTTAAGAAATTAAATGAACGAAATTTTTATTTAATTGGAATATTAAAAAATAACATCTTCAATATGATTTCCATCATTTGTGGTGCAAAGGTTGATGCGCTTTGCAAGATTCACATGAACTCGATGCAATAATTCCACATTGCTGTCAATTGCCTATGTATCCAGACCATAGGAACACCCTGTAGAAACCTACAATACACATCAAATTTCCTCAGTGTACCATAAGCAAAATGAATATTGTATTTGGACTCAGAGGACTTGAGATTGAATACCAGATCTATCAGATGCAGCCTGTATATTAGGAGGACCCTAATGTGAATGCCCTCGTAGTTGAGGTTCAGAGATGAAATGAGGTACTCAGAAATCAATGAACAGTTTTTACAAAGGAAGTTTACTTTTCTATGACACAGGAAGGATGTGTATTGAAGGTACAGTGGGCCCCATCCACAGTCTTCATATTGAAACAGATCTGGTGAGCAAATCAGAGTATGGTGATTCAAGTGACCTTTAGATATGTACCAAGATGGAGGGGCACTGGGACTTTTATGACCTTCCAGGTGACCAGGAAACTGTATCAAGGAAGGCAGGAGCCAATCAATTCCCAGCAACAGCTCGTCATCTTTTAGGGAAAATTAATCCCTGTTTTGGGAAAATAGAGAACCCTGATTCTATATTGCTGTATAACCCTTATTCAGATCATTTGCCCCTTTAGTCCTTGCCTCAGATGAGGGAGCGACTAGATCATCTCTAAGCTCTAGGTCATAGATTTTTATGACGCTCTAGATTTTGGAGCTGGAAGAGTTCTTTAGGGGTTTCATTTATTCTAACCTTTTACAGGTGAGATAACTCAGACCCAATGAGATGAAATGTCTTGACAAGGTCAAACAAACTGTTTGATGGTAGACTTGGGATTATAGAAACCAAAACATCCTCCTTTTCGGTATCTGTATCCTTTCTATCCTTTTTACTTGTCTTGATATGTCCCCAGGCTTATCTCAGAATGTGTATTTCTCATTCTTGAAAAACAGTGTTTTTTGTCTCACGTTAATCTTCACACACTAGACCCCCCCCCCAATATGGTGAGAATTACAGACAAAAGAAACCAGCAAAGTGAGTTACTGATAGTGAATGTGTTTTAGAGGTTGAATTTATACTTCCATTTTTGACTCGCCCCAGCCATTCATAAGTACACAGAAGATCTGGTGGCATAAAATACTTTAGGGATCCTATTCAGAACCTATGTATCTAGAACAGAAGATTTGGTTTTGTGTTATGGTAAATTAGTTTAATTTGCATATGGAGCAGAAGAAAATTATTTTGGTAAACAAAAAGAACATAATTAGAGAGTAAACCAGGAAATATTACCACCGCATATAAAATTATTTGAGGTTTCAAAATCTCCCACAAGTCAAGAAATTTGAATTTAGAGTCCCTTAAGCAGCCAGTTGATTCTCTAAAGCCATGGATGTGTTATATTTTCAGTTATAGTAAACCGTATTGTAATATATTTCAAGTAAGGAAAAGAATAGGTTATGAGCACAGTGGGAGTCATAAGTTCTAAATGTTTGCGTTTGGTTAGAGAAAAGGACATTTAAGATTTCATTCTTCTCATGAAACTCAATGGTTTATACTTACTAAGAGTATCATAGACAACTGGCATTATTTTTCTCTTTGGCATTATATTATACATTGTAATAGCTAATTAATACATTTAATTAAATGTAGATCACACAATGACAAATACATATCTACTTTAAAGATATTCAGTTAAATTTTATGTTCAAATAAACAATGTATCATAATTTAAATGTATAAGCATCATTATAAAAAGGAGATTGTTACTAAATATTATTTCATGGTAATAATATTTTGGCTTACGAAATTCCCCAGGATATATATATATATATATATACCTGTGTTTATTTGCATACATACATACACGTGTGTGTGTATATGTAACCATATAAATCATAGTCAGATAATCACGTAGCTAATTATACTCTAGGAAAAATTGTTTTAAACTGTTTCTCTTTATATTTTAAATACTTTCTTCTATTATTTCTGCTAGTTCATCTCCACTGAAAAGTATCGAATTGAGGATGTCCTGAGGATGCTTGGCATCCAAGTCATGTCTGTTAAAAAAAAAGTTATGCTTATGTGGGGGTTGGGATGGGGATGAGTGGCCCTAGTTCAATGTGTCTGGTAAAAGAGTCATCAGAATCTAATTTGCCTATACTTCATAATTAGAATTCTCTGAGTTTCCCTTCACTTTGGTCACACAATGTACAGTTTTTTAAAGGTTTATTGATATAGTTTGTTTTTATAAAATAAAGGTTACTCTTCTTTAGTGTCTTCTAGTAACAAATTAAGAGTTAAAATAATAGAGAAACATCATCTGCAAGCACATGTAACATTTCACATGATGGAAGGAAAAGAAAATAGATTTCACTTTAAAACACCATGAAATTTTATGTAGCATATATTTAATTACACAGTCCCCCTCATTCCAGTTATGTTTTCCTTCAAAGTGAGCATAATCTTTTTGGTGAGTTCTAGCTCACAGCTTCTCTGTGTGACTTTAAACGACGTTAATGGGTTTTGGCGAAACTGACTTCTTTGATCTCATATTCCATTAAAAAAATAATTGTTCCTATGTACATAGGACTTATGTCTCTATTAGAGGAATCGTGGTATAGTAAATAGAATGTTATACTTTTGAGTCACATAAACTGGGGTTCCAATCTTGCTTCTGACACTGTCTAGCCATATGACCTTGGACGAATCACGTAATCTTTCTGAGCATCCCTTTCCTCATCTATGAAATGGAGCTAATAATGTCTATTCTACTTATCTCACAGGGATATTGTGTGGCTCTCGTTAGATAGTATAGGCAAAATGCTTCATCAGCTTTAAAACTGTAAATGTCATTTACTATTTTCTCACGACGAATTTGTTTTACTAAAGTCATTTCAGGTTTTTACTGAACTTTTCTTATACTTCTAGTAATGATGAGATAATAAACTGTCAGCTTTGTTATATGTCCACCAGATGGCAGGACTATTTGGAGAAAATCTCTTGTTTATTCACTCCATACCCTTGAGACTTAAAATTCAATTTATTTGAAACGTTCTGTTTTTCAACTAGAATTTTAACCATATGCACTGCAGTTGACACACATCAATTAAAACCAGAATTAACAGGACAGGGAAAACAGCTGTTGGTAGTAGTATTGTGATATACTCAACTATTATGTAGACTTTCAATATAAAATGAATACATGAATATAAAATGTAAGGCATTTAAATTGGTATTTTCTTTACCGCATCTGCTAGTAAGTATATTTTAGAATGGAACAGTATCGTGATGTGGGTAGTATTGTATTGCATTTCTATATTAGTTGAGGGAAATGTTAACTACTTCAAAGGGTAGGAGGGTGTAGGTAGAAGGGAGATGGGTTTTGCAATTTCAATTTTCATCATTTGGTTTATGAGTTACCAGCCCTATGGGTGTTGTATTTACATTTTCATAATCCTATATCTAATTATAGAATGAAATACTTTGGTCCCTATTAAAGAAATTAGAGATTTCAATGAATGAATGATGGAGCTATTGAGGGGGTAGTTGGGAATTTGGGGTGCCATGCTTCTAGCTGTTAACACATTCAACTTCCTTATGGACAGATCCGCCCAGGTCACTCTTCTGTTCAAAATCCAACCACTTCATTTTTATAAATGAGGAAACTGAAGCCCAGAGACCTCAAGTGTTTTGCCCAATTCACATAATTAGGAAATAGCAGACCACGGATCTAAACACAGGTCTTGTGATTCCAAATCTGTCATTCTGCCCATTGTCCCATGCTGCCTTTCAATAATTCATTCTGAATTACACTCCAGGCTGCCTCTTGTCTTGGGGGGACAAAGACTCAATCACTGGTGTTGATTTTAAAATCCTTAAGAAGAAAAGCTCCTTTATAGGAAAGCTGAGAGGGTAAGATAATTAGCATCTTTGAGTAATTAAAGTGTTCCACTAGAGGTGGTTTAAAATGCCCACTTTGAAAAATAAGAAACAGGACAAACTAAGGAGGAAATGGTCTGTGAAAAAATGATGCATGAAATTTGTGCCATGTATCCTAAGTTTTAAAATTTCAATGGATATTATTTCTTTCTTTATATTTATTACTAATATTGTGAGAATTATACATGTTCGGGGTTACTTTTCAATTAAGTTAAATATATCCTAAAGTATGTTCAATTCAAAACATGTTAAAATTTAATGGCCCACAACATAACTGGGAGCTACAGGAAAAACTAAGATGAATAAAGCATAAACTCTGCCCTCAAGGAGTTTATAATCTAAAAAAGCAGAAAATGTATAAAAACAAATAATTGTAATGTGAATGAGAATGCGATGAAGTATTAAAAACATAGAGCTGCGAAAATTGAGAGAACGGAAAAATCACTTTGACCTGGGGGAAATCACCAAATCCAAGAGTGTCATAGCTATAAGACAGAGGTAACCTTGTCCAGATCGTATGTCATCAAGAATCCCCTCGATATCATCTTCAAGAAATGGTCATCCAGCCTTTATTTGAGGACCTCCGATGAAGACGAATACAGTAACATTTATTAAGCCCCTTGCTATGTGCAAGGGCAGCTAGGCGGCACAGTGGATAAAGTGCCAGGTCTGGAGTCCAGAAGACTCATCTTCTTGAGTCCAAATCTGGCTTCAAACATGTACTAGTTATGTGACCCTGAGAAAGTCACTTAACCCTTTTTGCCTCACTATTCTCATCTGGAGAGGAAAATGACAAACCACCCCAGTATCTTTGCCAAGAAGACCCCAAATTGGGGTACAAAGAATAGGATATAACTGAAACAATGGAACAATCATGACAACATGCCAGAACCCATACTAGGTTCTGAGAAGCAAAGACAAAGATGATCTTTGCCCTCAAGATCTGTGATTTCACTGATGTAAGGATTTCCCAAATGAAGAAACTACCTTTACTAATACAGATCAGCCTTATTTCTGCAAACTGCTATTCTTAGAGAATTTTCTAGAACACTGAGAAATAAGGGACTTTACTAGGGTTATAGCCAGCATTTTTCAGAAGTGGGATGTAAATTTTGAACCCAGGTTTCTATACATTGCATAGTATTGCCTCTTATGAAAAATATATACAAAGTAAATAGGGAATTTATAGCGGAATCTAGTAGCTGGGGATGGTAAGGAATGGATTAAAGCAAGAGGTGGTATTTGAGGTAATCTTTGAGAGAGTCTTCAAGAGACAACAAGGGAATAAGCAGTACATTCCAGACCCAAGGAGAGGACAGCCTGTGCAAAGACACTTGGAGAAGGAATGTCCTGTGTCAGGAACAGATGGCAAATGGAATGTCATATGTGAGCAAAATAGCAAGGTGGCCATTTTCCAGGGGGTGGGGAACCTGCAGCCTCAAGGGCACATGTGACCCTTTAGGTCCTCAAGTGCAGTCAGATTTATATTTTAGGAAAATTACAAATATGGTCCCAGCTGTGTGGAACATAAGTTGGAGAATACTGAGATTGGGAGGCAAATTAAGAGATTTCCCATGAATGGGAAAGAGGGCTTGAGTAAAGATGGTGAATATGGGAGTGAAGAGAATAAAATAGATTTAAAAAATGTTGTGGAAGAGACCTGACAAGTCTTGAAAGATCATTTACTATAGGGTGATTTGAGTTTTGGAAACTCTAACTAGAAAGGAGGGTTGAGGGAAGTTCTTAAGAGATATGAGTTTGAGGCTGCTTGGAATGTGTTTGAATTCTAGATGCTTACAAGGCATCTGGTAAGAAATGTTCAATTGAAGATTTGGGACTGGAGCAGAAATTAGAGAATAGGAGTGTCCATACTAATCTGGGATCCAGCTGTATAGAAATGATTGAATTCATTAGAGCTAAAGAAGTAATCAAATAAGTGCATATAGAGAGATCAGAGAGTCTGGAATAGTCTAATCAGGAGGCATGATATAGATGATGAGCCAGCCAAGAAAACTAAGGATTGGTGTGATAGGCAAGAAAATGGTGTCACAAAAACCCAGAGAGGAGAGAATACCCAAAAGCAAACGAGTGGCCAATGATGTCAGATCCAGTAGATAGATGGAGAATGATGGGTACTGAGAAAAGACTTTGAGATGTGACAATTAAGAATTCATTTGTAGCCTTGGGGAGGCGAGGTACAGTTAAATGATGAAGTCAAAAGCCAAATTGCTAGTAGTTGAAAATTAAGTGAGCAGAAAGGGAGGAGAGGAATGGAGGTAGACAGCTTTTTTCTAGGAATTTGGCTATGAAAGGAAGGAAGAATATTTAATGATAGCTTACAGGAATGGTAAGGTTGCATGGGGGAGTTGTTAAGGAAAGACAGTCCTAGGCATATTTGTAGGAAGCAGAGATATGATCTACTTATATTTAGGGAGATACTGAATATTAGAGAATGAGGAAAGGAAGAGAAAGGAATAAGCTTTCACATTGCACCTGTGATATTCCAGGCACTGTAATAAGTGCTTTTTAGACATATTATTTAATTCTCTTAACAACCCAGCATGGTAGGTGTTATTATGCCCATTTTGCAGTTGAAAAAGTTGAGGCCAAAAAAGTTTAAGTAACTTGCCTACAGGTATACAGCTAATAAGTGCCTGAAGTCACATTTGAACACAAATCTTCCTAAATCCAGGCCCAGGACTAAATCTACTCTGCCACCTGCTGCCTCATGGGGATTAGGGTAGGGATGATTATGGAATCAATCTGCAGAAAATGGAGGGGATGAAATCCAGGATAAAGTTATAATAGTTGGCCTTGATGAGAAAGAGGATTATCTTTTCATCAGAAGGTGTAATAAATGAAAAATAGAGTTGAATACTTAGGATTGTTGCTGTTCGATAACTTTCAGTCATGTCCAACTCTTTGTGAGCCTATTTAGGGTTTTCTTGGCAAAGATACTAGAATGGTGTACCATGGCCTTCTCTGGTTCATTTTACAGATGAGGAAACTGAGGCAAACAGTGTTAAGTGACTTGCCCAAGATCACATAGCAAGTGTCTCAGGCCAGACTTAAACTCAGAAAGATGAATCTTTCTGACTTAGAATTATATTAACAACAAATTTTCTGTTTAATTTAAACATGTCAACCTAGACTTTCAGTTTACCAGAAGCTCTGAATATTCACACTCTTGAAGTTAAGATTTTTTAAATTTATATATTATTAGTGTCTGGTGTCTCTTTTCAAATTCTGTTTTCTCTAAGCATGTTACTTAAGTTACATATGTTATTTAACTATTTTTTCTTTGCATAGCTAGAATTACAGAAAATATCTGTATGTCCAACTGGATTTCCTAATATACTTATATATGGTGCAGGTTTAAAGGATATGCTATACGTGCTTGAGGTTCTCCTGGAACATTTGCTGAAAGTGTGGTTAGATTTAGAGAGCCTCTTAATTTTGATTCCACATAAACTGTTATAAAACTACTCTCTAACCTGTTGTAATTGCTGCTGGGAATTGGTACCTGACATCGATTCTCCTGTGACAGTTAGTCTAGTTTTTAATTTTGCTGAAGATGCTTTTGATTCCACTATAATTATATATCACAGATTCTCCTGCTATCTGATATGGCAGTTGAATACCAGCCTCTCAGAATTATAAAGGACCTTGAACATACATACTGAAACTGTTTTCCAATAAATATGTGAAATCCCTCTTTAGTGCAAGAAAAGTGAAGAGCTCTTTTCCTCCTGTGGGGAACAAAAGGAAGAGAAGGCGAAAGTAAAAGGGGCAGAAAAGAAGAGAGAAGGAAGGGAAGGAAAAAGGAGGGGAAAACAAAATTGCAGGAAGTCTTTTTAAAAATACCTCATAATGCACCATTATGATAAGGGCCTTAAAGAATTAATATAGATTCTTAAAACTCTCTGAAAAACTATATTGCAATTGTCTCTGTTACAGAAAGAGAATAAAAACTTTGAAAATGAGGTTTCCTTAGAATTTTTAAACTAATAATTTTAATGTGAAAAAATTGGAGTCTCATGATAGGACTCATGATAGGATAGTTTGTTATTGATTACAATTCATGTCATATATCTACATATAAAGGATAATGGTGATCTTTAATACATTGTTTAATAGGAGCATTGCAAAAATTGGCATTTTTGGTTGGAGCCTAGTGATTTCTCTATTTGATTGGTAAAAATGTAAAAAAAAATCACATAGAAGGTGGTTTTTGTTTAGTTTTTATTGTCTTTTTAAAACAAAAATATCTCATTAGTTGAAATGAGTCATAAAAGTCACATTTATATCTAATGAATAAATAAGAATTGCCATTTTTTGCTATCCTGTCTCTAACCCTTCTCCCTTTCCACTTTCCCTCTATTGAGAGTTTTTAACTAACTAAAAAAAAAGGAAAGAAAAATTGCTTCGTTTGAAAATTTCTTTCTTAAGATATATTTTCATCATGATTTATTTCAGCTTTCCATTTCTAAGGTGCATAAGTATATGAATGTATTTACTCCATATGGACACTACCCTATATTAAATGGTAATTTGTGAAGATTAATGGAAAATTGTGTTGAAAGTGTAGGCTATGTTTATATTAACAGGACCATTAAGAAATTAATAGATTTCTTTTTCTCAGATGTAGTATGTTACCTGACTGCCCAACAATTACCTTTTCACCCAATCTGGCAAATGAAGGACAAAGTCTAGATTTGGTCATTTGTCAAGGCTTGGATAGATCAAATGTGAAGTTGTAAGTCTTTGGGTGCCTTTTTTAAATATCAGGAAATAAAACTCTGTTCAGTTCAATAAACATTTATTTTATTTTATTATGAGGCAGTCAGACTCACATGACTCACCCAGAGTCACACAGCCAGTAAGTATCAAGTGTCTGAGGTCAGATGTGAACTCACGTCCTCCTGACTCCAGGGCCCTATTCACTGCACCACCTAACTCCCCTCGATAAACCTTTTTAGGCATTGTTATAAATATGAGAGGGGTGGATGTTATTGAAAAATTTTATAACCCCTGCCTTCAAGGAACTTACTGTGTAATAGAGGGGAATCAATATAAACTTGGGTATTTAGTAGGATATATTGTAGCATGTGATGTGCACATAAATATGCACATGTGAGATAAGTATTATGTTATCTGTTTTAGTAATAAGTGTAATACGAAGTAGAATGTGATGAAGCATAGGAGATATCCAGACAAAGTAATCTTGGAAAGGTTACTGAAAAGTTTTAAAGCAATGAAGTTTCTAAAATACTTCACATTATTTTCTTCCTATTTTGGGGTGGTGTGGCATAGCAAATAGAGAGTAAATGATATTCAAACGTTATCTAATAATTAATTCTGAGATTCATTTCTTAAATTGAGAGAAAAAATGAAAAATAATTACCCTATGCATTTTCCTAGCTTATCAGTCAATTTTCATTAAAAAGTAAAAATGACTCCTCTGTTTAATACCCTCCACCAAATGTAAATAATATTGGGTTTGCTGAGTGTTTGACAAGAGGCATAGTCATATCTTATTATGCAAATATTATTTCATTATCTATTAACTAAATACACTTGAGACCAGTAATGGTTTATTTTTTTTATTTGTTACCTAAGTATTATTAATAAGAAGAAACTAAGATTTTTTATTAAAAATGAAACCAACCATTTTGGCTTTGAATGGATAGAGATTAGGGGTAGACCAAATTGTTCTACTTCAAAAGAAATGACACAGGGGAAAGGGGAAAAGAACACCTTTTTAGAGAAGAAATACATTTTAAGAACCCCCTCTCACAAGCACTCAGTTTCCACTGAGCTTACTGGAACTCATGCTATTACATGAAATGGAATAGATTGGAGCATACAGTAGGGGGTTACCTTCCTAAGGTTTTTACCAATATATAATGCCATCTGGACCTGGGGGTTGTTTCTGCATTCATGTGGTTTTACTACAGGTGGAAGTTAACATTGCTGCTTTTTTCCTGCATAAAAATACCAAAAATAAAACTTATTAAAAGATATACCCATACCGACAAAACCTTATATTCTTTTTATTTTTTGCAGTTTGCTGAACAGCTGGAAATAGGCATATTGTAGCACACTGCTCAGAAGTCACAAAGCATAAACTCTTAAATTATTGCATTAATTTTCTATTTGTGTATTTCAGTAGGAATCTCTCTGTTTTTGTTGTTTTTATTGTTGTTAATAATAGGGAAACTGCATTGAATACAAAGCAATATAAATCTTTGTAATGAATATCTAGTGATTTTAAAGAGCCGAAAATAATAATAAAATATATTTAGCTAATAATGTTTCCTTTTATGGTTCTTCTCATAAGATTTAAAAGTAAAACCCATAAAAGCTGGGATACATTAGTGAATAAAAACAGAATTTGAACCTATAGTGTATACTTGTTATGATATATATAATGTTTATATATGTGTGTATTTATGTATATGTGTATACATAGTATATGTACATGCATGTGTGTAATGTATATATACAAATGATATATACTACATGTATGTACACACATGTGTGTATGTGTGTGTGGGTATGTGTATTGTGTAGATTGATATAGATATAGAATAGGTTGCAAGCATAGATTGCAGCATACCTTGACCTGACAATTTTTAAAAAATGAATGATAAAGCTATTTGGAATCATTTCCTTTGTTTTCTTCTAGATTCAGTAACATGGGTTTTTAAAAATGCTAAGCATGGCCTTTTTAAAAATAAAATTTATTTGTTTTTAGTTTTCAACATTCACTTCCATAAAATTTTGAGTTCCGAATTTTCTCCCTATCTCTCCCCTACCCCCACCCCAAGACAGCGTGCAATTTGATAAAGGCTCCATATATACATTCATATTAAACCTATTTTCACATAAGTAATGTTGTAAAGAAGAATTAGAACCAATGGGAGAAACCACAAGAAAGAAGAAACAAACTAGAGAGGGAGAGAGCAAATAGCATGCTTCAATCGGCGTTCAGACCCCATAATTCATTTTCTGGATGTGGACAGCATTTTCCATCATGAGTCTTTTGGAGCTATCTTAGATCCTTGCATTTAAGCATGGGCTTTTAAATAGAAATTAAACTTGAAATTTAGAAATAATTATTGGAATATTTTACAAGCAAACCCGAGCACAGAACCTTGCCAGAGATCTGCAGGCCATTTAAAGTACCTCACTGTCTTGTTTTTTTGTTTGTTTTTAGCAAAGCATTTGACAAATCCTAGAAAAAATCCTTTGTTCCAGTTGTACAAAGAGCTTTGTTTAACTTGTACTTTCGCTGAAGTTAAACTTCAAGAGGTATTTTGCAATCTTACAGAAAATTGGGAAGTTATTTTCAAGTTGCAATATATAATGTATATCTGGATCTACCCATGCATTATGGCTAACAGTGGGGGAAATTTCTAGATGTGAAGGGAAGCTGCACAGCTTGCAAACTGTAGATGAGCTGCTGATTTTGACTTCAATTCATGGTAAAGTCAAAGATATTTTGAAGAAATACTTAATACATATTACAAGGCAGTAGTGACATTGAAATATCAATATGGATTCAAGGATAGAACTTACCAGAGCAGCCTCATTTCCTTTTGTGAAAGTGGTCCTAGATTAGCAAGGCAAGGGAATGCTTCACATATAGATCACTTAAATTATAAATACATCATTCGACAAAGTTTTTCATATTATTCTTTTAGCTATGATAACCTGATATGGACTAGTGATTAGCAAAATTAGGTCAATTCAGAACTTTTTAAGTGGCAATATCCAAAGAGTAATCATTAATAGTCAGAATTTGAATGGATGGCTCTACTAGAATGTCCAAGGAAATTTCTTTGTGTCTAAAATGGCCCACATGTTTATCAGTAACTTTGACAATGTCATAATAGGATATTTATTAAATTTGCAGATGTGATAAAGCTAGGAAAAACGACTGACACAAGGAATATCTGAATCAGCATTCAATTAGATATTCACAGTCTAGAAAACTGGGTCAAATAATTTATTATTAAATTAATTTGGAATAAGTTGATTTTTTTTAACTCAAGTTTAAACATTCAGCTTCCCAAATACAATAAGAGAGTAGAATAACTGGACAGTTTATCTGAAAAAAAATAGTTAAGATTTTTTAGGAGAATGGAAGATCCATATAATTCAACAGTATGACATGACTATCAAGAAAGCTGTTATGACTTTAGACGGCTTTAATAACAGTATAGTATCCAGGACTAGATCCCATAATATTCTCTCATACTTGGACCAAATCAGGGTACAAGTTTTTAAAAGGAAATGGATCCACTGACCATTAAAGGGTAAATCTGGAAAAATAAGATGAGGGCTCAAAAGAGTGGGACATAAAAGCAGTATTCAATCAGTTGAAGGACTGCTATGAAAATAAGAGAATAGATTTGCTTTTCTTGGCACCAGTGAGTAGGACTAGGAATACTTGGTAAAAGTTTTAGAGTGGCAGATGACAGGTTGTTATAATAACAATGAAAACATGCAAAAGCCTTTCAAGCAGTCAGAACTACCTATCAGTGGAATGGATTCCCCTGGGAGACAGTGAGTTGCTGATCGTTGCAGTTTCTCAAAAGAAGCCTGGACGACAACTTCTTTGTGTTCATATTTAGACAGGAGTTAGATCATGTGGTCTTGAAGGTCTTTTCTTACTTTGAACTTCTGTGATCTTTGTGGTTCTGTAAACTCAAATGCAGTAGTCTTCCAACCACAGCAAGTTGCCTAAGTTCCTGCAGGAATTGGATAATTATGGTCAGTCTGTAGGAGGTGAATGTTACTTATATTAATACTTTAAGGATTGTGTGTTTATCAATATGGGTAGTCCTTTTTCACCAAAGCTCAAAGATCTCTCTCTCTCTTAGTAAATGGTCTTCATTTGATAGTATGGCTTAAATAATTCATCACTTGGCAGCCCTTCAAAATGTCCAGTGCTTCTATTGTGCTCCCTCTAAGTCTTGCTACTCCAGGCAAAACATGAACATACACGAATACTTCAAAAGATACAGAATTTCACCCATGTTATTACTCCTGCTTTCGAAAAAGATAGCAACTTCTAATGACTCAATAGATAATTTTAGTGAGTTACTGTGGCAAAAATTAAATTAAATTAAAATTGTCATCTGATAGACAACTGTCTAATAAAGAATCTTTGTAGGCTAGTCTTCAAGTGACAAAAAATAGACTATCACTGAGACATACTTGAATCTTTTCCAGTTCAGTAAAAAACCCTTCCAGAACTTGGATTCTACTGGCAAAGCCTCAGAAAATCCAAAGTCCCTTTCATGACGTTAAAAAAGCATTGCACTATGTCTGTGAAATACACAAATAATAAAATCCCCGTCAAAGTTTTCAGTGGTGTGTTTATATGCTATCTAGTCATTAAAGAGAACACATATTATGACTTTTCATTAGATTCAAATTTTTCTATGTACTTAAATCTATATTTACATAAAAATTGGAAAAAAAATTATACTTTTCATTATTGTAGAATAAACCCCATTCTGTTTATTGCTAAGGCTTTAGTGTATATATATGGTTGTGACAGAAGGGAAATCACCATATTTATTAGTTTGAGTTTCCATTTTTCTGTTATTATCAATATTAGTCATTTATTTTAATGTGATAATTTTATTGGTGCCCAATAATAAGTGATAGTGTGTGAATTTCATAAGCATGTTCAGTTTTTCAGTGCTATATCACAGGAATCCAAATCAAATTAATACTTCATTTACTGATACCTGAAATCAAGGGATGATGCTTAGCTTTATATGTCTTTTTTCTTCCTTGCACTCTTTATTCTCCCTGTCTTTGTTTGTCACTGTCTCCATCTCTCTCATTTCTCTGCATTCCTTAAGACAATACTACCCCCAGTCTCTTGTGTACCTACATCTCACATATTTTTTCATTCATGTAATAGTAGCTAGAATTTACTAGATAATGTCTTGTACTAACAATATTTGAGATGAGAAATGAAAGGTAATAACTACATGGGGCAAGAAAAATGGGTCTAGAGCTTTATTTTGAAGAAATGAGTAAGATATTTTATTGACTGTCAGGAGTGGGTAACAATATAATTGAATAACCAAAGGAAAGTTTGAATAGATGGAAAGTTAATCTTCATTCTCATTCTCTTGTGCCGTTATCGATTAGATTTTGACTCCTGCCTTAAGAGAAAAAAATGGGTGAGGTTGGGCTTTAATTGTATTTACATTTGCAAGGGATTTCTTATTCATGCTATATAAACTTATTGGACATACTCTCTCTAGAATACGAAGTTGAACTTCATGGTAGATTAAAAAAAAGTGGACCTAAAATTGTAATTAACTTCTGTATATGTGGAAATCTCATGCGATTATGTTTTTCCCAATTGATAATTTCTATATTATTCAATAATAATTCTGTTGTTAAAATTCAGAGTTATATATTCTTTATGTACAAAATATTCCAAAAGTCTTCACAAAAAAACTTTTATAGCTTTAAAGTTTAGCCTAATACTTTTTGGGATACCATGTATGTGTGTGTTTGTGTTTATAGGTGTGTGATACATACATGTAAACATATTTATACTCAGATACACACACACTTATACTCATGTTGCATGTGAAAAATATTTGATTTACATGTTTATTTGTGATGGGATATACTGTGTGTCTGTGTGATATAATAAGAATATAAAGTTGAGCGAGTCTGTGTGAGCTAGAAATCTTCTTGAGGGAAGATATGCATAGTCAATATTACTCATGAATCTTTATCATGTAATGTTTCTATAGGACATTAAAATGTATTATACAGTTTGGAGTATGAAAATGTGTGAATAGGTCCTTTAGTTTGAGTTGTAATACTTCTTTTTTGCCTGTCTTTCTTCATAAAGTTGGAAAAAAATGAGAGTGAGCCAAACAGCCAAAGGATCAAACCTGTTTTT
Organism: Phalanger gymnotis; assembly: GCA_028646595.1. Classification (NCBI taxonomy): domain Eukaryota; kingdom Metazoa; phylum Chordata; class Mammalia; order Diprotodontia; family Phalangeridae; genus Phalanger; species Phalanger gymnotis. Next base: position 129,553,151 of record CM053623.1, on the reverse strand, counting down.
ATTGAAGACCCTGTCTTTCGACGACAAACATCCTACCAGCATGCTGCGGTCCACATTCCCACTGACATATATGAGGGCTGTAAGTAGAATGATATAAATATTCATTGGTTAATTATGATGTCATGTCTATTGTGCAGTCTACATTTTTGAGGAATATAAATTAGGTTCTACGACATTACATGAGGGAAAAGACATGTTAAACATACATAGATCATCACTGTATTCTTGGGTTTAACCTTTAGATCATGTGGTCCCAATAACTGAAATTCACAGTTACAAAGTAATTGATCTTCCTCAGACATTACTTGAAGGTAAGATATCAGATGGGAGATGGGGTCATTGCTATCACTTCATTTTCCCATTTATTTATTAGTTGGGCTATTTCCTTATTTAATCCAAAATTATCTTTGTTCTCCTGCTCCACAAGATGTATCTGGCATGGTGGTCTGTGCAAGGTTCAAGTTAAATATAAAAATACATTGTTTTCCTGTATTTGTACATTCTGGGATCATTTCATTTTTGCTGAGATTTCTTTTAATATCTCTCTAAACTTCCTTGTGTTGATCTGATTTCCCTCAATAGTGAACAATCTGCTTCCAAAATCATTTAGGCATTTTGTGCTATGGAGTTTTAAGTATTTCTTTTTGTTTCAGTACTTTATCAATAATGAGGGGAAAGTGTCTCTTCATTTTATAGAAGATAGTGTCCTGATAACATGCTTCTAGGAACCTTCTTTGATGGTCTTTCTGTAGATATTGCCTGGCACTTACACTGTAAGGCCCACATTCAAGCTTTGATGCTCCGGGTTGCCTCAAATGCCATCCAGAAAAGCATTATAAAGAGAAATAGCAAGACTTTACTATAGTGTCTTAGAAGGCCCCTTGAAAGTCGAACCAAAAAAAAAAAACCGCTCATATATTAGCATTATAAAGAGAAGTAGCAAGACTTTGCTATAGTGTCTTAGAAGGCCCCTTGAAAGTCGAACCAAAAAAAAAAAAAACGCTCATATATTCCTTCTTTTGCCACGGAAAACTAGTTCTCATTGCTCATTTCCAGACTGGATTATAAATCCCATGATACATTTTTTTTTGTTTGGTTTTATTTTTTATTTCTCCACAGAAATAAGTTACTAGTAAGAAACCATGCCTGGTTCTACATTGTATTTGTGCTATGCTATTATCTTGTCAATATCATAGCCGATAAAAAAATTTTAATCACCTACTCTGCCCTAGTGTAATTTACACTGATTTTGGTATAACATTTAGCAAAGTATCTCACGCTATTTTTTTAAAAACATTTATTAATTTATTTTTTTGTTTTCAACATTCACTTCCATGAGACTTTGAGTTCTAAGTTTTCTCCCCCTCCCAAAGACAGCGTGCAGTCTGATATAGACTATACATATACATTCATATTAAACTTATTTTCACAGTAGTCATGATGTAAAGAAAAATTAGAACCAATGGGAGAAACCACAAGAAAGAAGAAGCGAGAGAGAGAGAGAACAAATAGTATGCTTCAATCTGCATTCACATTCCATGGTTCTTTTTCTGTATGTGGACAGATTTTTCCATCACTAGTCTTTTGGAGATGTCTTGGATCCTTGCATTGCTGAGAAGAGCTAAGTCTATCAAAGTTAGTCATTGCACAATGTTGCTGTTACTATGTATAATGTTCTCCTGGTTCTGCTCACTTCACTCAGCATCAGTTCATCTAAGTCTTTCCAGGTTTTTCTGAAGTGTGCTGCTCATCAGTTCTTACAGAACAATAGTATTCCATCACATTCATATATCACAACTTGCACAGACATGACCCAATTTATGGGCATCCCCTCAACTTCCAGTTCTTGGCCCCCACAAAGAAAGCTGCTATAAATATTTTTGTACAGATGAGTCCTTTTCCCATTTTTATGATCTCTTTGGCATACAGACATAGAAGTAGTATTGGTGGGTCAAAGAGTATATGCCCAGTTTTGTAGCCTTTTGGGCATAGAAACAAATTGCTTTCCAGAATGAACTCCACCAACATTGCATTAGTGTTACACTTCTCCCACATCTTCTCTCACATCTTCTTTTCCTGTTTTGTCAGATTAGCCAATCTGATAGGTGTGATGTGGTACCTCAGAGTTGTTTTGATTTGCATTTTTCTAATCAGTAGTGATTTAGAGCATTTTTTCATATGGTTATAGATAGCTTTAATTTCTTCATCTGAAAACTGCCTGTTCATATCCTTTGACCATTTACCAATTGCAGAATGACTTGTATTTTTATAAATTTGACTCATTTCTCTATGTTTTGGGAATGAGACCTTTATCAGAGACACTGTCTGTTAAAAATGTTTCCCAGATTTCTGCTTCCCTTCTAATTTTGGTTGCATTGGCTTTGTGCAAAAACTTTTCGATTTAATGTAATCAAAATTATCCATTTTGCATTTTATATTATCTCATGCTATTTTGGTGGGAAAAGATGAGTGAATCAATGAATTAATAGAATGTATTAAGCCCTCATTATTTACAAAGTACCATACTACTTACTGGTAATACAAATATAAAAATTATCCATTCCCCTATGTCAAAAAGGATAGGATATAATTGGGGAAGACATATAAAGGGCAAATGGAAAGACTTAATGGCCCTAACAGTTCAGAAACAGAGCAAATGACAAGACTGGAGAGTCCTTTGTGTACAATGGGGTGCCACCTCATTGGAGAGGCCTACTACTACACCCTCAGGAAGGGAGAGGGGGTCTACTGGTCAGAGCAAAGAAGACATTTGGGGTTTCTTCTGGTTGAGGAGGGAATGGGGATTCAGTGTTTGTCCAATAAAGGAAAGGAGAAGGGAGCATTGGCAGGAATATTGGTGCCGGGGAGTGAAAGTTCATCCATAATTGAGTGCCAGTTCCATCTGAAGAAATATGAGCTGGATGACGATACATTTAGCTGGATTGAGAACTTTTTGAATGAATAGATTTTAAAAGTATTAATGATTCACAGTTGGCTTGAAAGAAAATATTCAGTATAGTATCCTAGGAATCTATGTTTAGTCCCATGCTGCTCAGTATATTTATGTCTGCCTTGGATAAAGGTATATATGACATAATTATCAGATTTTCAGACCACGCAAAATAGAAGGGATAGCCAATGCATTCTATAATAAGAATTTGTAGAATTTATGTAGTGTTTTAATGTTTTACTTCTCAGTTGAACAGTTTGAAAATATATTGATAGGCTAGAAACTGGGACTCTGTTTTATAAAATGAAATTGAATAAGACCCGAATCAAGCTTATGTTCAAAAAAACTCTTCTTCAAAGGACCAAGGGGGGAGGTATAGTTAGATAACAATTTGTTTGAAGAAAAATTTTGGTGTTTTAGTGGACTCCAAAGTCAGTTGTGAATTATTCATGCGATATGTCAGCCAAGGAATTGCAGATACATGGCATAGCAGGTAGAGTCCTAGACTTGGAATCAAGAAGACCTAACTTCAAATCTTATCTCAGCTGCTTACTAGAAATGTAACCTTTTCCAGTTCACTTAACCCTCTCCAAATTTAGTTTCCTCATCTGAGTATACTAGTGAAACCTATCTCAGAGGATTGTTGTGATGATCAAATGATATTTTAAACTTATACATATATCACTCCATAAACATAAATAAAAAATTAAATTGCTGTGTAAATGTTAGATGTATTAAAAAAAAAACTCGTGTAATCTTAGGGTCTTTTAAGGCAGCTATGGTGTCAAGGACTAGGGAGATGATAGTTCTACTGCATAATGTCCTGTTTGGGGCATATTTGTAGTATTTTATTTAGTTTTGGCCTCAGGAAAGGAGCAGGAGGAGGGGAAAAGAGGATTTAAAGGGAGGGGGGTGGAGGAGGGGAGGCAGGAGAGGGGAGAGGAAGAAAAAGAGAAAGAAAGGAAAAAAGGAAAGAAAGAAGCTGCATTGCCCAATTGGAATTGGCTGGTTGAGTCTGAGTCCGGGGGCAAGATATAGATCAGGACAACTGGAGATGGCTTCTGCTCCACATTTTGCTTAGTGCTAGAGATATAAAGACAAAAGTGAAATAGTCCCCTTTTAAGGAGGTCTTTTTGGGAGGGCAGGCCCTTGAAGCTAGGGTAGTACTTCAACATATAAAAAGGTGATGCCTAATCTGAGTTTTCAAGAAAATCAATGGCTCCAAAAGATGAAGATAAGGAATTATTGCGGACTTAGAGATCACCATTGCAGAGACACAAAGGGAATATTTTTCAACATTCCAGGGTCTATCTAGGCCATGACACTCATTAGCCACTTCTACCCAAATAGGACCAGTAAAGTTGCCCCTTGAACATTCTAACCCTTCAACATTAGCAAGCTTTTAAAGCGGTAATGTCATCTGACAATAAGGTCTACCAGACTCACCTTCTTTGCTGCCTAGATATTAGAATTACAGTAAAGGGTACCCTTGAGTCTTGTAGTAAAGAATTACCCTGGTTTGCATACCAGGCACTGGGATACAAGGTGAAATAGAAAGATAGTCAATCAACAGGCATTTATTAAGTACCTTCTCTATGCCAGGTACTGTGCTAAACTCTGGGAATACAAATACAAGTCAAAAGACAGTCCCTGCCCTCAAGAAGTTTAAATTATAATGGGGGGGGGGGCGGGCAGGGAAGAGAACACATAAAAAGAAGCTTCAAGGAGCATGAGGAATGAAGGTCCTCATTTCTGGGGTATGGTAGAAAAGCCTTGAGTCCTGACTGATGAGAAAGAAGAACTGCTTTTGATATCGCCCCTGATTGTCCCCATGTGAGCAATTGGATTCAGAATCAATGAGGGAGTCTAGGACAGCCTCGTTACAAAAAAATGCCCAAGTCTTGATTTCACACTGACTGATTTTCAATTTCACTAAAGTTTCATTGGTTAGAACATGAATTTATTTCACTAGGCTCACAATCTACTAATTCTTTTCTCCTTGCCAACATTTGCATTGTGTAGAATTAGAATATATTCCCCTAATTAAGGAATTATGGTTCTGTTGTAATTCTCCCACCCCTCAGAATTACTCTGACTCCCTCTCTGGTGATCAGCCTTCAGCTAGGTAATTTCAGGCATCTTCTTTTGGAAAGCTTTTCATACTGTCATTTCAATTCAGCAAATACTTATAAAGAACCTGTTACGTGTAGGACACAGAGAAATACAGAGTGTAGACAAGACAAGATCCAAACAGGGTCTTCAGCTGGTCCCAGCCACATGGCACTAATGAGGGAAAAGTGTTTTGTTTTGTTTTCAAATTATAGATTGCTACCCGATTGATATAACCCTGTTGCCCCTGTATCCTTTTCAAAGGTGGAGCTTTTGCCTAGCACTTTACTTCTAGCAGAGCATACACATACTGATCTGGTGATGTCTGGATCCTAAGCTAAATGAAAATAATAACACTTGCTGCCTAACCAAAAAATATTTTGGAAAAAAGCTTTGCTCTCAGTGTCAAGGGCAGAAATGAAAACAAACAACTCTTGAAATTTTGGAAAAATAGGACCTGTTCAGAAAGAAATATGCTCTCCAAAATTATTACAACCTATAGCATTCATCATTTATTGAAAGTTTATTTTACTTCAGGACAAGTTAGTCGAGGAAACAATAATCCTTCAAGATCGAAGAGGGTCATTGCAGTTCAACAAAGCACAGTGTTAAATCAGTTTGCAGAATAAAAATGTGCATTGAAACTCAACAAGATCTGAGTACATTAATAAAAAAGAAAACATTAAAAAAAAGAAAAAAAAAAGAGTACATTTCTTGCTGTCCTAAAGGAGACGTGACGCCCACTTTGAAATGTCTGAACAATTGTGGGTGGAGGGGGTGGAAAGGAAGGCAGTGTTTTGGACCTTCTGTAGTCCCATTTATCTCAATTTTGAATTCTTCCTATTCTCCTGAAATCTCATCAGCAAGAAGAAGACCTCATCTGACCTGTACTCCTTTAAAATTCACATCCAATGCTACGTGCTGCATCTGCAAATGACACAAGAATGAAATCAGAAATGTCAATAGAATCAGTCAAATTTCATAATTATTGGTATTCTTCAAGCACAGCATTAGAACAATTCAGGTTTAAAGGATTATTCAGGGATTCTGACTTTAATAAATGTGAAAGTGCACTTTAATTGAAGGATTAAAGGGAAGAAAACAGCTACTTCCTTTACTTACAAGAGCACCTACAGTTCAGTAGTAAAACTATTATAGAAAATCTCATGCTCTGGAAGACTATTAAAAGAAAAAAAAATTATATGATTTGAAATGTCATTTTCAGGCATAGCTATATTTAAAGTATTTAAATATTTTCTTGAATTGAAAAATACATAGGTTCTTAAGATAATAATGGCTGTGTGGATTTCTGAGAACTCCATTGGCAAATACATTTAAATTAATGCTCATATGATTCATTTGCTATTTCAGAGATCTAACATATCTACTGAATGTAGATGGAGGAATAAAGTACTTGAAAACAAGGTGAACTTCACATGAGCTTATGTCATAAAAATTTATTATTGAGTGATTTAAAATATTAATGGTTATGACTCCTGCTCTGTAGTTTGCTTTCAACTTTTTTCAGTTTAAAATTGATTTTAAGATCAGTGGCCAGAAGTAGTGTAAGATTTCAAAGCCTCAGTACAACAGCATAAATGTTATCACAATATGGTTGAAGGTTAACTAATATTATACTGTTACAAATAAATAAAAATAAATTTAATAAATCAATGATATTATATTATCACTGTATCAATAAGTATTTAGTATTTATTTGATATAAATAATATAGAATAATAATATTAACACATTTCTTCTTTGAAGTGGACAAAAGAAAATTAATTATAATTGTTTGCAGTTTTGATATGTTATTTAAAGTTTAGAATAAAAATATAATGATATACAGTTAAATGTGAAAATTTTCCAAATAAGATTATTTATGATTTCCAAGTATTTGAATTTAGGGGTTTTGTCATCTGTAGATATCATTTAGCCATTATTTTTTGTATGACACAAAAAAAAATTCAAACCATTGCTTATTTGTAAATCTCAGCTTTGAGTAGCAATTTTAGCTTCTAATTTTAAGAAATCTATTTTTTTCTTTGATGCAGTTGTGCTGAGCTAAATGTTTATTTAAGATAATCTTTTGACATGTTTTTAAATAAATAAAATTAATCAATAAAAAGTATAATTCTATACTAAATTTGTAATTAAAATGATTAAAGTTGTGGCCTAGAATTTTAAATATTATATTGACAAGCCTATTTAGATATAAATTCTGCATTTAGAAGACAATTTACTTAATATCCTTTTTATTACCTGGTTTGTGACTTATTGACAAAATTTTCTCATTATCTCTTATATATTACATGAGTTATACAGATATATAAAGACAAAGAATTGACCTTTATCACTCCATGTGGTCATGTTATCAGGAATATGTTTGCAAAGTAGAATTTGGAAAACCCCTACAGAACACTGTTTGAATGATATTGAGGTTGATAAGATGTTAGAAACCAAATGCCATTCATTCTTCAATAGCTCACCAATTACTCAGTCAAAAAACACTCATTTGCCACCTACTATGTACCAAGCCCTGGGCTCATATATATCCATTGAAATATTCCAGTCTCATGGTAGCTTTCAGTGCTGGCTTTCTACCTCCTTCACTGTATTCATTTGAGAGAGAGCAAAATAATTTGATATTCATAGGGACATCTCTTCCTTCCAGTGGATAATCTTATTCTTTTAAATGTTAATTAGCCCATGGAGCTCAAGGAATGTGATACTACAGGAATGAAATTTGAAGACTGAAAATCCCTAATTATCTAGATAAAAACTTATTTGAAAGAAAGGTTGGTCATGAGAAATTCATAATTCTTTTGAGGTTATCTGTCACATTTGATGTTAGTGAGGTGAATTACTTAAATAGGGACTTTTTACCTTATAACCAAAGAGTCTTTTTATGAAATGCTTTTCAAAAAGCATAAAAAAAATTAGCTGTATTTATTCTCATTTATTCCAAAATATTATCTTCCAAAAGTGCTTTATTTATTTCTTCCTTATTTGTTCTGTTGAGTGTCTGTGGAGCTCCTTGATTTTGTTAACTTCATCATCTATTTGAATTGGAGCTCTTGGGTCAATGTGTCACATTTTCTATTGTTATTTGACCTACCGCCTCACTTTAAAAAAAAATTATCCTCTACCACCATGCTTTTAAAAGAATTTATAGGCAGAAAATGTGGAATGGAGGTAGTTAAAACAGTTTTAAGTGCTAAGTGCCAAGAAATAAAGAAATACAGAAATAAAATAAATGTGGTATGCTGTTTTATTAATAACAACGTATTTCCTACCATATTCCCTGCTATGGAAATATTATCAGTTCTAATGGTAGAAAAGAATTATTATGAGTTTTGAATTAAAATTTTAAATATGTTTAAACAGCCAAATTTTTCAATATACCCCATTTTACTAACAGAAAGTCTTGTGAAATGACAAATCTCTACTACTGATGAAAATGTCCAATACTACATCTTTGTTTTCAATATATTGTGTCATCATGTCAAATATAGCTAATGATCAAGTTGAATATTTATTCCAGATTACATATTGCTGTCAATGATAACTAAAATGCTTATCTATTTATTTATACTTCACTAAAAATACATTGACTATTAAAATAAAGGTCAAAACTAGCAGGAAGCTAGAATTAAACTGAATTACTTTCTATTTTTCAAGTATCTAAATAACAATGACTTTAAATGAAATTACCAATATTTTAAGTGGCAAATTTTAAATTAAGTATGTTCCCCAAAAGGAAACATAGCTAAATAGCTTCTGCTGAAGGGTCACTTCCTTTCAAGAGGTTTCTCCCACTTGGCACATAGTAGGCATTCAATAAGTGCTGGTAAAACTGTTCCATAAAATTTATATTCCCAAGGGGGGAAAAATCTGCTAACCCCAGACTAGAATATAGATTGTATGGGAGGAAAGGAATGAAAAATGGGATGCAGATTTTTGTTGCTGTTCTTTATTGTGCAGAGCCAACTTAATGCCCTTCTAGAATTCTATACCAAAGCTAACTTGTCAATATGCAGGCAGCATTGAGTCCTTGAAAGATGTGCCAATGAAGCACAATTTCTAACGAATTGTAGTAATATGAAAAGATCCTTAGGGTGGCTACAATGAGAAATTCTTCAACCACATCTTAAACCTATTCTGCCCTCGTCCACCTTATCTTTGTGCCTTCATCCACACTGGCCCCAGTGCCTGTAATAAGCAATCCCCTCCACACACACAAAATATTTTCATATTGGAATTCTGGAATTCTTTCCCTTCACATTCCAGTCAAATGCTACTTTAAAGATGCATATGCGATAAAATTAATAGTTAGCATTTAACATTTGCTAAGTGCTTTCTTTACAAAGTAGTATCTCATTTTGTTTTCATAACAACCTTGGGTGATATGCTATAATTAGGTACTTAACATTATCTCCATTTCTCTCTCTCTCTCTCTCTCTCTCTCTCTCTCTCTCTGTCACACACACACACACACACACCCACCCCTCTCAAGCCAAATGTTAAGTGATTTGCTCAGAGTTACCAGCCTAGTAAGTGTCTGAGACTGAATTAGAACTCAGAAAGATGTCATATGATAATGTCTCTGAACATCCTATGCTGCTTGTTAAGCTTTCCTATGTGCTTAATCAAAATTGAACTTTTATTGTAGTTTTTGAGCATATGTCTTATCTGCGTATTTTGTTATAAGTCATCTAAGGTAAAAATTGCATGATGTCAAAGGATAGGGTCTTATACATGGTTAAGTTATTTAATAATGGTTTTTAAAAACTGGAATGAATTGAATTCAACCTCAGCCACATCTTTGTTATCAATTTTTCCTTTAGGCACATTGTAGATACTTAATAACTTCTTTGATCCAATTATCAAGTAATCTAAGAAGAAAATATATTAGTTAAATTAACTTCAAATAAATGAATCTATATTCAAAGAATAATGACAAGTGGAAATTACATGAAAAAGTTTAATTAAAGATATACATATATAAACTTCCATTTTTAAGCCCAACTAGAGCATGGACCTATATCTAAGGTAATAAATATTTTTATCCCCTAAATTATAATACTTGGAATATTATTTTTCCAAACCATTAACTATATTAAATTATTTTCTTCAATTAAAATACTTATGAATTTCTATAAGAGGGAAAAATGACTCAAGCAAACAATACCATATTGTTTTGTACTGCTTTTACAGTATAAAGCTGATTTTTTTAAAGCTTAAAATCAAAAAAGCTGTCAAGACTTGCAAACCATGCAGATTTTTATACCAGGCTAAAATATTCATATTAAACTTAATGGATCACCCTGAACATGTTTCATTTTCTTTGAATAATTTTAGAAGACTCAAGAAGAATATGATAAAGTAAAATTAAATTGCCTGTTATACACAGCCTTGAGGTAAATAGAGAGTTAGGGTCATGAGTCTCTCTAAACTTTGACTTTTCCAGTATAAAGTTATTTTAAAAATAATTAATTTTCACAGAACTGCATTATATATTAATTTATATGCCTAAAAATAGGCTCAGGAATTTAAAATCATGTATCATAGCATCATACATCTACAACCAGAATGGACCTCAAAGGTTATCTTTCAAGGATTTTTAATCTGAGATATATGAATTTTTTTTAACATTTTGATAACTGTTTCAAAATAGTTGTTTCATTCATAATAGTATTTTATTTTATACATTTTCAAACTTTATACTTAGAAGAGTCCATAGGTTTCACCAAATTGCCACATGACAAACACAAAAAGGGTAAGACCTCAGATCTAGTGCAGCTTTTCCACTTTACAGATGAAGAAACTGAGGCCCAAGTTACATAATGTATTTAGGTCCCTCAGATTGTGAGTACCAGAGGTGGAGTGTAAACCCAGGTATACTTCTTGGGTTTGTACTTTATATGATTAATAGGAAATGTTTGCTTTCCTCCCTTCTTTCACTCCTGAGCGTCTTCTGTTGCATGATCTGTGATTGGAAGAAAATGAGAGTAAATATTATTATGAAGTATTGTTCTCATGCTAATCGTGATTCTAGCTCTTAACAGAGTTGACCTTTTTCTCCCTTTGGATTAATCTGATCCTTTGAATTCATGTAAGATTTTTAAAATGCTACTTGGACCATGAAATGTTGATTTTGAGCAGCTGAACTAGGTATGTAATGGCTTTTTATTTATTTATTTATTTATTTATTTATTTATTTAATCAAATGCCACTGATAAAAGTTTGGGCAAGAAAAGGGGTGAAGGAGAGTGGTTAAGGCTTTAGAATAAAATGAAAAATGACAAAAGGTTAAAAAAAGTTTCGTTACAATCCCTTGATTTATAGTAAATTTTATAGTTAATATTCATTACATATTTTATTTATTTTGTAGTAAATATCCATTTATAGTTTATATACTCACTTGTAGTAAATATCCATTTAAACAAAATGTGGCTGACTGGGCAAAGTAATTACTATTGCTTATTATTAGGTGGAGAAAAGAAAATTAATAATGTGATTAGCAGGAGATAACTTTCCTGAAACTGAGTTTCAAATTGCTTTCTACTGACATCATTTGACCATGATTAATAAGTGTAGAATGGAAGAGAAACAACTCAAATTAGGAGCAAAATATTCATTTATATTCATTATCTTCCTATACAGATATTTGTATAATGTGTTTATATTCACTAGCAAACAACATTTGATTTTAAAATAGGATATATATACTCATAAAATTATAATGTAAAAATAATGAATATATTGGAATATACTCTTCATTTTCATAGGTTTTGCAAATTTATTTCTTCATAAAAAATAACCTTTTGGCTTACAGGTAGTTTTAAATGGGTAAAATGTAAGTTCTGGGGAAAAAATATTTAGTTTCATAATATTAATTCCCTACTTATAATTTATAAGACCATAAAATCGGATCCCTCTAAAACAAAATGACCATTAAATACAGAAAGTTGAAGGGATAAATCAACAGTGATAAGGTATTATTACAAAGGCTTTAAAGTTGATTTTGTTTTTTTTTTAAATAATCTTTCCAGATTCTACTCAAAATCCTTTTTTTTAACTGACAACTTTTTCTTCCTCTCTCAGTTGCTTTTATTCTAAAAGGCAACATGCAGAAATTCTAATGTTTTTGTAATAGCAAAAGCAAAAACAATTAAAAATTTTACTATTTTGTAGTTTAGTCGATTCTGTTCAAACATTTCCAGTTCAAGGAATAAATCATTTAAAATAGTTTTTTATGATATAGATAACACTCATATATAAATGTCACAAAAGGGGAATATACCTTCCAAACTAATAATTTTTAGGAAAGGAAGAAGTCTTTTGAGAGACAATGCAGACAAATTTAAGCTCTAGCTACATAATTTTCTGATCCCATGAGGTAGAAATTAATTTGTCTGGATGTAAATGTGCCAAATGTTACTTTTTGGTATAAATCTCAATTATCATTACAATAGAAAATCCTTACCTTTTGGCCAAATATTATTTAGTCGTAATGCTGTTGATTTTGTCCTTTAAAAATCTAATTTTTTTGGAGGGAGTGGGGTTTTTAAAATGAAAACTCGGTATTGTAAGTAGCCTAAGACATTAACTCATTCTTCTAATGGATATTCCTATCACACTTAGAACTTTGTAACATTTTTAATATAATGAAATATAAGTGATTTAGTTATTCATATGTTAAGGCTATCTTGAGATCACTAGGTTTATAGAAATTTGTACAATTAAAAAAAAGTGAGCAGTTTGCTTAATTTAAATTATAGGATTATACCAGCTCCCTTCCCACCCACTACTATCCCTCTCAGCATGGCGTGAAAGTCAATCTAAGTTCCCCAGGAATCTGATAGCTAAGTGCAAGGTGTAATAATTCTTACTAAGTTGGAATGGGTGAAGTTGGAAAGACTTTGATTATATCTAATATATCTGTTTTCAGAAAATTTACCTACCAAAAGTCAGAGAAATTCAATATTGAGCTGGATGCAAGGGAATATTTATTCCTAAGGTCTGTCTTCCAAGTTATAGAAAAGTTATAATCTGTATCAATAAAGAGAAAGACCATATTGAAGAAGTCACAGATCTTTGAAATATTGAGGTATTTCTTTCATTATTATCATTTTAAAGAACGTAACACCTCTGTTACAGAATGTCCATTTCTTTGCAATGAAAATTGCTGTTTCTATCAAATTGCCATGAAAAGCACTGATTGAAAGGTTGCCAACCCCTTATTTCATGGGAGCAACATGCCTACCCCATACCTAATTAAGTCTAATTTCCCCTGAGTAGCATCCATAAAATTTGAGTACTGATTCTTATGGGACCTATCAGCTGTTACACTTTCTATTTCATATAATTTACTTTCCTTTCAAGACAAGACTTAATCTACATGCATCAGTATATATTTTTCCAAATCCTTAAAGAACACAGTATTGTTATTTTTTAATTCATTTCATTTAAATATCTTGGTTTCTGGGATTAAAACATGAGAATAAAATTATAATGTACTCATGTGACTATATTTTCAGAGATGACAAATTCAGAATATGCACATGAGCTAGAGATTCTACCTAGAATGATTATAAATTGATCTTTTTTTTCCAGATCAGAATTTCAAACACTGTTGCAATAATAATAATAATGTAGTTTTTTTCTTTCAGTTTAAATGCAAATTCATGACTTAAAACATGTCTTCTGAATTATGGCCAGTTTCTTTAAGATATTCTAGAATGGGGCAGCTTGGTGGTGCAGTGAGTAGAACACTGGCCCTGAAGTCAGGAGGACCTGAGTTCAAATCCAACCTCAGACATTTGACACATTTACTAGCTGTGTGACCTTGGGCAAGTCACTTAACCCCAATTGCCTTGCCTTCCCCCCTCAAAAAAAAAAGACATTATAGAAAGACAACGTGGTGAGTGGTGAGAGATGGCCTCAAAGCTAGGAAAAGCTGGCTTCAAGTCACTGTTGTTCAGCCATTTCAATCATTTCTGACTTTTTGTGACCCCATTTGTGGTTTTCTTGGCAAAGATATTTGAGTGGTTTGATGTTTCCTTTTCCAGCTCATTTTACAGATGAGAAAACTGAGGCAAACTGGGCTAAGTGACTTGCCCAGGATCATACAACTAATAAGTGTCTGAAGCTAAATTTAAAATCAGGAAGGTGAGTTGTTTTGACTCCAGGCCTAGCACCCCATTGACTGTGCTAACTAACTGCCCCTAGTTTTAAGTCCTATTTTGACATTTACTGGCTTTGTGAAACTAGGTAAGTCATTTAAAACTCCTGAGTGCTCTAAGCCAGAGCTGTCAGCCTCAAACAAGAAAGCCCACTAATCCATACATAAGGATCCCTGGAAGCACATATTGACTTAATTTTAAATTGTAATGCTTTCTGTGTTTTATTGTATTTGTATTTATTTTATTAAATATTTCCCAATTACATTTTAATCTGATTCTAGTGTACTTGGGGAGGCCCATGAGACTTGTGTTGAACACTTCTGCTCTAGGTCACTCACTCTCTTAAGACAAAGTTGCAAAAAAGGGGCTGATCTGCGATGGTATATGGCGTTTCCTCACCTGGCTGCTCCTTGTACCAGTGAAATCCTAAGTCCAGTCCCCATCCCTCTCAGACATACTAAGATCATACAGAATTTATTCAGGGATTTAATGTTATTTGAAAATTGAGAAACATACAGCTTTCATTTGTAGAGTATGAATCGTGTGTTTATAGGAAGCTAAATATTTGTTGTCTTAATAAAAGTATGTGCTATTTAATCTCCAGACACTTACCTTCTCAATGCTCTAGGCCAGGGGTGGGGAACCAGCAGCCTTCAGGCTACCTATGGCCTTCTAGGTCCTTAAATGTAGCCTTTTGACTGAATCCAAATTTTACAGTAAGAACTTGGATTGTGTGGATTCAATCAAAGAGCCACACTTGAAGACCTAGAGGGCAACACATGGACTTGAGGCTGCAGATTCCCCTCCCTTGAATAAATTTATAAAATGTGTCAGTTGTAAAAGACTTTGGAAATCACCTGGTCTGTCCCCATCACCCCATGGCCCATCTCCCCTATCCAGTTCCATTTTATAGATGAGAAAGGCAAGGACCTTAGAGGTGAAGTAGTTTGTCCAAGGTCACACTCCTAGTTGGTGGTGAATATGAGACTCAAAACCAGTTCAAATTCTAATCAATATGCCATGGATAAAAGGCCAAGTTTGGAGTCTGAAAGACATTGGTTTAGATCTCATATCTAATACTTTATGTCCTCATCTATAGAATGAGGTTGCCTGTAATTAAGGGGTAAGAAAAAAAGAGATGAACTGGGTCTTGAGCATTAAAATGAGAGGAAGTTAGACTAGAGAATTATTATGATGCAGTAATAGGAGCTGCTATTACAGCGTCCTGGAAGAAGAGAAAAAAAAAAAGGAGAGAGTGGCTAACAGTTTCAAATGCTTAAAAAAAAATCAAGGAAGGTGAAGACTGAAGAAAGGTCATCCTTAAGTAACATTTGATAGAAGAATCTTGGAGTGAATGAAAGACCATTGGTGAAATAATTACTCGACTGTTTCAATGACTATCCGCCCAAGTCCTTCCATCCCGTGTGCTTCTTCTTGTTAATGTTCAGTTGTTTCAGTTATATATGACTCTTCATGACCCCACTTGGGGTTTTCTTGGCAAAGATGCTGGAGTGGTCTGCCATTTCCTTCTCCAGCTCCTTTTGCAGATGAGGAAACTGAGGCAAACAGGATTACATGGCTCTCCCAGGGTCATACAGCTAGGAAGTATCTGAAACCAGATTTGAACCCAGGTCTTCTGATTCCAGGCCCAGCCCTCTGTTCATTGCATCACCTCATCTACATTACACATGATTTTCTGTAAATCATCCACAGAGTAACTGTCCTCCATATTGGAATGAGAGGAGGGCTCCCTTTGAATCTTTTGTTGAAGTTTTCATAGCCTCTGAAATATGGGAGATATCCTATTTTTTAGTCTAGTAACATGCAGTACAAGAGGGATAGCATAATGCATAGAAAACAGACTTTGAAGTCAAAGGGCCTGAGTTCAAGTTCTGCTTCTGATCCTAGAGGCTAGACAAATCACTGAACCTCCCAGTTCCCCAGCCTATTCTCTTAAGACTAGAAGCTGCCAAACAGTCAAGAGTCCTGCTTTGGGGGAGGGAGCTTCCTCAGGATGAGTTCCAAAAATGGACAAAACTGCAGGTCCTGACAAAAAAAAATAATGTAAGAATTATGAAATTACCTTTAAAAAATTAGAATAATTCATATTGCTAAATGTTTTCCTTCCATATTTTCAATAGCATCTGATTGGGCTTATTTATATTTAGAATAGGAAAAATGAAATGAATGATTGTGCATCCTGTTAGTTTCCAAATCTGAATAAATGAAACTGCTCAACATTAGGCCTCAGAACACCACTGAAAATTCCGGTGGTCATAAAGGTAAAAATAAAAATTTCTATGGGGAACATGAGAACCTTTTGTTACTAATTTCAGAATAGGAAGCCAGTAATACCTTGACAGACAGTATATTATAATAGGCTGGGCTTGGCCTCAGAATTAGGAGGGCATGAGTGTGAATCTTGCCTCTGATCCATGCCAGCTGTATATGGGCAGATTATTTATTCTTTTGTTGTTCCCGTTTCCCCCAAACTCTAAGAAATTTGACTACAAATATGCAGTGCTTCTGCATCGTTGGGGGGAATTTTCTAACTGGGAAATGTTTTAGTCCCCAAAATGATGAAATCATTTGTTCTGACTAAACACAAAAGTGTTCTGACTAAACCACAACTAAACAACACATTTTGTGCTAAAACTTCATTAGCAGAAAGGATGTTGACAAAAGAATGGCTGCCAATAGCACATAGAGGGCTGTGATTAAAGATTTCAGCACACAAGAGAAGAATCCAAAAATCATTCTTGGCACTACAAAAAATTCCACACGGAGAAAACGGACTTTTCTTTGAAATTCACAGGATACCTGTCATGTAGGAGAAATGTTTCTTTCAGCAGCAAATTAGAAATCCTGCGTTTCACAGGGACAGTCCTCTGCTTCCCTTTCAGAGCAGAATGTTGGGCTTTTCCTGTGTATCAGAGGAAGACAAGACCAAGTCTTGATTGCCGTAATTAGCTTTTTCACTTTTAAATTGGAATGGAGATTAAATTCAAGGATCCTAAATTACAGCTGATTCCTTGAGTAAGGCTGAAATCCCCTGCTTTGTGACCTTTTGATAGCTGTAATTAGAATATATGAAGAGCTCCAAAATGATTTCTTAGTCATTTTTATTTGTGATTTAGACCTGGCTGTGGCTCATTTGATGGAAGGTCAAGCTAAGCCTTTGATCCACTTTTGGCAGCAAAGGCTGCTGATGTGCCAGTGACAAGCCACTGCTTCTGGGCTTTTGCACCATGATAATAGCACCAAGATTGTTTGTGACGAATGACCTTCAGCTTTTAGGTGGTAAAACCAAGCTTCCCTCTTAATTTTCATTCTGGGAAACTCCATGGTGGGGCAGAGGTTGATTAACAAAAATATGGGGAAAAAAAATCTTTTCAGACACTTGTTAAAGATGTGAACTTTATTTGGAAATGACAGCATTCTTCTAAACTACTTGCCCTCACCTTTTCATATGTCTGGGAAAGGAAATTTTTTACCTTTGTGGGAAGATAATATAATCAAACACATATATCCTAGCACTACATATACGTTCTCTTGTTTGAAACTCACATGTACTGTGAGGTAAATATTGTAGGTATCATTATCCCCAAATTATAGGTAAGGAAACTGAGACAAAGAAATGCCCGATGGACTAGTAAGGACAAAGGCTGTGACCAGCAGAGCGCTTCCACTGCATCAGTATTAACAGAGTTGGAGTTTGCACACCAAGAGCATTAAACTATAAGTAGAATACTTATTTGTCTTCCTCTCTGCTATGCCTTTTAAAAATCCCTTGTCTACAAAGTTGACATGACCTGACTTGACTTACAAATAGTTTTATTGAGAACTGTATTGATTTTTTTTTCTTAAAGCAAAGGCTTAAAGAGCCCGATTAACAGTTTTGGGACATATTAAAATTAATTTAGGTGTTAATTGTTACAGAAGTCATTTAGACACAGAACAGTTAGGTTCAGGTCCAAGCTCCAGTATTTCCTAGCCATATGGATGGGGTTGCCCAATCTTCCTAAATGTCAATTTCCTCCTAATATTAGCTGGGGATGGTTACTGGCAGTACTTACCTCACACATTGTTTTGATGAGAGCATTTTGCCAACATTCAAGCACTATTAAAAAGGTAAGCTGCTGCTACATAAATAATAAATGCTGAAGAGTCCCCAGTCCTGCCTAGTTTCCATTCCAAAGTCTGATCTTGGCTTTCTAATTGTCCAGTGGACATTTCCACTTGGATGACCTGATAGTGCTTGAAATTCAGTAAGTCAGAAACCTAACTGATCATTCTCCTCTGTGATCCAGATTCTCCTACTGATTTTCCTATTTTTAATTCATGGCAGCACAATGAATAAATTGCAAAGTGATTCAGGTTCAAAATCATGTCATTATCTTTGACTGCTTCATCCCATATCAAATACAGGTGTAAAATCCTCTACCTCTCAATACCTGTCACATTCATCCTCTCCTTTACCTTTTACAGTGTCATCATGATAGTTCAAGATATTGTTAGGGCTCACTTGTATTATTGCAGTCACTTCCCAACTATACTCGAGTCATTCCCCGCACAGGACATTCTAAGCACTAGTGCCATATTAATTTTTCAAAAGCACAACCCCACCCTTGCCTCCACAAAAACATTCAATAGCTCCCTGTTGACTAATTAGTCAGTTAAGTGAAGTTTTAATTCTTTAGCCTGGTATTTAGGTTTTTCCATGTGGTGGCGTAGTGGTTAGAGTGCTGGGCCTGGACTGAGTTAAATCTGACCTCAGGCACTCACTAGCTGTATAACCGTGGGCAAGTTTGCCTCAGTTTTCTCATCTGCAAAATGAGCTGAGAAGGAAATATTGAACCACTCCACTGTCTTTACCAAGAAAACCCCAAATGGGGTCATGGAGAGTCAGACATGCCTAAAACAACTCAACAAAAACAACAATAAATTCCTAACTAGTGTCCAATCTTACTTCTCATCATGCCCCAGGGTTCTAGTGAAACTAGACAACTACCCCTTGTTTCTTGAACCCTATCTCATACCTTCCTACCTCTGCACCTTTGTGCTTTTCCCTCCATCTAGACTAATCTTTCCTTTCTTACCCATTCTTAAAAATCTAGCACTTATCATTTTTGTTTTGCTAGCAGAGAGCAAGTATTTTAATTTCTATATCATCTTCAGCATTCAAGATAGTACCTTATGTATTTCATAAAAAATCTAGGCTTGTGACTATTTCTTCACTCTTAGAAATGTACAGCAAGGAAGATCCCTTCTACAGAGTAGATTGAGGTCTTTCTGGCTTCAGGCACAGCACTCTATTCCATTGCTTTAGGTTTTATAGAGGTGGGTAGTGCAGTGGATAGGGCATTGTATGTAGAATCAGGAAGTCCTGAATTCAAATTCAATCTTAGACATTTGCTAGATGTGTGAACCTGAGCAAGTCACTTAAACTCTTTGTATCCTCAGTTTCTTCATGTGTAAAATGGGCTGATAAAAGGACTTATCTCTAAAATATTTGCAAATATCTGCAAAGTGTTTTGTAACCCTCAAAAGCAATATATAATATATAACATAGCATTATTATTTACTATCAATGTGCTAATACACTATCTTTTGATTGAAATAACTAATTCTCTAAAGCCATAGCAAAAACACTTATTTAGTAAATGGCACAGGAAGAAAACTTAAACAAACACCCTTCTCTGTAAAGCTAGGGCATATTCTTGGGTGTACACACAGCATCTCCCAAGAGACTGATTGTACATACAAGTCAAAAATACAAAGTCATACATGGAAGGAACATGGGTGGCTAGGATTCTCACAGAAAAGGGAATACAACCATCATTGTGACGGAACTAAGAACTATATCATCAGGACTGGTTTATCCTGGCAAAGAGAAGCCTTAATTAGAACATAAGAAAACTTTTTCAAATATTTATAAAGCTCTTATCTGCAGGAGAAAACTGATTTGTTCTTTTTGGTTACCTAGAAAAAGATCTCAGTGCAACACAAAGAGAAACTACACACACACACACACACACACACACACACACACACACACACACACACACAATAGTTATCTAAAAATGAAATGGTTGTACTCAAGTTTACCAGTACTGGTTGGTGAGAATTAGGAATGTTGAATATGGGTTCAATGATTCAATGATTTAGGGCACAAGTATATAACCTCTAAAGTTTCTTCCAAGTCTCAAATTACAGTAAAATTATTTTGTATACATGCCTTGTCTTCACAATTACTGCACATGCCAAAGACTTTTTAAGTTTCTGGAGGGTAGTATCTCTGCCTTACTAATTGTTTATCTCCCACAGAAACTGACACGATGGCTTACACATATTAGGTAATCAATAAATACATGCTGAATGAATGAATAAGCTTAACAGAGAACAGGGGAAATGGCCAATCCTCCAGTACTAGAAATGGCTGAAAAGATTAATTGAAGAAATCCTGGTTCCCACTTGTTAAACTGGAAGATAAATCAGATTAACAATCAACTTCCCCAAGCGATTTGTCATATTGAAGAAAATAGAGTGTTTTCTATATTGTGTAACGCTCCTAGAATTGAAACAATTCAAATTAAATAGGAAAAGACCATGTAAATTGCAAATTGCACTGAGGAATCACTTCAGATCCACAGGGTGAAAATATTCTCTTAGAAATGTAATGCTCTTATTCCCTTGACTCTGATAGATCCTAGTTGAAAGTCACTAGAAAAAGCTGGATACCCTAACATCTTATTTCATTTGTAATTACTGTCTACATTGTTTTGCTGTTTGGGTTTGCCATGCCAAAATGTCTTATATAAAAATTTAATTCTCATCCTAACAGATTTATTTGAAATATAAAGTTATGTTAGGTACTGCCTCTCTCAGGCTCCAATAAGAAAACACACACACACACACACATTTGCTTGTGTATAATAAATTGGTCTGATTTTAAGAGTTTTAATTAGTTTAGTAAGACTGCCTTACTACCATGGAATCCATTTGATGTTTTAATAAGCAAAATTAGATGCCATATAGCACTGAATCAATAAACAAATATTTGGTAGACACTTTTTTGCGTTGGTTAAACACACATACATAGTTAAGCATACAACTTAATCACTGGACATAGGGTATTTAATTTTATTTTTCCATTCCTAAACAAACTAGTCAGAGATGTTTAGCTCTTAAACATCTCTAGATATTCTGAAGACACACATACATATGCATGCACATATACATATGTAATGTACATGTGTTCACCAGTAATTAATCTATGCATGTCTGTAGATATGCATTCATTTATGTCAGTACACAATGGATTTGGCCATATTCCCTTAATTAAAAGTCATGTTTTCATGATCCGCTAATAACTATCAATGCCTATTATTCTTTTTTGCTATGAAATAAAAGATATAAATGTTCAGTGCCTTTCCATGAAAGTTTCTGTACTGTAAACTGTTTTATGGCAGTAACGTTGGATAGCAGACTGATGATTAGAGGTAATAAGTTATATGTACTGGCCTTCAACAGTAGTCTCGTCTTTCTTTTATATTTTTAGGCATCTCAAACTAGATGTAAACTAATTATCCTCTCTGTTGAATGAAGCATAATCTTTGTCTTTTTAGGTGACTAAAAGCTGTGAAAAGATAATGAGGTTATAAATATGGGGTGAGTGTTCCTAATGATTAAGCTTCAAGGAATATGATGCCTAAGGCTTCGTACTGTTATTCTTTATTCCATCAAATAAGATTTTATTGTTTAAAAAAAACACACACACACCAGACTTTAGCTAATGACAGTATGACTAGGTAATTCTCTGCAATATTAAGTTTCAGATACTGTCTTGTATTTTCTGACATTTAACATGCGTTCTATGCACTCCCCCATAGTAGTATTTTAAGTTTCTAGAAGACAAAAATTTTTATGTAATTTATTGTTCCATGTAGACAAATCCTTAATGAACACATAATGATTCTTTTCAATAAACAAACATTTCTTAAGTTCCTACCAAAAGCAAAGCATTGTGCTCTGTAAATTGGCATAGAATATTGAAAAGTGGCCCATTCCCTGCCCTCAAGGAGCTTGTATTCCAATAGAAAGGACATAGCCTGCATCTAACTAATTTTGATATGAGGTCTGGACAAATATTAGCTGAATTGAGGAGTGAGATAATACTTTTGATCGAGAGAATCAGATGCTTCTTGAAGGACCGTGTTCTTGAAAAGTGAATGAGTCATATGTGATTTTCAACATGTCATCTGTGTTAGCAAGAGTTTTAAGAAAATATAAGCACTAGTCTATGATATTGTGTCTATGTAATGATAGCTATATCCAGTATTTACATAGCATTTTAAGGTTTGTGAAGCGTTTTATATAGGTTATTTCATTCGGTCTTCACAACATCTCTGAGAAGGTAGATGCTATTATCATTCCCATTTTACAGATGAGGAAACTAAGACTAAAAGACATTAATTAAATGACTTGCCCAGATATGTGTCTGAGGCAGATTTAAGTTCAGTTCTTCCTTACACCAAGCCCAGTGCTGTCTATCTACTGTGCCCCTTAGTTGTAGCACTTGACATTCCAATAGAATAATACCTGAATATATCCAGGTATAAGAAAGTGTGACAAGGTGACTTTGTAGTGGATAGAAGGCAGATCTCACAGCCAGAAAGACCTTAGATCAAGTTCCTCCTCTTAAACACCCTAGTTGTTAGACCCAGGACAAGGCACTTAACCTTCCAGTGGCCTAGGCAGATCTCTAAGACTGAGAGTCACAGAGGAGCTGCTGACCTACACTGGTAGAGAGGGAGTTCCCTGAATGAAGGAAATCATGGGTCCAGTACTAATCCTATCATTCTAAATTTTAACCAAGATTACACATCATGTGCTGCATGGTTGACTGTCAAGCTACAAAACATTAATTCATTTTCCACCTTCCAAATACTATCTTCCAGTACCTTTTTTCAAGGAGGGCTTTGAACACTTTATTATGTTAGCCAATATGAATACTTTTTCACCAAAAATATTTTTAAAGCATATAGTTATTTTTTTTTTAAATTGACCTTAACCCAGAGGGAGTTGTGGTATAAATGGTAGTCATGGCAATGCTCTGTAAACTTGGCCTGCTTTTTTAAACTATCTTGTTAATAACTAAAGACTGAACACTACCTTTCTAGATAGTTTATTGGGGAATGAAGATTAAAAAATTCATGAAATTTTAAATATCCCTCAGTTGAAATCAGCATATCAATAAAAAAAGGATTCAATTAGGAAAGAACTTGAATGGAAAGGTTGAAAGATGTTTAAATGTAGTCGTCTATGAATTGATCGTTGGGAATCAGAAATGTTCTTGACTAGTTCAACATGATTAATATGTCGAGTGACAGACCATTCAAAGGTTGAAGGAAAGAAGATAATGAAATTTCAAATTAGAATAGCCTTCAAAGCATGCTGACAGCACTGCTCATGTTAAAAAAAAAATTAAAGAATTCACATAGAGATTGACATTGCGGTGGGCAATGATGGAGATATGAAATTTAAGGACTTTTAACAAATTTAGTTGTATCTGACTCTTTCTGACCCAATTTGGGGTATTCTTGGCAAAGATACTAGAGTCATTTGCCATTGCCTTCTCCAGCTCTTTTTTTTTTTTAACAGATCAGAAGCTAAGGCAAACAGGGTTAAGTGATTTGCCCAGGGTTTCACAATTATTAAGTGTCTGAAGTTGGGGATTTGAACTCAAGAAGATGAGTCTTCCTGACTTCAGGCACAGTATTCTGTCCACTGAGCCACCTAGCTGCCCCATTAACAATAGTATGGCAGTTTAATTCAGGGATAAAGTCCTTATTCAGGTTTGCAGAGAGGGAGGGAGGGGAAGGGAGAGGGGGAAAGAGAGGGAGAGACAGAGAGGGAGAGAGAAATGTAATGACTATTTGCAGAATTCTCTAATTCATGTTCATTTTTTAAAAAAATAGATATTTCTATTTAGAAATATGAAGTATGTTTTTTTTAATTGAAGAAATCATGTATTACTTTTCATTGGTCACTGCTGAAGGCTCCTGATAACATAAAAGCAATAGACCTGAAACCCCATATAATCAATTCTGATGTCAACTCTCTAAACAAGATAGAAGCTAGCACTCAAGGATTTTCTTTCCTACTTAATCTTACCTTCCTACATACATTGGCTTTTGACATCTGTATAACCAGCAGGTGTCACTATCTGGCAAAGTTTGGAAGTTTACAAGGAAACTCAGAGTAAGAGATAGTCTTTTCTTTCTCCTCTCGGCCCACTCACACCTGTGAACTTTTAGGCCATAAAGATCAAGCCTTTCTGGACTTTGTCCTCCCACTGGCTGTATCTCCTTGTGAGTCATTGCCTCTCCCTATTGAGCATGCTGGAAGAGAAAAAAAAAACAATAGAGGGAGATAACATGTTACAGTTCTATATTTCCCTCTCATCGCACTGCCCTGGAAGGAAAACCCAAGATCTAAAACGAATTCTGCTTTGGGAATGCCTATCAAAAGTGACGAATTGTCTAAATCACAAAAGTTTCTGATATGTTCAGGAGACCCGAATTAAGATTTTAAAAAATCCTATTTTAAATAGGGGGATAAGACCCCTTTGTTCTACTTTCTATACCAAATTCCAGTTAGTCACTGGCCTCCTCCATTTCAGCCCCATCCATCTATAAGTAATGACATGAATCATAGAGCAGTTATAAAAGATAATAGTTTTATATAAAAATCAGGAGCTAACAACAGTGTAATGCAATAGTGAAATCACACAGAAAATGCCTGACTTCACTATGCTTTTGTTCGTCTCAGCTTCATTCCAATCTAACCAATGCTAACTAATCCTTTTACCTAATTGAAGAGCATGGAGACAACAAAGAGGAGAGAGTACCAAGGGTGCCTTAGTACTTCAGAATAAGTGATATGCAAAGCACATGCAGGAACATCTGTCATACAGACCTTCAGTCTACAATGCACTATTGGACTGGGCCTTGGTTTTTGCTCTTCCTGGAAAAAGTAAGGTACTTTCTCAGCTCAGTTCCTTCCCCCTAGAGGCACAGCAATCATTTTCACCATCCAGATCTCTTCACCATCCAAATCCCAGGGGTTTTGTTCTGATCTGCAGAATTCCACCTTTTGGCTTGTATTTCTCCGTGTCCTCAAGGCACTCAGGTTTTACCTGCATTGTACTTTTAAGAAAGTTCTGGGTTTTTTTTTTGTTTGTTTTTTTTTGTTTTTTTAAAGAATCTCTAATTTCAAGCAAAGGCTATAGAGTCTTTTTTTTTTTAAATTTTTAAACCGACTCTGACCATACAGTTAGTGAACATCTGCATACCTCCTAGTCTTTTCTCCAATGGTTTTATTTTACTTTTTGTGTGCTGAATTATATTGCCATCAATTCATATATTCACACGTGTGTATGTGTGTGTGTGTATATATATGTATTCACATACATATATTTATTTTTCAGTGTGAATTCAGAAAAAAAAAATGAGAAATCTTGTGGTAATGAAGTTTTCACTTTCTATAGAAATGAAGTTATTTGGAAACAAAATGGCTCCCTTTTATCATCTTACAAATATGGTAAACTGTGTCCTCGAAAATCCAGTAGCTCAGATTTCATTTTGGCTGAATAAATACATAAACTCATCCTGTGTTTAGAAATATCATGCTCTCTTTTGCTCACTATAGCTTTCAAATCTTTTGTCACTACCCTCTACATTGCCTTTTCAGTTATTTTCACAAATACGAGTATTTGAAACCTGTGAGCCTTGAATAGCTCTTATTTGAAAATATTGCAGCGTTAAATGCTATTCGTACTTTGAGTTTCAGGGTTGTTGAGCTTTATTTAAGGCACACACATTACGTTTTCTCTGAATTCTCCTTCTCCCTCACGTCCAGTGACAGTGGAGGCTTTCTTTGTGGTTTTTTTTTTTAAATCTATATACATCCTACCTTTCCATTTCTAGTACTACTGCTGCACTCCAGAGCTTCATCATCTTTACCACTTTGCTTTAAATGTCCCTGCCTCTAGACCAGTGGTCTCCAAAATGATATGCCCTCTCCCCCAGAGGAGCAGCCAGTGAGCCACTGGGTGTGAGACTAACAGATAAGAAGACCGATCCCGCCTCTCCCTGCCAAGACAAATTGGCAGGTATGACACAAACACAACCCTCTCCCACCTTCACCCTCATTAACCTACAGTTCTTCACTCCACTCCTGCCCTCTTCCCCCCCTACCCGCACCCCAAGCAGTCCTAAAATATTGCCCAGGTTTCCAACCTGTCCCTTTATGCATTGGGATTGGGGTGGGTGGGGTTTGCAGGGAGGAGGATTGAGGGAGGTAATGATTGATTCCTCTGAATGAATAATTAGGTCACAGGTATCTGTAGCCATCTCTGATTTTCTCTAACACCTCCAGCATAGATGTATCTTGTCCCCCAGATAACCTGGCAACAGTGCCAGGTTCTCCTTGGTTGGCTTTGTACACTGAGGTAACAAAAGGTTAGTAAGTACCTTACCCGCTTCGGTTTTGTTTCTTTTTCTTTTCTTTTCTTTTTTTGTGGAAAGCAATGATTTTCAGTTTTGAAATTCACCTGCTTAGCTACAGTGATCAAACTAGCTGAATGATTAATTACTAAAACAATGATTACTTGGATTACTTATAAGTATACTGCTACCTCCATGATATGTTAAAAAATAATGAAATAAACTCAATCACATTGATCTCACTGAGATTACTGTTATTAATTATAATAATTTTAATGATCAAAAAGTATGCTGTTAATATACAACATTATTTCAAAATATTCATTTGTATTTTCCTCAAAATTTCTATTTTATGCATATTTAATCACCTATACAATATATTAGTACAGTACTACATTCCATATAGACACACTTGCATATATACATACATATGTATATATACACACGTATTATATAGTACCTGGCACATAGTGAACACTTAAATAAATGCTTATTGATTGATCTGTATATTGCAATGCATGATCAAAGATATTTTACTGATAAGATATATGATCCAGAATGATTGGAAACTTTCGCTCCACTTCTGCATCCTGGATATTGTTCTGGGATTTTACATGCCACCCCAGCCCCATCTCAGAAAATTTCAGTAGGTAGAACAGTCAGTCAATAAATGTTTATTAAACAGCTACTATGTGCCAGGCACTCCATATGGTGCTTTATTGATAAAAACAAAATTCCTTATTCCGTGATTCAAGGCTCTCCAGGATCAGGCCCCAACGCATAGCTCTATCTCTAATAATATCTCACATGGTATTTATATATATTCCCTCTACAGATTCCTCCCAACTGGCCATTCTTTTGTTCAAGCTGATATGCCTCCCTGATTTTACTGGGCTTATCTAAATCCTAGTAATTCTTTTCATATGGTACTTTCAGTTTTCTAAATTCTTTCAAATGAATTTCTCCCCTTGATCCTCAAAGTAATCTTGTAATATAAGCTTATACAATATTATTATCCCCAACTTTATTGCCAAGAAATCTGAGGATCAGAGAGATTATATGACTTGCCCAAGGTCACCCAGTTTACACTGAAATTTTCTGATTTGTAGTGCACTATTCTATCTATTCCAACATGTTTTATTGTCTAAGAACTATACCATTCCTTGGAATTTGAGCTTGCCTTTTTCAGTCATTCTGCCAATGGTAACCTCCACCCTGTTCTAAATAATTGTAAAATTTATTTCCTGTAGCACTCGTTTGTCATTTTTCACCCATTACCTTTTATGTTCTTATTGTTATTTGTAAGTTTCTCATACATATTTATTAGTACCTAGAACAACACCTGGCCCATAGTAAACATATAATAAAATTTTAATAATGATGTTTGCAATTGAATTTGTAGATGATTGCTTTTTCTCCGTGTTGACCTGTGAAAAAGTGTAGTTTTAAAGGAAAAATGAAGTTCCTTTCTTTCATATTGCACATGCTTTAAAAAAAAAAAAAAAAACGCCCTCTCCAAAATAATCTATCTCTTGTCTGTCGGCTTCACTTCTATTTAGATTGGATTTCTTGCCATTCCCAAATTACACTCCTCTCTAGAAAACTACACATTTTTGAATGATTTTGGATTATAGGATCCTAGTTTAGAGCCCAAAGGTGCTTTACAGGCCATCAGATGCAACTCTTTCATAGGACAGATGAGGAAATGGAGACCTAGAAAGGCTGCATGATTTGCTCAGGGTGATAGAGTTAAAAAGTGTTTGAGATAGATTCCCACCCAGATCTTCCTGACTCCAAATTAAATACCTCATCTGCTACAGATACATAGTGCCTCTCGATGAAATGGTTTTTATTTTTCCCAGGGCCAACTTTCAGCATGAATTTTGGCTTTTTTCCCAATGACTATCATTAAACATTTTCTTCATATGTAGTGTGCAGTTTACATGCTGTATGAAATTTTTGGCATGGACCATATAAACTGACTACACATAGATTTGTTGGCAGTGGTATTGATGAGTGTCTCTGGAACATCAGCAGCTTCAAAGCAGTGGTGTCACTACCAAAATAGAAATAGAAATTCTGATTTACATAGTAATTTCTTTCTGGTGACCAAGACATAAAGACCTATTACCTTTACTCTGAAATTATTTGTTCAGTCATTTTCAGTCCTGTTTGACTCTCCATGACCCGATTTGGTGTTTTCTTGGCAAAGATAATGGAGTGGTTTGCCATTTCCTTCTCCAGTTCATAGAGGCAAACAGGGTTAAGTGACTTCCCCAGGGTCACACAGCTAGTAAATGTTTAGGGGCAGATTTGAATTCATGAAGACGCGTCTTTCCAGACTCCAGGCCCAGCACTCAGTACACACTTCACCCCCTAGCTGTGGATGTGGAAATCTGGTCTAATTTTTTCTTCTTCCTTTAAATTTTAAAACTGGAAGGAACATCTATGGCCATCTAGACCAAGTAATATTTTAAAAAAGAATTCTCTCAATAACTGGTCAATGCACAAGCATTTATCAAGTGCCCTTATGAGTCAGACAGGTCCTATAGTATACTGAGGAGGTGGGGGAGGGGGGAAGGAGGGGAAGTAGATTAAAACATCGGAGTCCATGCCCTAAATGAGCTTATTCTTTCAGAGGAATCTATATACAAATAAGTCAATACAAAACACACTATAAGGGCAAAGTGGGGGGTGGGGAGGTGGGGACAGGGTGGAGCTGAATTCTAGCCCCAGGATCCAGAAGGATTTTGTGTAGAAAGTGCTACTTAAGTTGATCTTCAAAGGAAGCTAGAGATCTTAAGAATCAGGTGAGCTGTCCTTGGGAGCAAGATTGTAAGTACAAAAGAACCTAGCTGAAGAATTAGGAGATAGAGTGTGGTGTATTCATCAGTGAGTAGGCTAGGCTTGCCTGGAAAGGAACATAAGAAAATTAGTCCTATATTTAGTGTCTCTACCAAGTATAGGGGCAACTAGGTGACACTGTGGATAGAGTGCCAGCCCTGAAATCGAGAAGACTCATCTTCTTGAATTCAAATCTGGTCGCAGATATTTACTAGCTGTGTGTCCCTGAGCAAGTCACTTGACCGTGTTTGCCTCAGTTTCTTCATCTGCAAAATGAGCTGGAGAAGAAAATGGCAAACCACTTAAGTATCTTTGCCAAGCAAACCCCCAATGGGGTCACAAAGAGTCAGACATGACTAAAAATAACTAAACCACCACCACCACCACCACCAAATAGAACCCTACAAAGCATTATATACCTGGTGATGAGCAAACACTAATTTATACAGTGGGTCTGATCTGGGAATGTACGTACTTCAGACAAAAGAAGCAGTATAGTCTGATGGAATGAGCACTGAATTTGGAGCCCAAACTCTTCATTTCTATCTGTGTAATCTTGGACAAATGACTTCCTGCCTTTGAGTTCCAGTGTCCTCATATATAAATGAGCTTGGCACACCTGTAAAATTTGCCTCACAGGGCCATGGGAAGGGGGTAGGTCCATGAGATGATTTATATAAATTGATTTATAAACTTTTAAGTACTAAGTCAATATCACTTATTTAAAAATTTCATTTTTGTGATCTCTACATTTTGCTGAGCCAAAGCCATTCCTGTTTTGTAAAGATCATGTTTTTAATACAGCTCTTCTCTCGCATGAAGATTTTTCCTTCACATAATTAGTGCCAATTCTGCTCAAACAACAGTGAAGAAACTAAAATTAAATGTGAATATGACAGAAATTAGAGAGATTCATTAGTTTGCAATAACATAAAAGACCTAGCTAACAAAGCTCAATCCAGTAATTCCATCTGAGCTTACCTTGTCTTTGTGGACCCGAATTTGGCTCTTGAGCCATTCTTAGACATTTTTGCTTTGATTAAAACCTCCATGGCTTTACTCAATTCATTCATTAATTCAGAAATACAGCCAAGGCATTAGTTTTTTGGTTTTGTGATTTGTTCAAATCTTTTTCATCAGATAAGTTTGAAATAAGAGATTGGGAAGTGCTGTTAAAATTTCAACCCTTCATTTACTCTCACACTGCCCAAAGCATACAGCCCAAATGGAAGAGAAAAAGTTTGAGGTTGAGCTATAAGAAAGACTTTTTGTGGTGATGAGGCCTCACATAATGATAACCATAATTCTCATCCATGTCACACAGGAAGGGTATGCCTAGAAGTGAAAACTAGACTGTTTTGAAATAAGTACCTGTATACATCTTTAAAACTCACATACTCCCATTTATATAGAGGTTTAAGGTTTATGATGTTCCTTCCTCATAATGTCCCCATGAGGTAGATAGCATAATAATTTGAGATCCTTTCCAATGCTTGGTTTGAGATTTCATTATGTTGAAAGTGTACTGAGGAAATGGTGATATTTTACAATTTATATGGTATATAGTTTCTTCTTATTTCCTTTTCTTTACATAAAAGATATAAAAGCATTTTGCAAGTATAAAGTAAGACTATTGCCAAGTGTGGCATTTTTAAAAAGGTTCAAGAGACATAATTTCTGGGCAATTTAATCATTTTATTAATAATGCCAGCATTTTAATAAAGGGATCATAATTTGCTGGGCTCTCTTAGATCAAAGACAATCATGGTGGTAGGCCCATGGCTAATACGTCCTTTTGGAAGAGGAATGTTCCTGAGGATGGCAATCAACAGTGACTGGTTAACAGTTAGTGAGAGAATGAATATTACAAAGAGGGGCTGGACCTGAACTTTGATTGTTATCTATTTCTAAATTCCCCCAGACTTGAGCAGTCCATTCAAAGAATTTATGCCCCATCCAAACCAGAGCAAAACACAATGGCTGCCCCACCTGGGTGGGGTCTAGATAGAGAAGATTAGCACATTGAGGTCTTGAAACGAGGATTAAGAAAAATGGGGAAATCTGAATCTCCCCAAATCATTGGTTTTTAATAATCATTTCTCTCACCAAGTATAAAGTACTGCAATATATAAGGTATTTTTATATAGAAACAAAATAGGTCACACATATCATTTTAAAATTGTACCTCCTGTCCATTCTTGTTAGACATATGGAATAACAGATGTATAGATGGAAGGGTACTCAGATGAAACTGAGGCATAAAGAGGTTAAATGACTTGATCCAAGGTTGAGATTTGATCCACAGAGTACCTCTATGATCTTTTCACTGCCATACCCACCTTCAACTTTCACTGTGAAGTCCAGAAGGGGAAAGTCTTCTAACTGGCATATAACTATAATGAAACATTTTTTCACCTGGGCAAAAATATTATGTGCATGAGTTAATATCACCACAAAAGGGAGCAGTCAAGCTCTGGGTGAGCTTAGACCTGGTAGCAGGACTTGGGAGGCAGGAGGGTTGAGGAATGAAGATGCTGGTTTCCATGCAGAAGATGCATGTCCCCACCCCCATCCCCCTGTTGGCACTAGGTTGCAATGCCCTATTGACCTCCATATTGAATTACTAAAGGGAATATGGCTTTCTTGTGATAGATATTAAACTGATCTCCCTAAACAGATACTGTCTGTATATAAAGGGAGATTTTATTACAGAAAGCCATGTGATTATGGTCTATTGTCACCAGCTAAATTCTGAAATAATTTAAAAAAAAATTCAGAACTGGTGATACTATAACAATGATAGCATCACAAAGTGGTAGAACATGGCTGATAATGATTGAGGGGAATTGTCCCAAAAGATGTGCCACAGAATTAATTTTATTTGTTCTATATATCTAGGAGCAAAAGTCTTCTTAGCTCAGAAAACAGATATATTGACTGTTTCAAGCAAACAGAAACCAAATTCCTCTTGTAGGAAGTTATGTTTAATATTAAAATTAAATAATTATATTAAAATAAATTATATTAAAAATAATTAAAATTGACATAGGCATACTGAACTAGAGGTTGAATGAGTATACATTTTTTTCATTACCCCCACAAAATTTGTATGTTATTTTCATCCCTCTTTCCTCCATTTTTGTTTACAGGTCTAGTCCTAGCAAGAATTTTGAAGTATGTAATTCCCTTGAACACCTACTGCTTCTATTACTCTTCGCTAGATTCCCATGCCATAGTTGAGGCCTCCTAAGTTCTAGACCTTCCCTGGAAAGAGCTAAAGAGTCTTATATAACATTTGTTCCTTCAAGGTCCTGGTTGCTAGTAGGCAACTAATGCCATAAACCAATCTGTGCTAAGGTGTTGATACATTTGAATCTTAATTGGGTCTTCCTGGAAAGAGATTGTGCTTTAACTACTAGAGACAAAAATAACTGATATATATATGTATATATGTGTATATATATATATGTGTATGTGTGTATATATATACATACATACGTATATATACATATATATACGTATGTATGTATATATATATATATATATATATATATATATATATATATATATATAGTGAAATCATTTAGAGGTAACCTCTAAGGTCCTTTCTGGCTCTAAAGTTCTATGGTTCTATGACTACAAATATAAGACAGGTGAAATATTCTTTTTCTGGCAGGCTTTTCAGAATCTCTAAAGTGCCTTTAATGTCTTTTATGCTTATGTGTAACTCTGTTCCTTTAATATGGCAATGTGAATATACATATATTATAACAGAAATAGCCAATTTGCAGAGAGAGAAACAAATAAGACCATTTAAAGACCATTATAATTATTAGCTCTGACATAAAGGAATAGAACAAATCACAGGCTCTTAAGAGAAGGAAAGGATAGAATGCCAACTAATCAAACATACTTGATCCTTCTCTAGCATTCCCAATAAGCAATGATGCATCCTCTTCTGAAAGACCTCCAGTGAGGGAAAACCACTACCTTCAAAGACAACCCTTTCCATTCTGGAATAGCTCCAATCATTAGTGACACTTCAGCTTAAACCTTCCTCTATAAATTCTGTCCATTTCCTGTAAGTCTAGTCCTCTGGGGCCTTGAAAAACAAGGATAATCCCCTTTTCGTGACAGCTTTTCAAATATTTGCAGTCAGCTCTCGTATCCCCTCTCTTTTTTTTTTTCTTCTTTATTTAAAATATATCCTTTCTTTCAACTGATCTTCCTGTGGCATGCTATCCTCTTCTCTCACCACACTTATTGCCATCTTCTGGACATAGGGCTAAAGATCACCTAACTCAGTCCCTTTATTTTATAGATGGAGACCTGAAAATGACAGAGGTTAAGAGACTTGCCTCATGTCACTTAAGATTTAAATGGCAGAGCTGTGGCTCTTTGGATTTCAACTTTAGGGGGTTTTGTTTGTTTGTTTATTTTACACTGGGCCACATACATGACCTACATCATCTATGTCTTACCTAAAATTTGGTGCTCACAACTACATGTGGTATTTCAGATAAGGCCTGAACAAGGCAGGGTATATTGGAGTTATTACCTCTCTTTCTATGGAAAATACTCCATTCTTAAGGTTGCCTAAGATTATACTGGATTTTGTGTGTATATAAATATGTTTTGAGATTATACTTGAATTTTAAAAATCCATAATCCACTTTTTTTTTTTCTAATATGAACCATTCTTCCTTTATCACACATTCTAGGTAAGGGTTGGCAACCTGTGGCCACATATAGCCCTCTAGGTCCTCAGGTGTGGCCCTTTGACTGAATTCAAACTTCACAGAACAAATCGGATTCAGTGGAAGGGCTTCGCTTGAAGACCTAGAGGACCACATGTGGCCTCCAGGCTGTAGGTTCCCCACCCCAGTTCTAGATATTTATTAATCATCTCTTGTGTCCAAGGCATTTAGCTAGGGATACAAAGATGGATACATAACATAATTCTAGCACTCAAGGAGCTTTCTTTTCCATTTAGTGTAGTTCAACTCAACAATTTATTAAATCTGCACAATATTCAAGGCTATGTGAGGTTGTTTAAATCATTTTATTTCTTGTCATGAGTAATGTTATAGTTTTAATATATATAGTGTGCTCATTTTTAGTATTCATAGTATTTTAGGTGAGTCTGGATAATTTACTCAATGTCTCAATGCTTTAGCCATCTAAGACTGGAAGGGAGGGAGGGAGAAAGGGAGGAGGGAGGGAGGGAGGAAGGAAGGAAGGAAGGAAGGGAAGGAGAGAGGAAGGGAAGAAGAGAGAGAGAGAGAGGAGGGGAAATGAAAGGGGGGAAGGGAGGGGGAAGAGAAAAGAAAAGAGGAAGGAAAGGAAAAGAGAAACGAAAATTGATTGAATGTATATATTCCAAACACAGTGTCATTAAATAGAGCAAACATCACATTGAATTGAAATATGCCTGGGATATTTAGGGATATTAGCCTTTCCATGCCCCTACATATGTGATCTGTTTTTACATCTTTAACTTTTGTTAATCACTGAAATATAAGATATCCCAACAAGTCTCAGTACGGTTTTAAGCCATTGAAGCTTAAAGTTGCACTGAGACTGTTGGGACACCCTGGATCAAATTCCAAGAACTATGTTCTGTTCTTCTGTAGGAGAAAGTAAAAATATGCTGAGTTTTTTCACCCCTCAGGTGGAAAAAAATTTTTTGTTGGTGTTCAGAAAATAACACATTTTCTCTCAAATGTCATTTCCCACAAATCTGAACTATACTGATTTTTTTTTCAGATTTATATGAAAAAATCTGAACATGTTGGATGATTTACAGCACGTTATTTTAGAGTAAGGGCAGAATAGGCCCAGAAGGATCACCATGCCACATATGGTATATAGAGTCAGGAAATTCAATTGAGCAATGAGTTTATTTGTATCAGGACACACAGTACTTTCATCTACAGGTTCACATCATAATTGTAATGAAGAGCCTCTTACATTATATTTACTGCAGTACATGGCTCATTTCCCTCCTCGATTGAGACACAGTGCCTTCCTTGCACATAGTAGGACTTTACCGATAGTTGTTGAATAGCATTGTATAGAATGCAGCAGAAAGCTCAATCATGCTAGAGGCTGGGGCATGTTTCATCTTTGCCTCTAATGATTGGGACGCAGGAAATATTTAATAAATGCTTGGTAAGCAGTGCTGAATTTGGTGAATTAGAGCATATACAATCTGATTTGAAGTATTTGGAAAAAGAAAAATCTGTTAAAATTGCAATTTCTCTAGTAGTATATTATGCCGTGATCATAATCGTTGTTGTCTTTTATGTATTTTAGCCAAACACTTTGTGCTTATGCCTTTGGCCTTGAAATAATTTTAACAACCAACTTGGGTAGAATTTTATTATAACAAATAGAATATTAAAATAATAAAATCCAGAGAATAAAGTTGAAACACAGGACATAGAAAGACTCAAGAAGCCAAAGAAGATGCAACAGCTTTATCAAAATAAATTTTTAGGGCCCTATCTGTGAAGTCAGAGGACCTGGGTTCAAATCCTAGCTTTGACACATTCATTACCTGTGTGACCTTAGGTAATTCACTTAACCTCCATAGGCCTGAGTTTCTGCATCTGCAAAATGACATAATTGAAATAGTTGGCCTCAGATATCTCTTCCAGCTCTAAATCTATGATCCTGTGAACCTTGTAGCTGAAGAAATTTTGAGGTTAATAAGAGGACAGAGTAGAAGAATATCTAAGGAATGAGAAAATGAAAATTGACAGTCTTTGTCTACAGGAACACTTGTAAAATACAAATTGATGTTAATTAAGTGGGATGATGTAATAGCAATCTAGACTGATACAGATGATTATATGATTAAATATCTATTGTTGTTTAGGCATGTCTGAGTCTTTATGACCCCTGGACCATACCATTCCTGGGGTTTTCTTGGCAAACACACCAGGGTGGTGCACCATTTTATTCTCCTATGGATTAAGGCAAACAGAGGTTAAGTGACTTGCTCAGGATCATACAGCTAGTAAAAGTCTCAAGCTGGATTTGAACTCAGGTCTTCCTGACTCCAAGCTCAGCAGTCTATCCCTCTCTGAGCCATCTAGCTGCCTTTGATTAAGTACCTAGAAGAAGCCAATATGGCATGAGAAATTTGAAGGGTAGTATTGCTTCTATTTAGGGAAGGGAGGGAGGAAGACTCACTGGAGGAGGTGGCAGCTGAACTGAACCTTGAAGAAAGGATTGCAACAGAAAGAGATGAAGTGTAATTCCATGCCAGGAATTGTGCAAATGCACAGAAATGCACAAAGACAGGATGAAACTGGAGGGCAAATGGTCCAGTTTAAAGGGAATGTTAAGAGAGTGAAAGAGGAGGAGCATAAGATTAGAAAGTTAAGGTGAAGTTAGACTGTGGAAGGTCTTGAATTTTAGTGAAAGGTGCACTCTCTAGCTATCTCTGTCTTCCAAAGACAGACCTGCTATGTTATTCCCCAGTGTTCCAGAGGAGCACCCTGAGGGGCCCAAATGTCTCTTCTCTGCTGCTATCAGCTAGTTCTTATCTATAAAAAACAAACTGGATTACATAATGCTAAGAGACTTCAGTGGAAGCAGAGTGGGTTTGAGGTTTCTAGTTTGGATTAGGAGAGAAACGTGGATATTCTCTAAGTAAATCAGGAAGTTAGAAAGAGGTGAAGTTTTGAAGGGGAAAGATGATGTAATTGGTTTTGGAGATGTCAGATTTAAGGTGTCTGTGATTTGCTCCCAAAGCAGTTGGAAATATGAGATGTGAGGTCAGGATTTTCATTCTCTCTCCCAACCCCACCCCCTCAGCCCTTCTTTCTCCCTCTTTCCCTCTCTCCTTGTCCCCCTCTCCCCCTGTCTCTCTCTCACTCTCCCTCTCCCTTTTCTCCTCTGCCACTCATTCTCTTTCTCCTTTTCCCTCTCTCCTTCTCCCTCCCCTACCTCCTCTTCATTCGCTCCCCTCCCCACAGTTCTGCAATCAGGAACCACACAGAATAAGTTTAATGTCTCTCCTAGAGGATGGCCCTTCAAATATATGAAGCTTCTATCTAAGCTAAATGCCCCAAGTTTCTTCAACCAATCCTTTTATGGCATTAGGTAATAACTAAATAAAAGATTAAGAAAACATTTTAACTCTTTTAAAAGTTTAAATAGAATTTAATTGAATTCATCAAAATCTTGGCATACCATGTGCAAATGAAATACTATATTAATCTTATTAGTAGGTGTGATATCCAGATTTCACATGTTACTCAAAGCTCTGTGTGGTTCATCTCTTCCATCTGTAGCAATAACCCAAAACATCTACTTTTGTAGGAAAGTTTCATTGGAAAACTATTTGACTGGTTTTCTGCTTAGCCCAGCTGTTTTATACCCATGCACAAACATTTTCTTTGTCTTTTTTTCTTCTATTATAAATTGATTACTGTTGATTTTCCAGTTTGATTACAGCATAGTATTGTTTTCAATAACTGCAGTAATTGCTTTTAAATAAGATGAAATGAAAGTAGGAAGATGTAGCTTGTGTTTAACTTTTTATGAGAGCTTTAAAGCCCCTGACCCTGACTCTAAACTGAAAGAGAATGCTACTTTTTGATCTGGTAAGGATTAATTTGATCTCTTTTTGGGGAGAGGAGAAAATTCTAGTCTTAACCATCACCTCCACAAAAGTACATTAAGAGAGCATGGCACATATATAGCATACACATCTGAACATGACTATTGTTTTGAATGACTTTAGTTAGTTGGGACTTATCAGTTACTTAGATCCAAGCTCGCCTTGGCCAGAAAGACCTCCTGGAGAAAGCAGTGAATTTTATTTTGGAAGATGAAAGTATTTTAGGCTCCCCACTGGTTTCTATATCAATTGTAATAAGAAAAAAGATGGTGTAGATAGACCTTTATTCTTTCCCCCAAAGAATCTAGTAGTAGGAAAGAGAATCAAGTATGTGTGTATGTATGTATATGTGTGCATTTGTGCATAAAACTGAGATTAGAATATTGCCCTTCTCCTTTCATTTAGTTAAGTAGAATTAACATGTAAGAAGACATATGGAGCAGTGAAAGAACCCTGGAATTTGGAATGGGAGGTTCTGTTCCCCATGTGTTACTTACTAGTTGTTTGATCTTGGCAATTTTGCTTCATCTCTCTGGGCCACAGTTTTCTCATTTATGAAATGTAGGAGTTAGACTTCATTAGATGATATGGAAGCTGGTCCCTTCTAGTTGTGAATCTTATAATCTTTTTGTTTTGTGGGGTTTTTTTGGTGATTGTTTTGTTAATAGAAAGCCCAAGAGTATCAAAGGTCTCCTAAGTTCATAAGACTTTCATAAACTCTAAAATATATGAGTTTATTTTCACATTAAAAATGAAACCATTGTCTTCAGATTACAGATACTTTTTTTTTTGGTCTCCTAAAGGATGTTATGGTTAGGGTTTAGCCATTCAAACGAGACCTAATATTGTCTTTCTTATTTATTTCGCTCACTATTTCAGCTCATCAATATTTGGGAGAATATGAGCAGAGATGTTGAAATAATAGTTCCCAAAGAGGTCAATTTCACTTCCCAGTCAAATTGGAGGCAGCATGATTCAGTGGAAAGGGTATATTGCTTACATCTGTCCCCTTCTACTCACATACACTCAACCACCTCTCCTAATAATTGTCTCTTACTTAACTTCCCTAGCTCAAGTCTACTCTCACTACAATCCATGTTCCATGCAGCTGCTGAAGCTATTTCCTCAAAATGCTGGCCTGATATGACCCTTCCTTTTTCAGAAAATTGAATGACTTTCTATTACCCTTAGTTCTAACGTCAACCCTTGGTTGACATTTTATGGCTTTCATGACCTAGCTCCAGTTTACCTTTGTAACGTCATTACACAACAGTCCCCTTTGAGCATCCTGTGGAACTGGCCTTCTTATTGCTCCTCATATGTTGTACTCCATTCTCATCCCTATGCCTTTGCGTGGTGTATCCCCTCTGCCTAGGAAGGTACTCTGTCCTCACCTCTACTCCCTAGAATCTTTATTCTTCTTTAGTATCATCAAAAGCCACACATGTAATGCCTTTCCAACTGCCACTGCTCTCCTCTGCCCTCCTCTCAGACAAACCTTCATGGATCAATTTTGTGTGTATGTTTATATCTATAAAAGCGGATTTTGGCAGGGTGGTCCCTTTGTAACCTCAGTGGAGTGGAAGATGACTGTTCTCTGCGTTATGTTACAATCATAAAGTACCTTATCCCTTTTTGTTGGCTTATAGCTCATTTCTTTATCACTTCTTACACCTTGTTCTAAGGCAGTAAAGGTGTATGTTCTAATATTTCTTTATAAATTACTAGAAATGTATGATGTCTTTTATTAATTAATCAATTCACTCCAAGCCCCTTTCCTAGTTTATACATAAGAGAAATTTTTTTTATAAATATTCACTGATTTTTCTCTCTCACACAGGCTCAAACCTCCCAGTCCCATGGATTTAGATGTCAATGTTACTATTTATATGTTATCATAGCAGCAGTTATTATTAATTAATACAATTATAAAAATTATAAAAACGAGGAAATATTTGCAGTATAGTGATGATGAATAAGATTCAGAGACAGATTCACTTCTGTGCCCTTCAAAAGCAAGAGAAAGAGACACGATATTGTCACTAACTTCTCTTCAACTTTTGAAAACAGTTATTTTAGAGTGGTAATTCAAATCACTAAGGAGTTCTTTTCATATGCTGTCTCTTCACAAAATCAGAATTAAATGTAGTTTACTCAAAATATCCCTGCAGACTTTTTCCTTAACAATTAGCTCAGTCTCTCACAAAAGAAGTGCTCTTAGTTCTTTCTCCTTCTGTGCCTCACGCAGTCTCTTTCACCATGACAGTTAACTTTCTGTAGAACTATGATTACAGTTGCAACTCCTGAAGAGTCTATTCTTTCCCTCCTAAAGAGACAGTAATATGCAATATACACATCTCTGTCGGAGTGCTATTGAAGCTGGGGTTATACCAACATATGTGCAGTGGTATTGACATTAACTTGGACAAAGTAAAATAAATCAATGTATTGTCATACAGTAAACCTTACAGTTTTTTTTCATTTTAAAGGAAAATCTTTTATCATGCAGCCTTCTTTTCTGTTTTACATAATTTGACATTGAGTTTACAAGATTGTGACACTTTTGAAAAGGTTTTCCATCATGAAAATGTATATTATATTACATTAGACTTAAGTCATACCCTTGATGAACAGTCCATTTTCCCAAGTCTACCCTCAATTATATCACATAAGTTTTCAATGGAGCTTAAATCAGGTAAGTTCTCAGGACATTTTTACCTGTTTATCTCTTGCACGGATTTTGTAACCTTCCATGATGTGCTGCCTGATGTAAGGCTATGTTGTAGAATTCCATTTCCCTTTGGGGAATTTCTGTAATGCTGCAAAAACTCTACTTCTTGGTCTATCAATATATTTATCAGGGATTATCATTCCTTCAGTGAGGAAAAGACATCCAGACCCACTGGAAATAAAAAAAATAATCTCCAGAATAGTTTTGATGGATTTTTTTTTTATTTTTTGATGAAGATGTTAATATCTCACAGGCTTACCTGAATTTCTGAAAATAGTTTTGGCATAACCTTCAATAAAAAAAAAGTAGTTTCAGCCAACAATTGGTTCTCTTGTCTTCTTAGTCTTACTTATGACAAATATTTTTTCTTCATAGCAGCAGTTAGCTGTCTTCTTATTGTTCTTCCAACTTCAAGAAGTCTGTATTTTACTTAGAAAGAATCAATAACAATCCAGCTACCTGCCAGGTCCTTCCGAAGGTCTACGCTTATTACCCGAGGATTAATTATGGCTTTTCATAGTAATAATCTGTCAGTTCGTGGCATTTTTTAATGTTCAGCTATACTTTACTTTGCATTTTGGTAAAACTGTCCCTATTCCATTGTGATCATGAACCATCTTTGAATGCCTAACTTAATCACGTGAAAAATAAGTTAAGTGAACTTTAAACTCATTTACAACATCTCTAACAGATATTAAAAGTATGTAGTTTGAAAGCTGAACCTTACGTATTTCCTTACAGTGAAATCCATTAGTTCAAAACATAACAATAAAAGAATGAAACACGTGTGCATGAAACGAAATGCAGCAATCAGTTGAGAGAGAACTAACTAGAGGTAGAGAAAATAGGTAAATATGTTTCCATCGAGTCAAAATCAGACTTCAGAATCAGCTTAATGTCAATAGATGCACACTCATATGACCATTGCTATCACATTCAGTTAGGCAACTAATATTTATTAAATGTTTACTTTGTGTCTAGCACTGTGCTAAGTGCTGGGGATTCAAAGAAAGGCCAATATAGTACCAATCCTCAAAGAGCTTACATTAAAATGGGGAATAGAACATGCAAAAATAATGTACATACATTTTATGTATAAAATTTTATATATATTATTTATATATTTTATAGTATAAATGGAAGGTTATGTAGAAGGAAGGCACTAGCATTAGAGAGGACAGCCCTTAGTAAGGCCTCACAAGGTGGGAACTAGGGAAGCTAGGAGGCAGAAATGAAAGAGGAAATCATTATAATTATGAGGGATGACCACCAAAAAGACATGAAGTCAAGATATGGAGTATGTTGTGCAAGGAATTGGGAATAAGACCATGTGGCTGCATAGTATACTATGTGGAAAGTAGTAACGTATAAGAACTCTGGAAAGACAGAAAGAAGGAAGGTTTTGAAGAGTTTTAAATGCCAAACAGAGGATTTTCTTTTTGATCCTGTAGAGAGCCAATTGAGGATATCAATTAGTGGGGGTAACATGGTCAGATCTGATCTGTGCTTTTGGAAAATCACCGTGGCAACTAAGTGGAAGATGGACTGGAAAAGGGAGAGACTTGAGGCAGTGAGACCAACCAATACTCTAGTTTTGAGATGGTGAAAGCCTATACTAGGGTGCTGGCTATGTGAGTAGAGAAAATATGGATATATACCAGAGATTTGGGGTAGGAAGGATAACAGATCTTTACAACTGATTGGATATCTCGGTGGAGAGTGAGTGAGGAGCTAATGAAAATATTGAGTTTGTGAGCCTAGGTAAGACCGGGAGCATAGTGTCACCCTTGAGAATAATAGGAAAGTATAGAGGAAGGGTAGTTATGAGTTAAGTTTTAGAGATATTGAGTTTGATATGCTTATAGGACATCAAATTAGAGATATCTAAAAGGCAGTTTGGTAATGTGAAACTAGAACTCAGGAGAGAAAGTAGGGCTCATTTTATACACGTAGAAATCATCTGTGTAGGGACAGTAATTGAACTAATGGGAATTGATGAGATAAACAAGCAAGACAATATAGAGTAAGACGAAAAGAGGACCCAGAACAGAGCCTTGGAGAACAACCATGTTTAGAGGAGATGACAAAATGAAACCATATGAAAAGTTTTTCTTGGCCAAAGTAATTTGCAGACAACTGTACCATGCTACTATGATTTGATAGAATAAAAGTTCTTTTAAAGACAGGTACAGTTTCACTTTAACCTTTGTATTATCAGTGCCTATCAAAGTTCTTTGCATATAGGTGATTAATAAGTGCTTTTTATTTGATTAATTAACTGATTTGGATTCTGAAGACCTGGGTTCAAATTCAGATTATGCCATTTATTCCCTGTCTGGGGGAGGCCACTTATCCTCTCTGAGCCTCAGTTTTCTTCACTAGTTGGTAGGAGGTAGGAGGTAGAATGACCTTGAAGATCCAATTCAGCTTTAAATCTGTTATCCTGTGATCCTGTATGACTTCACAAATCAGCAGTTACAGAGTCATTCAGATATGTTAGATAATATGGAAAAATCTATGCACAAGAAAAAGAATGAATACTAAAATGTGTTTTTTTTTTCCTGGATAATGCAAATAAATAGATGGAGAAGAACTGGAATTGAGGCTGATGAGGTAGGGAAAAATGATGAAAGTCATTAAAGAGCTAATGACCTTTTTTCCCCTTTTGTTCTATTTTGTTCTTTAAAAATACTACACTGAAAGAATAATATAACTTGGAACATGATAAATATCCTGGTTATGAGCTGCACTTTATATCAAGGATTTGCTCCTAGAAGTAATTACACTTTTGACTACCATAGACAGGAGGAACCATAGGGATTGTTTTATCCAACACTCTAATTTTATAAATAAGGAAACTAAGGCTGAGAATAATTAAATGACTGCATACAGGTAGTTTCAGAGTCAAAATTCAATCCAGGTCAGACAACTCAGGCTCTAGGTCATTTTCCACTGTACTGTGTAATAGCGTCATCGTCACCATTCCTCCATTATCATAATGAATTCATGCGGCATAGCTTAGTCTCCATCCAAAAAGTCTTTGTGTATTCTTATGTATCATGTAGGGAGTTATACAAAAATAACGTTTCTCTCTACGCTGGGTAGTTTTTCTTTTGATGCCTATCTAATCTGTATAGATTACGCTACACATTTTATGTACAAGACTTACAATGACAATACAGTACCAAATTGGTGGGTTAGGCCTCAAGCACAATTTATCTGCTAGGTTGATGTCCTATTGAGAAGGCAAAGCAAAGCCTTACTGCAAACAGTATTTTTAAAATCTTTTATTTTCTATGAACATGTGTTTTTTTGCTTAAGATCATATGTTTACTAATTCCTGCAGTGGCCATCTAAGCTCATAAAAATGTAGACATCTTGAGAAACTGAATCATATCTTCATGTTGTAACTGACTTTGCTGTTGGTCTGCTTTTCCAGTTTGCTGTCTGGACCTACAAGTATTTGTTACAATTTGCCTACTTCGTTAATAGGATGAACTGAAGAAAGGAATATCTCTTTGTTAGCAGCTTTCATTTTAAATCAGATATATAACTTTGCACTTCCACACAGTGACTAAGAGATCAATAAGTATTGACAGAATCACTGTAGAAGTATAAGATGGATTGTGGTCTGAAAACAACTGACTGGAGCACATCCATCAATCCAAACAAGATACTGCTATTTACTTTGGGCTTCACTGGGAGATGATTCTGCAATATGGGCAGCTGTTTGTTTTATGAGCCATCACAAAACAAAAATGATGAATATAAATGAAAAGAATATATATTTGCCTCAAGAAACTACTGACCATTATTGCCCCCTGTTCAATTGGCAAATTTTGGAGTTCATTCAAAGAATGAACTATTCAAAGATGTATTCAAAGATTTTATTTTAGCTATTTTTTTTCTTTGTGGGCAGGTAAAGAATCTGTGGAGATTGAGAAATATTCTTCACTTTTTTTATTAAGTATAATTGCTATAC
Source organism: Phalanger gymnotis (assembly GCA_028646595.1). Lineage (NCBI taxonomy): Eukaryota > Metazoa > Chordata > Mammalia > Diprotodontia > Phalangeridae > Phalanger > Phalanger gymnotis. Next base: position 129,508,206 of record CM053623.1, on the reverse strand, counting down.
CCTAACCCATAGGTGGGGTTGCATGTGACAAGGGTGCTGATACCACTGTGCCCCCACTTATTGCTCTATGTGTCTATACAACCTCATTAACATTTACAATGGTAGAATTGGCTTTTTGAGTGGTGGGGAGGGGAGGAAGCTTGCTGCTCATGAAACACAGAAACAAAAGCTAGTGTGTCTAGAGAGTCAGATCCTGGAAGGCAGATGGTCAGAGCCCTAGAACTTTGTCTAGCTGTCTAGTTGTGCCTTTCATGATGAGCTTTCAGATTTGTCGTTGGAACTATGTCAGCTTCTCTTTGTGTCATTCCACATCTGCCCGATTACATATTACTAGGCAGACATGCTGAGTACTCATTAAAAGTCAAATTTTACCTACCAAATAGTTACTTAGAGTTGTGCTAAGAACTTTCTTAAGTTCAGAATAAAATAAATATTTTTAAAAGACTTGTGTTAACCATAATTTGATTTTTAATTCCATCTCCCATGCCCCTCCTCTAGAGAGTATTTGCTGTAATCTCTTTGCTAATGTTTTATTTAAAATTTTTGCATCAATATTCATTAGAGAAATTGGTCTATAATTTTCTTTGTTTTGGTTCTTCCTGGTTTGGATATCAGCACCATATTTTTGTCATAAAAGGAATTTGGTAAGACTCCTTCTTCGCCTGTTTTTCCAAATAGTTTATATAGTATTGGGATTAATTGTTCTTTAGATGTTTGGTAGAATTTGCTTGTGAATCCATCTGGTCCTGGGGATTTTTTTTTCTTAGGAAGTTCATTGATGGCATATTCAATTTCTTTGTTTAAGATTGGGTTATTTAAGTATTTGATTTCTTTTTCTGTTAATCTGGGCAATTTTTTTTTGTAGGTATTCATCCATTTCATTTAGATTGTCAAATTTATTGGTATATAATTAGGCAAAATAGTTCCTAGCAATTGTCTTAATTTATAATAATTGTTAATAATAATGATAATGATAATTATCTTCATCAGTGGTGAATTTACCCCCTTTCAATCTCGATACTAGTAATTTGATTTTTTTCTGTCCTTTTTTTAAATCAAATTAACCAACGGTTTATCTACTTTATTGTTTTTTTTTTCATAAAACCAGCTTTTAATTTTATTTATTAGTTCAATGGCTTACTTTCAATTTTATGAATCTCTCCTTTGATTTTTAGGATTTCCAAAGTGGTGTTTAATTGGGGATTTTTAATTTGTTCTTCGTCTACATGTCCACTTTATTGATCTGCTTTTTCTCTATTTTATTGATGCAAACAGTTAGAAATATACATTTTCCCCTAAGTACTGCTTTGGCTACATCCCATGAATTTTGGTATGTAGTCTCATTGTTGTCATTTTCCTTAATGAAATTATTGATTGTTTACATGGTTCGTCCTTTGACCCACTTTTTTATTATGTTATTTAATTTCCAATTAATTTTTAATCTCTCTTTCCATTGTCCATTATTGGATGTAATTTTTATTGCATTGTGATCTGAAAAGGATGAGTTTACAGTAATATATCTTGAAGAGAAAATATAATCAATAAAATATTATAGCATTTTAAGATTGGTAAAATCTAAACATGTTTATAAGTGGAAAGGAGGTGAGCAATTGAGGAATAATAATGGACAATTGAAGAAACTAACAATAGAGGTAAATGAGAGAGGATGGAATTCCGTATGTATTAGCTTTGGAAAAGGTAAAAGGGAGAGTCTGATAATGAGATTATCCTATGACATAGGAGGGAAGGATGAGAGATGGACGTGGATATCAAGAGATTTTTTTTTTTTTTATGCAGAGGGAGAGAAGTTATAGAGTTTGATTAAGATAACCTGAATGAAGTACAAGGCTAAATCATTTGCTAAAAGTAAGTTTTTCTGGGATGGAGTTTGCGAGTTGAGATTAGTGAATAGTTTTGAATGGCTGCTATAAGAAAGGTGATAAGGAGTTGATAGTTCAATAAATGGGTTGCCAAATAGCAATGAGGTTCCAGCTCACATCCTTCTCCTCCTCCTTCTCATCTGTCTTCGTCTAACTATACAACACTTCTTTAGCATCTCAGGAAATCATTTTATATCTGTGTGTGATTCAATTTTGTTAGTAAAATGTTCCATCTCTGAAAACAGCACTATCTCCATAATCAAGTGACAAATATTTTACTGTCATCAACATCTCAAGACCTTTATTATACAGCCATTCTCTCTAATTAAAATTGTCAAAACATGACAAGGTAAAGTGGGAAGAAATCAACAATTCCTTTTGTTACATGGATGGATGATAGATTCGCTTGAAACTATGGCATTTATTCACATTTACATCATTGTTCATTACTAGACAGAGGAAATTTTTTAAAATTAATTAAAATCCATCTATTAGACTGAAATATTATTAATAGAAATTCACTAGTTCATCATGTTAAGCCTATAGTCTGTTGCCAACAGCACTTCATGTAAAACTACCTTTTTCCCTCCCATAATTATCATGGTTAGTAATTGACAATTGAACTAACATGTACTCAATAATCATCTTAACAAGAAAGAACAAATGTTGCTTTGTGTAAGAGGTAATGCAGAAATGACAGCTTAAAGTGATAGATAGATAGATAGATAGATAGATAGATAGATAGATAGATAGATAGATAGATAAACAAATGTATGAACAAATGAATCCAGCACTTTGTTGTAAAATCAGAGAGACAACACTGGATAGTGATAAGAATTTTGAATTTGAAGCCACAAAAAATAGGGACAGGATCTGGCTCTATAATATCGCTGGTGTAAGGAACTCCCAGAAGGGGAAACTCCTACTATAAATACAGATTGATACCTTTTTTTTTTTTTCCAATTTAGAGTCTTAGAGAGTTGCCAAAAGCACTGGGAGCACATGCTCAGGACCATAGAGTCAGTATGTGTCAGAAGGGAGATTTAAACCTAGACCTTCCTAGTTTCAAAGCTAACTCCCTCTCCACGCTGCCCCTCACACAGCCCTCCAGAGTAACACAGTTAAGTAAAAATATGGGTTGAAATCCTACTCCTAACACTTACTTGCTGTGCAACCTTGGACAAGCCACATGTCTTTAAGTATCAATTTCCTCTTCTCTGGGATAGTATAAACAAAACTATTGCAAATCATCACAGGTTGTTATTAAATCATTTTTCAGTCATGCCAGATTATCCATGACCCCAATTGAAGTTTTTTGGGTTTTTTTTTTTTTGGCAGAGATACTAGAATGGTTTCCTATTTCCTTCTCCAGATGAGGAAACTGAGGCAAACAGGGTTAAGTGACTTGCTCTGGGTCCCACAGCTAGTAAGTGTCTGAGGTCAGGTTTGAACTCAGGAAGATGAATCTTCCTGACTTCCTGACTATCCACTGCCCAACCTAGCTGCCTCACATCACAGAGAGCCAAGATCGAAAGAGATAAGCTACATGAAGTGCTTACCAAATCTCGAAGTGCTATATAAATGCCAGATATTATTACAAGAGGCAGGTTAGCATCTGAGCCAGAATGACCATGGCTCAAATCCTTCCTCTGACAAATACTGGCTAGGTGAACCTGTGCCAGATTACTTAATCCTTCTCTACTCTAGGCAGATCTCTAAGATAATTAGATAAAGAAGAGGTACAGATCTGCATCGGTGGAGGGAGTTCCTTTATTGGGAGTTGTCTGGACTAGTGAAACCATAGGCCCAGTTCCTATTCCTTTAATTACACTTAAATAGTATAGCTATTAATTGATCTTATGTTTCAATTTAAACCACATTTATTAGGCATTTACTATTTACAGAACACGATGCTGCACAGCAAATTCAAAATTGAGATAAGGCATAGTCCCTGCCCTTAGAAAGTTCACAATCTAGTTAATGGTATATAAAACAGACATAAATAACTCATTTCTATACATGAATTTTATAAATGAATAAGAAAGTTAAAAAGTGTCCTACAGTGGACAAAGAGGAAAAGTGTGCTATCTTCTGGCAAACAGGATTAGAAAAGTATATCTGGCTTTGGGGTGGCTTTGAAATGTACCTAACAAATTGGCAGGAATTTAATATGTGAAGAAAAAAAGAGATCACAAGAAGGTTGGGGAGAGAGCATTCTCAACAACAATTTAATCAAAGGTATAAAGGAGGAAATATGAAATAAGCGGGTCAAGGGGGTCAGTTAAACTGGAATATAAATTATGCAAAAGGGAATAGTAATGAATATAATGTTATGCCCATGTGCATTTGGACCTTGAGTATCAGAATGAGGAATTTGAATTTCAGGAAGGAAAAAAGGAGGCTGCTGAACCTTTTAGAGGCATATTGTAAGAGGACTAAATGTACAAACAAAGAAAACAAGTATATTAGGATGGAATCGTGGGAAACATGGTTTGGAAGATGAAGTATGTGGAGGTGGGAAGACCCTCCTGAAGTTTTTGCTTATGAGGGAATATTCACATAAAGAAAATCTGTATAATTACTTTAACAAATAGGAATATTTAAAACAAAGGAGATGCCTGTAAAAGGAGATGCCTTTTAGGGAAAGGCTTAGCAATTTAGGGTATTTGAATGGAAAAGACAAATTAATTAATAAAGAAAAGCCTAGAAAAGACTTGCATGAAATGGCGCAAAATGAAGTAAACAGAACTGAGAAAACAATATACACAGTAACTATAAAAATGGAAATAGAAATAAAAACAACCTCAAAATAATCAAAAATGAATGTTGCAGAATTACAAAAACAGTGTTGGCCATAAATAAATTTAAAAAATACCTCCCTCCGCTCATTGCAGAGTTATGTGGCTTGGGAGGGGAATGAAACCTTGGGTGTGGGACATTGGCAAGGGGCATAGAAGGAATTTTAGACAACGTTAAAAACAAAAGCAAGAGAATTCTATTAAAGAAGAAAAAATTCATAGATATATAAATATAAAATTAAAATGAATAAATATGTTTATATTTAGAAAAAAAGAATTGGCCATAGTTTGAAGTCATACCTTAAAGTGAAACTAATATAAAAATCTACTTTAATGAAATTTTAAAAAAATACATTGTAGCTAAAAATAAAACTGTCCAAAGAAATGAGAAAGACTTCTAATCCAGCAGTTGTTTTTCTCTTTATATTCCACTTTCAGAAACTATTCGTTCATTTAAGTAAACCCTCATCCCTTATTCACAGCTGCTAAAGATGACCAAGTTTCAGGTTCATGGCATGGAATTAGATTGTGAACTCTTTGAGGGCAGGGACTGTATTTTGCCATTATTTTGTATCTCCAGGACTTAGGACAGTGTCTGGGACATAGTAAGCAGTTAGTCAATGTTTATTTGCTCTAACTAAAGGTATAGAAAATTAAATTATACTTAGGAAACTCAGTTTGGTTTATTAATGAATTAATATTTATTTTATTTATTAATTTATTAATGAATTAATTAATGTCTTGAAATTAGGCAAAATCATTTAAAGAGTTGGCCAGACCATGTGGTAGTCCAATAAACCTTTTTGGTGTCCCCTACCCTGCCTCTTTTCTGGAATCTTCAATATCTGTAAACACTTATGCTAGTGTCTTCTATTTTGGAAATGCTCCATTGTACAACAGAGGCTTCACTAGCTAACCCTTGTCATTTCCCTGCCTATGACATCAGAGATGAACCCATCAGATACAATTGAGTGAGACCTTTCCTTTTTTCCCCAAAAGCAAATAAACAAAAAACCAAAACTCCTCTAAAACATTTCAGCTAAGATTCAAAAGAGTACAAGAAAACTTCATTTTTAGAGAAATGTAGTAGTGATTTATTAGTCACATAAAAGTGATCACCTTGTTTTGTTTTGTCATTTTTTTGAGATGGGATCTCCCTATCACACAAAGGTTGGAAGTACATTGATGACTCACAGGCTCCACATGAATATTGATCAGCATTGAAACTTTCAACCACTCTCTTTTTATGACTTATGTCAGTTGCCCTGTTTCATGTAGCCTGAGGACTTTCTGCTATTAGGGTTCTGTTATATTGCTGCTGAGCTTAGTGTGGATACCCGATTGGCTTTATTCCTACTACAGCTCAGAACTCCACAAATAAGTGATCCACTAGCCTCAATTTCTCCTCATAACACCATACCAAAAATAAAATTTTTAGAGTTACTTAAAACTATGGGAAGAGTTTAATGTGTTAAGCATTAACACAGCAGACATACTTCTTTATCTCAATTCATCTTTCTTAATTTTAAAAATATGCAACTTATTTTTTTTCCTCAAGAAAGCACTGTGTAGAGTAGGCTCTGAATGGCGTGAGAATCTGACATAGTCTTGGCAAAACCAAAGGTTGGGAGCAGCTGTGATGATGAAGCTTTAATATGCTGAGATTGTTTGTAATCCTGGATGCAGGAAACGTGATTTCTCAATCAAAGGAGATATGTTTTGCTTATAGATTATGCTTTGTTGAAGCAAAGCAAAGCAATTATACCTAGTGTAGGTATAACTGCTAAGTTATACCTAGTTCATATAGAAGAAAATAGAAATTCAAAGGCAATGTAAAAACTTGAGGCCAAGACTTATATTTGATTATATTCTGAAATGTAAGAAGGAGAATGCCTTGTCAGTTATAACATTTGGTATTTTTGAATATACAAATTTACCACATTCTTGTTCTTTTTGTCCATTGATAATTTAAGAAAATCTTAACACTGATATACACTAAGGTCAATGTAGTATGTAATTCAGTGACCAAAGAGTATGACGGAAGAAGTGAAGAAATACTGTCCAATATAAAAGAGGGGAAAATGCCTATCTGAACCTGGAGTTGTAACCTCTTTGAAAATGTCAGCATACTAGTGAAATGGAAAGAGAAAATGAAAAGAAGTGCATTTTAAAATAAGTTTTATATACATACATATACATGTATATGTGTATATATGCACATATGCATATATTTCATCTCTTTAAGAATTTCATAAATTATTTTCTAGCATGGTCAGAACATTCAGAATCAATGTCTGTGCCCTATGATCTTTGGTGTGTTTGAAATCTTAAATGAAATCTTCGGTAAATAAGCTAATATGCAAATCCCTGGAGTGAAACCTTTTGCCATACCACACTTGACAGGCTAGTTAATCAACTCTTTTTTTCACATACCCCAAGTTTCCATGAGCCAGAAATATATTAGATGGGAAAAAATAGATGGGGTATTGTTTGGGGAAAAAAATTAAAAAGGACTATTTTTCTCTCTCCAACTTACATTTTGTGGCACTTAAGGCATTTGGAAAAATACCTTATGACCTTAACCACAACTCACTGGGTAGTTCCTAGCAGTGCTTCCTAACCCACTGAATTAGTGTGCATCACCACACTCTTAGCTAGCAATTAGGATGCAGGAAGTTTTATGTAGTGATTCGACGGTGTGTAAAGAACTGTACATATTATTTCATTTGATCCTCATAAAAACTCTCTGAGGTATTATTATTAGCTCCATTTTGCAGATAAGGAAACTGAGACTGAAAAAAAGAAGGAAATTAGAATCCACATAACACCTACTCTGTGCCAGGTGCTGAGCTAAGCACTCTGTGTATCTTTTCTCATTTTAACCTTGAAACAACCCTACAAGTTGGGTTCTGTTATTACAAATTGGGTGCTGTTATTGTTCCCGTCTTACAGTTGAAGAAACTAAGGCAAATAGAGGTTAAGTGACTTGTCTAGGGTCACACAGCTAATAAATGTCTGAGGCTCAATTTGAACTCAGGTCTTTCTCAAGGCCCAGGACTCTTATCTACTATACCATCTAGTAGTACCTGGAGGCCATAATAAAATGGTAAAGAATAAAGATCTCTTTATTTCAGAAAATCTTGAGGAATGAAGCATTGTCCTTCTCCCTCACCCTTCTGCCCCCAAAGTCTTTTCTTCTTCTGGCGAATCCTTACCAGTTCTTTCAAAACATCCTTATATATTGATAGTCTCCAGTCCTCTTACCATCCGGTCAGTCAGTCAATAAGAATATATTAAGTGCCTATTATGTGCCAGGCACTGTGCTAAATATTGGTGACACAAAAAGATGCAAAAAAAAAAACTGTCTCAGCCCTCAAAGAGCTCACGATCCAATGAGGAAGACATTACACAAACAAATGTGTAGAAACTCAAAATTGGAAAAAATTAACAGAAGGAAGGCAATATCATTAAAAGAGATTGGAAAAGGCTTCCTGTGAAAGAGATCAGTTGGGACTTAAAGGAAGCCAGGAGAGCAGCAAGTTGGCTCAGTGGTTAGAGTGCTGGGCTTGGAGTCAGTAAGACTCATCTCCCTGAGTTCAAATCTGGCTTCACGCAGTTACTAGCTGTGTGACCCTGGGCAAGTCACTTCACCCTGCTGGCCTCAGTTCCTCATCTGTAAAAATCTGTAAAATGGAGAATAAAATGGCAAACCACTCCAGTATCTTTGCCAAGAAAACCACAAAATGGGGTCACAAAGAGTCAGATATGACTGAAACTACTTGAAAATGGAAGCAAGATAGAGATGAGGAGGGAGAGCATTTGATTCATGAGGGACATCCAAAGAAAATTCCTAGAGCCAAGAGATGGAGTGTGTTATTAGTGAAACGGCAAGGAGGCCAGTGTTGGTGGCTCAATGACTATATGGCAGGGAGTAAAATATGAGAAGACTTTTCTTTGGTTCTACTGTAATTCCTAAAACAGGATGCCCACCACTGAATATAATACTCTAGATTTGATCCAACAAGGGCAGAGTACAATGGGACCATCTCTTCCGTTATGCCCAGATGTTATACGTCTCTCAATAAAACTCTAAGATCACATTAGCTCTTTTGCGTGTCATACTCTATTATTATATGTTGAGCCAAAAATCCACTAATGCCACTCATATCCCTTTTAAGTGAGTATTCTCAAGTGTTGCAGGCAGGTGAAGGACAATGAGGATAGAATTTTAAAAGTTCCTGGATTTAGTAATATGGTGGTTACTTGCTTTCTAGCACTTTTCAATTCTATCTCTTTACAAATTTTGTCCTTTCTGCCTTTGAACATGTTAAGGAGTCTCCTATTATTAATTGTTCAATCTTTTTCAGTCCTATTCAACTCTTCATGACCCCATTTAGGGTTTTCTTGGCAGAAATACTGGAGTGATTTGCCATTTCCTTCTCCAGCTCATTTTACAGATGAGGAACTGAGACAACTAGGGTTAAACGACTTGCCCAAGGTCACACAGCTTTTAAGTGTCTAAGGCCAAATTTGAATTTAGTCTCCCTATCTCCAGTCTCAGAGCTCTATCCACTGTGCCACCTTAATATATCCTATTATTAAGGAGAAACAGAAAAGCACACGCCTTTTGTTTTACCCTAGTTAATGTTTGATTCCTTCTTTTTCTTTAAATGACAGACTTCTTGTGTAATTTTATTTTGAATTTATCTGTGCATATGATGTATTCCCATATTAGAAGGCAAGTTCTATAGGACCATGCCTTAAGCTCTTCCTTGGAGACTAGTGTAATACTTTATTTCTAATAAATATTTGCTGAAGTAACCTGAATAAACTAAAAGTTCCAGGAGTGGGTGATACCAAATTAAATTAAAAATTCATTGAATCACCAAGCAGATTATCACAGGCTAATTTTATTCTAAATCATATGGATCCTAATTCTGATATTTTGCATCTTATATCTTGTTTTCTAAGCTTCAGTACATGCTGCCTCATTGTTCCACTTTTGGCCTGTGTGACTCATTGATTTTCTGTTTCATCACATGGAAGTGAGGATTGATATTGGTTTAGGGATACATTTATCACATTGAAGAAAGGTTTTAGAATATTGTCTTTTGGGTCTCATTTTGTAACTATGTAGGGAACTGAGCCAAACATATAAAAGTAAAAGGCATTCCCCAATTTACCTTGTTAAGTTTGCATGTATTATTGAGGAGTTAAAGATATCTAGGTTTCTTTTTCTTTTTTCCTCCCAAAGCACTACATCTAGTTTGGAGGTTTTTTTAAACTCTCCCCTTTGTGTGTAACTAATTAGAAATTTCTCAAAGGATTGTACATTTATTTGGTCCATTTTTCATTGCAGAGAAAGTGTGTATGAATAATTTCCATTATTTTGCATCTACTCCTTGAACATAGCATAGAATTGAAATAAATGCTAGGCCTTCTACTGAATAATTGGAGTCCATATCTCTCCAGTGGGCCTATTTGGTTTTGTCTTTGTAGGCTGCAGATGTTCCCTGACAGAAGCTGTGAGAATTCAACAGGAAGAGAAAATTTTTGTTTGTTTTACCCAATATTTTAATGGCCTTTATGTTCATTTTATTCAGCCAACTTCAAACCTTTATGGTTTTAACATAATTTCTTAAGTAGAGAAATCATTTATTCAGGGTACATGAGCTAGGCCAAAACAAAACCAGACATATTTGCTTCAAATATTAAGATAATTGAAGGGATTTGTTTGGATTTCATCATACAAATAATTGTTTCAATTTTTTATTTCACTTGACATATAGCACACACTACATGAAAAATTCAAAGTGTAACTATTTTAAAATTTTCAGATACGTTATTGAACTTATGATCAAGTATGAAATAGAAAGCCTTATTACATTTTCAAATGAAACTCTTATTTTTTCTGGCATTGACACATTCTTAGTTTCACATTCATCTTATTATCCTTGTTATGATTCCTAAACTTTTTAGATTTTTTTACTTTTTCAAAATAATAATGTGAGGAATAGAGATTGAGTTACTTCTAGAATTTTGTAACTTTGAAATAAACACTTAATGTGGTTTTATTATGGAATGAACTTTATGTATATGACTTACTTATGCAGGGAAACAGTTTAACAATCTGTTAGGCTTCAAATACTAGAGAAAAAATATGCTAGAGTAAAAAGTGTACTAGCTCTAAATACATGATCTTGTGTAAAAAAATTTTAAGTAAAAAAAATTTCCATAGTTTTGAAATCAATATTTTTTTGAAGTCAACTGAGACTACAGAATAGTGCCATAGTTCATAGAATGGTACTTAAGTTTGTAGATTTACTTCAGGTAAGATGCTTGGGAGTCTCATAAAAGCTTCCTTTTAATGAAAACCTCTTTAAGCTCCCTAAAAATTAATAATACCTATGAAATATTTACTAGGAAGTAGTAATATCGCAGGTTTTCATCCAAGAGATTAGATTTGTGAACTTTGGATTCAGAGCAATAATGAGTTTTCCCAAGAAGTGATGAATTAGACAGAGATTGGTTCTCTGTGATGGGAATTGTCTTCATGCTATATAAAAGGACAGGCACATTCACAGGGAAATGAACTGAGGATATTAAACAAAAGTAATAAATTTGATCCAATCACAGTATAATAAATAGTATTTTGGATAGAATTCTGGGAAATTTTCTCTTTTTTCTAAAAAATGAAATAGCTTTTATGGCCTCATAAATAAGCAAGTCTGTGAGAACTTTTGGTAGTAAACTAGTGAAGGTATAACAATAGCATGGTATATAAGAAGTATTTTTAGTATGTGTGGTTATACATACAATGGAAATAGATGTACTTTCCTGAGGGCAGGATAATATGATTTAAATTTTCCTCATGATTTAAAACTGTCTTGTTCTGCATCAAGGTAGTTCAAAGCTGCTAGTGAATATCTAATTTGTAGAACTAATCAAGCAAAATAGCATAACCAGAGCATGTCTTTTAAGTACCAGAACAATGTAAAACATCAACAAACCAACTTGAACTTTAACAAAAAAAAAAGTTGGAAAGATTACCAATTCCAGACTAGCAAATGTAACCATGAAATTCTTATAGAACTTGGCAATAGAAAGACAAATGAGCTGTTGATGGAGAGCTTAATGAAGGGAAAGACTGATACTTCAACTCAATCAATATTGAGAGATTGAACAGAATTAGAAAAAGGTAAAAGAACTTTGCTTGGAAAAAATATAGGTAGAATGGAAGGAAGAACAGAAACTGACAAGTTACGTCTAAGACCCTTGCTTCCATCAATATGATATATGATAGAAACTGACAAGAAAGTACTGTGTGCTGAAAAAAAAAGTAAGATTAATATAAAAGGAAATATATTTTGGGAAAGAGCAAAAATCATTTCAAAGGAAAATTGATTGACATATCAAAAGGAGAAACTTTTTTTTTTAAAAAAATAAAGGCAATCACATCAAAAGATATATATGCCTCATTTTCAAATTCAAACTTATAATTTGAAAAATTTTTAGGGAAAATATAAGATGTTTCCTAAGTAATTAAACCATCGCAAATTTTTCTTGAGGAAGGTGTTGTGGTCCATGTCAGGCAATATGTTCTAAGATTTTAGTATAGTCATTTGCAATCATTTCAGAATCTCAAACATGCAGGTAAACTTGAAAAGAGAGCCAAGGTAATGAAGATTTGAATAGTATATCAGGAATATAAAGGAATTTTATAATATACCTACCTTCATTTAATAAATATTATGACTTCTGTGAAACCTCATAATGATTGAGTCCAGTTCTCTTGAGGGCCTTGAAGTGTAACAGATTTTTTCATTGTCTTTGGGGAAGTGAAGGGTATTACTTATTATATAATTCACAAATAGAGCTGATAGTAGGGTTAATAATCGTAAAGAATGGATAAGTCACTGTTCTTTCTTGCTTGGATATGGGAATTCAGCCAATAGCTATTTGAACAAAGGTAAAAGGTAAATAATTCATTAAAAGACAATTATGTTACTCTTGGTTTCAATATCCTTATACATATGTTGTATCAGATTAAAGAGTCAGAAATGAAACATTTATCCTTGAAGCCACTGGATTTCAGTTTTCATGTCTCAAAAAACTTTGTTGTTGTTGTTTTTAATTTAAAGGGCTTCCCTTATCTTTCTGCTGTTGTTATAGCCAACTACTTGAAATTCATGTGAGTTGGTGGGAGAATTACCATGTAGAATAAATATAAGGATGACTTAGTAGGATATGAAAGAAATATGACATTGCATTGAGGTATTTACTAAGAATTGTGTATCTCTTGATTTTTAGAGAATTCTCCAATTTTGTGAAGGTCTTTAATTTTGTAAATGTACAAATTTGTATTTCCTGAATTTGATGGAATCCCTGCTTTCTCACTGCCAGTAGTTTTACCTTGTACATGCTAAAGTATAACTTAAAGGAATACATTTATATATGCATACATATGTATGCAGATTAGGATTGTGCTTATTTTCCCCCTCCTAATAGAACTGTATCATTAAAATTCTTTTTGCTCGAAGGAACCAAGCTGTAGAGCTGGGGCTTTTAATATTTTTGTGTGTATGTCATGAACACACAGTGTGTGGGGGAAGTGTATGGACCCCTTCTCAGACTGATGTTTTTAAAAACATACAATAAAAGACAAAAGATTAGAAAGAGGACCCATTACAATGAAATGAAGTTGAGACACAGAGAGATAGATGCAGAGACTTAAAATTCATGGACCCCAGGTTAAGCACATCTTCTATAAAGCAAGAAGGAAATTTGTTGATATCTACTTGTTTTGGCCTCATCTGGGATTGCTGGGGTCTTATGTAAACTGATTTTGGAGAGAATTGAAAGGACAGCTTTTGATATTTTTGATATTTAAGTTTCCTGTTTTTAAATTATTGAAGCAAGCAGATTACTAAGGCCTTGACAGACAGTATTCCTAGGATCCAATCTTACCTTACCAGATGAATGATCATGGACACATCTCTTTACTTTTCTGAGCCTTGTTTTTCTCAGTTGTAAAATGAGGGAATTGGTCTTGAAGACACATATGTAAGGTCTCTTCCTTCTCTAAAATACATGCTTCTCTGGAAGCAGAAGTGCACAAATATAGAGAGAGATTGATTCATCTACAAATTAGTTTCATTTATAGCTTAAGAATCACATTAATTTTAAAATACCTTTATTTAAATAATATTAATGTTCTAATGAAATTAGCTAAAATAGCCACTTACATCTGTTTCAGAGACATTATGTTCAGTGTCATAATAAGACAGACCTATCCAGAAATGTATTTAGAAAATGGTCTGAGTAATCCAACTTTGAATAATGAGACAAATGTTATCAGCTTAAAACTTTTTTTCATTAAAGTCTACTGTTCTTGTTAGAAATTTTATTTACTTCCCTCTAAAGATTATAAGGTGCTTGGGGCAAGTGGCAACCACTCTTAATTTAAGCAGATTAATATGTATGACACTAGAACACATCTGATCTCTGCTTCTTATAATCACCAGTCAATTCTCTATTTAAAAACTAGTTGATGCACACCCTTAAGTATCAGTCAGTATACATAGCTCATTGACAGTATCACTCAGGTCCCCAGGAGACTTGTTAATCCCCCTCCTTCTATTGAATCTGATTATTCAGTTTCAGTGTGTTTTGATCCTTCATTGTTAATTCACCAAGCCAGATGTATATGTGGCCTCCAATCTCAGGGTGCATTAATGCATTCTCAAAACTAAGGCAAAGATAGATTTTTCACATCTGATTAAATCTCTGTCTCTTAGTGGGACTTTCCCACCAAGATTTCAAGGAAAGGTATGTGTGTATTATAGACCTGTGAAGTAAGTTTTATTTTAATTCTAAACTGATTTCAATTCTGAAAATCTCATACAAAAGTGAAATAGGATTTTAGGGGAACTGCTTCCTCCCTTCAAAAGCCATTCTTCTGTCCAAATGCCATAGTCCCAAAACAAGAAGGAATGAAATTAAATCAGAAGATAGTTTGATTGTACAGAAGGAAAAACTTGATTAATAAAAGCTGTTTAAACGCAGGAATTGACTGTATGAAGGAGGATGCCAAGATCATTACCCTAAATATCATCAAAAACAAAATTGAAAAAAAATGGATAATTTGTTGTTTTGAATAACTGATACATTTAGTTGCCTAGACTAGATTAGATAATCATAGAATTTAGAACTTAAAGTGATATTGAACATCACCAGATTCAATCTATTCATTTTACAGATGAGGAAATTAAAGACCCAGAGAAGTGAAATAAGTAGTAGTTGGGATTTTAACCCAACCATTTCTTTTTTCACTTTATCATACACCTCTATCAAAATTTCTTCCAGTTTTCTGAGTTTTTTATGGAAATGAGTGACAATGGATTATGATTAAGTATCTACTGTGTGTGTGTGTGTGCGCGCGCACGCGCCGAATGCCTACTCCTGCAAAGCAGAGTGCTAGGTTATAAGAGATATACAGCAAGTCTGGCATCGTCTCTGTTGTCAAGGTGATTATCATCCAATTGAATAAATAAAATATGTTGAACAACTATTATTACTACTATTGATTACCATAAACAGTGCTTTCAAGTTTGCAAAGAACTTTACATGTATTATCTTGCTTGGTGCTCACGAAATCCCTTTAGGGGTTTGAGGCTTGAAATAAACATTTAATTTGGTTTTATTATAAAATTAATACTAGTATTGTCTCCATAATCAATCCTTTTTATTATCTCTATTTTACAGATGAGGAAACTGAGTATGAGAATGGTTAAGTAACTTGCTGGGGGTGGGAGTGGAGAGGGTCATAGAGCTAGTAAGTGTTCTCATGTCTTCAAGGCCAGCACTTGATTCACAATATACCTAGCTTCCCCCTATCTAAAATAAGCCCAAATATTCACCAGATAATCTGTATCTGCCATTTGCTTTCTTTTTTCCTGAAGGCTCAATTTGAAGAGGAATTAAGATCAGTGTTGTTTGTCTTTTGATGTTCTCTATTTCATCTAGACTGCATTTCAACAAATAGACTCATATTTTCTCCATGGTTTTTCAACCACCATAGAAGACAAGTGCAGGATAAGAATACCATACTATATTGTATATTACCCTACCATACCTTACTGTAACATGCTATACCATGTCATCTATGGCTAAATGAGTGATATGGACCTTCAGTTCCCTGGGAATTTATTTAACAAGACACTAATGCTTGTCAAACAAATGTTTGATTTCAGCAAATGGAAAAACTCAAATCTCTCTAAGTCAATTCCAATAGATATCATAGATGAAGTGGATGTAGATGAATTCTTTGAAGAAGAGGTAGGAGGATTTAGATATTAATAAAAAGAATAAGCTGACTCAGAGGCATCTGCTAAGCAAAGGTATGGAGGCAGGCTAACATGAGGCATATTTGGGGGACTACTGAGTGGACCAGATTGATTAGAATAAGCATTGGAGGAGATAAGGTTGTTGCTTCTGCTCACAGCAGGATAGAAATTATTACTCACAGTCTTGTTTTCCTGTGTTGCTTATTTACAAAGAAAGTGATTACTAACTGAATTTCATTGTGGTGTACATAATCATATGGAGATATGTGGATGTTTGTTTTATAGATTATTTCCCTTTTATTCCATTTAAATTTTCTAATGAGCTGCTGTTTAGATGAAACATATCTGAGTTCATCATTTCCAATTGTAGCATTGATTCAGCTTATTAGCATTTTATCACTTCCTGCAATGTTACCTATCCCACAGAGTTGTGAGGCTCAAATGAAACAATATTGGTCAAGTGCTTAGCACAGTGTCTGGCACAGAGTAGGCACCTAATAAATGCTTATTCCCTTTCTCCTTAAGGAAGTTGTGTCCCACACGCCCCCACCCCCCGTAATGCAGGGATGGATCAAAGATCCTGTTCTGTTCTGCAGAAAGTGCTTTGTAAAATATAGGAAATGGTAGTTTTTGATTGTAGGTTATTAGTATAACATTAGTGGTTGTATTCGCAAATCATGTGGCATAGTCAAATTTACATCTATTGAAGGTTGTATTTCAGTGTGAGGGCTATATGGATATGCTCCAGTGAAGAAATTGGCTTTAGTTGGGAAAAATAAGTGATGTTTTTCAATTACATGCACCTAAGAGATGCATTCCCTTCAAGGAAAAAAAGGCCAATTATTATATGAAGTATTTTTGCCATTTTCCAGGCTGAAATAAGACATTTTAAGGTTCTAAATATACAGACAATCATTTATAATTTCAAATGTTAGGGTGCATTATGTATCAAATAAAAAAGAGACTTTTGCCTTGGCATTAAACTCTTTTTGTTTATCTGAAGAGGGTAAAAATAAAATACCCTAAATTTCTTTAGTGGTATTTAAAAATCGGCTTCACATGTTATCTCAATTTATCGTAATAATAACCCTTTGAAGTAAGTAAGGCATAGTAAGGGTTATTATAACAATATTATTATTTATTATGATAGGATTATTATAAGGATCTTACAATTCTCATATTATTAAGAAGATATTTGAAGCTCAGGGGTGTTTACCTGATATCAAAACGGTGATTCAGGAGTAGAGGCAATGCTAGAATTCTTATAGCCAAATTGTTATTTCACTGCTTTGTCATTTTCATGGAACCATGGGGTCCTAAATCATAGCATTCAAGATGATTAGAGAGCCAGAGGATAGATTACCCATTTTAGACACACTAAAAGTTAGAGTGCTGGAGGATAAATGACTTGGAGCTGGATAAATGACCAGTCCTCTGTTCTACATATGAATTTTCTAGCAGCTATATCTCAAAATCTCCCAAACCTCCAATAATCCCCTATTGACACCTTTAAATCTTTCTACTAACATACACAAACTACGACTTTGGATCCCATTTTTCTTCTTGTAGGGGATTTCTCCTATTAGATCTTGAAGTGGTTTTCTTTGGTTTCACCCCTTGCATATTCCATGGTCAGCAGGTGTCATTAAGGGAGACAGCTGTGTTACAGGCTTTATCCAGGTGGTAACTCTATAGGAAGCTAAAGGAATAGGGAATAGAGCCAGAAAACTCAGTTTTACAGGTGCTGGGGAATAGACAAGGACAAAGGGCTTTTAATATTTATACCTAAATTAACTGTAGGAATAAGGCTTATCTCCTCATTAGTTTTCTCACGTACTCTGGTGCATTCTGTTCCTCCCATCCACAGTATGAGTTGGGTTTCTATTGCCTGAGAAGCGATTAGATAGATTAGATCTGGCCTGTCTATCCCCCTATACCTTATTAATCTTTCATTTACATTGAGATTAGATTAGATTCCATTAGTCAAATCCATTGAAAAAGGTCTGTTCATTTTAATATTTATTAACACTCTTCAGTTCTTAAAGTGGATTCTTATTGTCTGGACTCTTAATTGGATCAGTGGATTCTCTTTTTTTATTAAAATTTTCCTTTCTAGAGATTAGTGGCACTGAACAAAATAAGCCATGTCTTACTTAGCTCATGTGTTAAATTCATCTATTTTAATTGTCATCTCTTTCACTGTAATATGAAAATTACCCTTATTACGAAGGGTAGAAAGAGAATAAACTGTCTTGCAACAAACTCTCAGAGTCATTATGGAGCCCTAGAAAATTTATATTCTGTGAATTATATTTATATATCATATTATATTTATAATTCACAGAATATAATTTTCTAGGGCTCCATAATGACTCTGAGAGTTAATTTGAGATTTCTGTATTAGGAAACAGTGTTTCAAAAGCAAAATATATTAAAATTGAGGAGCCCCCAATTCCCTTCATAAGCATTTCTTTGCTTCTTGAATTATTACACTGACTATTGCATTTTTGCATTTGATAAGAAAAAAATATGAATTTAGATGCATCTTCTATTAATATTTGTATGGCTATTTGTAAATTATTCCTTTTATTCAATTTAATAAGCATTTATTAAGTACCTACTATGTGCCAGGCATTGTGCTAAGTACTGAGCATAAAAATAAGAAAAAGCAAGACAGCCCATGCCCTTAAGAAGCGTGCAATCTAATGGGGAAAAGCAATACATGCCCCCCCACCCCCACCTCGGAAAGCGGGGTGGGCACCAGGGGATGGGTACAGCAGGTGGTACTCAGTGCAACAAAGGACAGAGAGAAGGAAGTCCAATTTGTGCTTTCTATAAAGTAGGGTTTTGGCTACTCCACCCTGCAGCCCTCCAATAAGAGGGCAGAGAAGAGTGATTAAAGAGAGAATGCAATATGGTGATATTTTCCCACATATAAAATAATACTAAAATTCTTCAGTATAATTATTGTCAACATCTTCTGTGATTTTTTTAATCATTTGTTCCAAGGATAAAAGTCCAAAGTAGTGTAAACAACTCAGCATCAATGGCCTTCTTTTGATCAAGAGCAAGCTAAGATAAAGAACAGTGATTACAGTTTTCCTAGAGTCTAGGCAGTAGTGAAAGAAAACTAGATTTGGAATCAGATGACCTGGAACTGAATCCAGTCTTGATCATGTACAGCCTTTATGATCCTGGACAAGTGTAGGGGCAAGCAAAGTGGGACTTTTTGTTGTCTTGTTTTGGAGTGCTTCTCAGCACTAAGGCAATCAAGTGCCTTTGACAGAGTCTTGCCTTTGTTTGTAAGAAGGCCCACACCTTTTTGTTAATTAGGTCATGAGAGGTGTGAAGCCCTTGAGAGTTGTGAAGCACTCTGACCCTGAAGAAGTGTATATATTCTCTGAGGTTAGCATTTTGCTTGGGGCTTACTCTTTGGAAGAGTGTTGGTAAGTAGACTCTGGGTAGCTGTTGAAGCAGCCCCACCAGCTTTGAAAACCCAGATGTTGGTGCTTCTCTCTGGTAACTATGTATGTATTGTGATTTGGTCTGACAGATAAAAGCCTGTCTGTTGATCCGTTTGTAATTTCTGTTTGTATTTGCTCTGAAGTTCAGGGTGCTGGCTTTTCCCCCTGAATTAAGTGAATGGTATATGCATGTTTAATTAAAGTAAGATTGTTTACCCCTTAAAGTTGCTTTCCTTAGAAAAGTAGATCAAAGGACCTGCGCTGGCAATCTTTCTGCATGCTGGTGTTATTGGTCTTTCACCTCCACAGCAGCTGCTAGCAACATTGTTGTTACAACAAGTCTTTTAATTTTTTCGACCTTCACATTTTTCATCCATAAGATGAAGGGGCCAAACTAAATGATCTCTAAGGAACTCTCCAGGTGTTAAATCTATGATCCTAGGAAAAGAGGATTGCTTTATTGTGATTGCAAGTGAATTGTGCCCTTTTATATCTTACCTAATGAGGATAGATTTTTAAAAATATTTATAAGATCTTTAATACTTCTTTTGCTTTTTTTGTCTCGCCCTTTATGTCCTCCCACCTTTCAAAAAAGATATTGCTTCCACTACTGGTACTGATCCGATTCTCAGCCCCAGAACCAAGAAAACAAAAATATTGAGTGAAACAATGATAATAATAATATCAACAAACCGTGGAATATATAAAACATTGTTTACCATCAGTTTGAATAAGTTTGTGTTTGCCTTTTTTATAGAAAAATATATTAAAACTTTCTTATTTAAATCATTAATTGAGAAGTTACCATAGTGATTAATGCATTTGGAAGGTAGATCAGTGACTATACAATTATTTACAATCACCATAGAACTGAAAGTGCTTATTCTTTTTTATTAAAATAAATGATTATCAGATCTGTATACAAAATAGTTTGGCTCCTTAGATTTGGAAACATAAGGATATTAATTTTTCATAATTCAAATTACATTATTGTAAAATGGTATTGTTACTGAAATAATAAAATATACTTCCTGTAAATTAGATTGCTCTTCAACTTGTATAGAAGTATAGATATTTGGACATGTCAATAATTTTAGTAACAATTTCTTTAAAACTGTGAGCCAACTTCACCAAAAGAAGCTGTTAGTCAAAAGAGTCTTAGAACCTTAACAAAGCCACCTTTATATTATAAATTAACTGTAACAAAAGTACTCTCTCCCCTCTCCCCACCTCTGCTGAGAGCCTATCTACTTCATTAGGGAACCATTGCTGACATTTGTTCAGAGATTACAAATAGCTTTAAGGCTTTTCAAATAAAGTTATACATTGCCTTCTGTGAATAGTGGGCCCTATACACTGAATAAATCATCAAAAGTATATGCCAGCTCTATTTAAAAGGGAGCAATAGTGCAGTGTTTTATTGATTAAACTTGTAGAGAAAAAAATTGAATTCAGAGCTTGTCAAGGTTTCTCTACTCCATGTCATAAACAAGAGAGTGAAATAAAACGTGTGTGTTTCCGTGGAATTAGCAGACAAGAAAGATGCTTCTTTTGTGTGGTGATGAATTTAGGTTTTCTTTTGTTCTGGTGACAAGCTTCACTGAATAATGGAAGAATACCGTAAAAGAGATGCTCTCCGAAGCCCAAGGCCAGTTTTTGAAAACCGAGTGTAAGCATAATGGAGCTGTGTATATAATGTTTTGACTCAATTATCAGTCAAAATCCTCTTATGCTATTCAGAGTAGAGGCCTAAAAGTCAAGGTATGCTATTCCAGCTTTCAATGCTTGGAGTAGGTTTGGCCTTGACAATTCATAAAAGATTCATTTTAGCAAAATCTGCTGTTTCAAGAAGGAAGAGTTATTATTCATATCTTTAAAAGCTCATAAAAACTGCCACTTTTGAAAGTTGCTATGGTACACTTCTGTAAGTTTTTAAGGACCTGGCATGGATGCAGGTTAGATCTCCTTAAGTTTCATACAATGGAAAATTTCTATATGGTCATTCATATATGACTGACCTCAGTCTACTGCCCCGAGGGTAAAGGACATTGGTCAGATGGGAGAACTCATAATGGAAAGTCTGAATGGTTCAGTGCAAGGTATGAGCACAGTAGACAAGGCAACATGGTGGTGCAGAGTGCTGGGCTTTGAATCGGGAAGCCCAAAATCCAAATCTTGCATCGGGTCCTTAACTTTAGCTGTCTGAAGGTGGGGAAGTCACTTAACCTCTTGTTGAGCCTAAATTCTCCTTATATGTAAAGTGAAGGACTTGATGATGTATAAGATCCCTTATGATGCTATGATCCTTTGAAAGGCTAACCTGAAGCATTCAGTCCTATGCCTCAATAATTGTGAGTTAATAGTACATATTTTTATATCAAATATAAAGCAATTAATGTTACTGAGTTAACAGCCAGCCAAATCTTTTGTCCATACTTTTAAAATTAGTTAGGTATGTTCAGTGAAGAGGTGATATTTTATTACACTACTTCTTTTGGACCTGGCTAATGACTATGTTTTCTGTCTGTTGTCTGAGGACCAGCCTAGATACATTTGAAAAGGCTCCTCCTCCGATTAACCACAAAGGGACAGATTTTTCAGCCAAAGCAACTTTCAGAGAATATCTGTCTGCACAGAGGGATTGTAATTTCTGTTGGCTGAGCAGAAAACCACATCTATACAATCTGAGATCTATGAAGTATTAGGGGAATATTGAACATATAAATTTTGAAAATTGCTCATCAGTGTAATACAATAAGCATTAAATGCCTACTATGTTCAAGGTACTGTGCTGGGCCCTGGGGATACAAAGAAATAGACTACCACTACTTGGTCTATTTCCAAAGACGAATAGGGGAAAAGCAGAAGAACCTAAATGTTCTAAAATATTTATAGCAGCTCTTTTTTGTGGTGGCAAAGAGCTGGAAACTGCAGGAATGCCCTTCAATTGGGGAATGGCTGAACAAGTTCCGGTATATGATTATGATGGAATACCATTGTGCTATAAGAAATGATGAACTCCATGATTTTAGAAAAACAGGGAGAGACTTGCAAGAAATAATGAAGAGTGAAATGAGCAAAGCCAAAAGAGCATTGCATACAGTAACAGCAATATTGTTTCAAGAATGACTTTGGGTGAATGTTATTTTGTCTATTATTATATATTACATATAATAATAACTCGAATTAACCATAAAGAGCGTATAAAGAAAGACAATATCTGCATCTAAAAAATGATAGACATATGTATAGACATATACATATATGCATATATATATGTATAAAATATGTATATACACCTATTTGTGTCTAATTGTGGCCATGGGGGGTTGGGTGGAGGGAAGAAAAGAAAAGAAATTTACCTGATAATTTTGTTGTGTATTTGAAAGGAACACAGCAAGTTGTCCATATTGGGTTTGTAGCTTCATATGCAATCATTTTTATTTTAGTATGTTACAGAAATGCTTGTTTTATTCCCTAAATTAAAAACAGAATTTTAAAATAAAACAGACCTTGCCCTCAAGAAATTTATATCTCCTTTAAAATTCAACCTTAAGCAAATGTTAATTAGAAATCACATTTAGCTATTATTTATAATTAGTCATATTGGATTCAAGAGAAAAAAAAATCTTTGAGCAGGAATTCCTTGATTTAAAGCAGAGGCCCTTCAACTAACATCCATAGACCTCCAAGGAGTCCATGGATAGTAAATGTAAATTTGTTTTTTTAAAACATTTTGATAACTATATTTCAATATAATTTGTTTCCTTTGTAATTTCATGTACTTCATTTAAAGCATTTAAAAACATTATTCTGAGAAGGGATCCGTATTTTCACCAGTGTTCTATGACACACAGAAGGCTAGGAAAGAACCCCTGCTCTGGATTACAGATGTAGCTGTTAGTCTGATCTCTTTCTTCTAGAAATGACAAATCTGAGGTCCTCAGAGATTAAGTTACTTGCCTGGGTCATACAGTCAATACATGGCAAATCACTTTTTGAACCAAGATCCTGACTCCAAATCCAAAAGCATTCTTAGTATACCAAAAGGTCTATAAAGCAAACGGTATTTACAAAAGTTAAGATCACAGAATAATTAACGAACACATGCAAGAGACTTTGCAACCCTGAGTGGTTAAATAAATCCTCATAATGTCTTAACAAGCAATATTCTTTGAACGTGTGTGTGTGTGTGTGTGTAAGGCGACAAGATGGCTACATATATATCACCTTCTCACACACACACACACACACACTTATATGTCTCTATCTATGGTTGTTAAAAAATTTTTCAGTCATGTCTGACTCTCTGTGACCCCCTTTAGGGTTTTCTTGGCAAAGATACATAAGTGGTTTGCTATTTCCTTCTCCAGCTCATTTTACAGAGGAGGAACTGAGGCAAACAGAGTTAAGTGACTTGCCCAGTGTCACATAGATAGCAAGTGTCTGAGGCCAAATTTGAACTCAGGAAAATGATTCTTCCAGACTCCAGACCTGGCACTCTATCCACTGTACCACCTAGCTCTATGTGTGTGTGTGTGTGTGTGTGTGTGTATACACACACACATACCTACACATACATACATATGCATGTATATATATATATGTGGATATGGATGTATATGTACATATGTATATATTTTTAAGCTATTGAAGGGAATGAACTATTCAACAATAAAATTGTAGTATTTAAGCAATTGAAAGAAGAGTGTGTGTGTGTGTGTGTGTATTTGTGTATAAAGGTGAGATATATGTAGCCATGTTGTCTCCTTCCTAGAAGGACCATGCCTGATATCTATTTAATTCTGTTCCCCTGCCCAGAGCCTAGGAAAGTTCTAGGCATTAAACAAGCACTCAGAAATACTTCCTGACTGATTTGTCCAAGGACCAGAACAGCATCCGTGCCCTTTGTAGCACCCTTTGTGACCCAAGACAAAAGAATCATCCATTGACATCATCCCACTTCTCTCATGAAGCTGGGTTTATATCTGACTGGAGTGAGAGCAGTTCACTGAAGGGCAGAATGCCCAGAACAGAGCATAATATGGTGGTGGTACATGTGGTTGGTGTGTTTGTGTGAGTGTGTGCTGGAGTCATAGGGATGGCTAGATTGAGGAAATCATAATCTTTCGTTTTAGGCACAGTCAGTGATGTAGTAGAAAGAACATTTGATCTGGGGTGAGAAAATCTGGATCCAGATCCCAGGTCTTACAGGGACCCACCTATATGCTGTTGGGCAAATCGGTTCATCCTATAGACATGATTTCTTCATCTGAAAAATGGCAAGTGACGACATAGAACTATGCAGCCCTTGACCCAGAGCTGGAGGGTACCTGAGATCTCATCTCAAGGTCAACCTCATCATTTTTGTTTTTGTTGTTGTAATTCATTCATTTCAGTCTCCTCTGAGAAAACTGAGACTCTGGAAGTTTAAGGGATTTGTACAAGGTCAAATAAGCAGCAGATGCCCGAGATGTGGTCAGAATCCACATCATGAAATTCTAAGGCTCTTTTTGCAGGCAGCTAAGTGGTTTAGTGGATAGAGCACTATACCTGGAGTCAGGAAGACTTGAGTTCAAATCCAGGCTCTGCTACTTACTAGGTGTGTGCTTTGGGGCAAATCACTTAACCTCTGTTTACCTCAATTGCCTAATTTGAAAAATGAAGATAATAATAGCTCCTACCTCTGGGTGTTATTATGAGGATAAAATTATGTAACATTTCAAAAAATTTTGCAAACCTCAAGACACTATATAAAATGCTAGCTTTTAGTACTGTCCACCAGTCTTAATTCTGAAATTCAATTTATCATTGGTAGCTTTTGCACAGCTATAAGGCATAAGGCATAACTCTTTCTCCCTTTACTCAAATGTAAACTTTCTGGGTGCTATTATTGAAACTAGATTTAAATTTTGTGTATTCTTCCCAAAAGTTTCATGGTACAGGAGAATCTCCTATTTTGGCTATCCTAAAATATGGCAGCTAGTTATCGTATCAGTATCTGTGTATATAGCTAATCCTATTTATTTGAAAATCTTATAAAGGAAGAAATGCCACATTGTTCATATGCATATTCCTAGCACCTAACCCAATACCTTGGATGTGCAAGGCA
Organism: Phalanger gymnotis; assembly: GCA_028646595.1. Classification (NCBI taxonomy): domain Eukaryota; kingdom Metazoa; phylum Chordata; class Mammalia; order Diprotodontia; family Phalangeridae; genus Phalanger; species Phalanger gymnotis. The sequence continues at coordinate 129,482,607 of CM053623.1, read as the reverse complement.
CTTCATAAATGTTTCTGGAATTGAATTTGTCCTAAATGGGATATTTCAGTTAGTGAGCTAAGGAGAGAGAAATACATTCATTTCAGTTCGCTAATATCTAAGATACAATTACAGGAAACATAAAATGTAAAGTACATGTGGATAGTCAAAAATGTTTTAATGGAACTTGGGATATTTGCAAAGAGTTACTGATTATTATTGGTGAAGGAATATATCCACCAAGAGATCCATACGTGAGTGAATTCACATGTCCAGACCAGCCTCATTTTTAAGACTCTGTGCTAGGCTGTAGGGATGCAAAGACTAAAAACAATGCTGGTCCTGTCCTCAAAGAGTTTTTGGTCAAATTAGAGATGGAGGAAATGCAAACTCATGGTACAGAAAGGAGAGTGAACTGAAGATCTAAAACAAACAGTTTTCAATACAATGATGAGTTCATCGATCTACTGATTTATTGAAACACGTAACCTGCATACAACCTAAGGAAAGCCTGAATTTTTAACACTGATTTTATGAATCTTTTTAAATCTTCTTTATCTGGATTGTAACACAGTAATTCATGAATTCAGAAGATCTGGACTCCAGCCCTACTTTTGAGGGAGTTTGACTAGATGACTATGTGATGTTGGGCAAGTTATCTAACTTCTCTGAGTTTCCACCTGATATTTCTGAGGAAATCAGCTGATCTACAATATTTCTTCAAGTTCTATTAATTTACAATTATATCTAAAGAGAAAAAGATATATTTATGAAAATGACTTAAAGGCAATTTATCTGTTTAAGGAAAAGCTGACATCTAAGGAAAAATTCTAACAAAATCATACAATTCATGTTCCCTGACTTCTTTGGACCAATAAAAAAGTGAAAGATCAGTGATTACCATTTTCTGAGTGAGACTTGAACCCAAACACATTAGCTCTGAGACTCCTTAGCTCTAAGGTCCTTTATATCTCTCAACCTTATGACATAGGGGTCCAGTATGTGGCCAGAGGCAGGCCATCTTCCCACCTAAACAGCTGTTCTACCCCTTTACCTTTTCTCCCTTTTGCCCCTCTGCATTTTTCTTCCCTTCAGTACATACATATTTGGAGGGATGGGAGTGTTCTAGATCTGTGATTTCAGTAATATGAAGGATTCTTTCTTCTAATGTACCAGCAACCCCTCTGTTACTTAAAAATATATCTACTTAAAATTCATCTGACTGGACTAGGTGATTTCTAAACTCTATAAACAAACAAAAAACCCACACACAATACAAATAGTGCATCAGAGTAGAAAGGAAAATGAATGCCCACACACAAATCCTTTGCCATGAGTTTCCTCAAGTTATTTTTCAACAAACAAAAATAGTTCAGTTTTAAAAATTGTGCTGGGCAAGGCTTCAATTAAATAAAAGAATCAAAAATAACAAATAAAAACATAATCTATATAGGAAACTTAGAGAACAATACCTGAAGGAGCTTTTATCCAATTTTCCTTCAAGGAAACTTACAACATGAGAGTAAAATCTATGCTGTGTGGCATTTTGCCCACCACAAAGATATACTTTAAAAAAAGAAATCTGTGATTCACCTCAAGACAAATCTTAAGTCTAGTATCAGTAAAGATGTTCAAAGGCAAGTGTGTGTGTGTGTGTGTGTGTGTGTGTGAGTATGGGTTTGTATGAGCATGTGTGTAAGAGAGATAGAGACAGAAACGGAGACAGAGAGACAGACACTCAGACATTCCCCATCTGGTACACCCTTCCACTGATGCATATCAGCAACTTGTTTGTAACTTAGAGAGAATTATAGTTTCCTGAGAGTACTGAAAACTTAATTGATTTAATCAGGGTTAAAGAGCCGCTATCTGTCCTGGATGCTACCTACACCCAAGTCTTTCTGAATAAGAAACTGTTTGATTTCTTACCCATGAAACTACATTGACTCAGACACAAACACACACACACACACACTGCATGTGCATATATAGACACAGGTATTTATGCATGTATGTCTATAGACAGGTATAGCTATATGTCTATTATCCATTTATCTATCTATCTAGGATATAGATCTATAATTTCACTAGTTTAGGGAATTCCCAATGTAGAACCATTTCTTTAGATCAAGCATTCATTCAGTTATAAAAGTCATATTGTACGTTCTTCACCATACAGCATTGCCCTCCTCCCACTAAGTTTCCTGGATTTCCCTTCATAAGTGTGTCTTCTTTATATATAATGCTTCTTACCTACTATGTATCCTTTTTCTTTCGAATCATGTACCTCCTCCAGAGCTCTACAATATTGGTCCACAGTAGGTCCCTACCCAAGTTCCACTTAATGGCTGTATTTTGGGTCCTCCTGCCTCAGAGTGAATGTCAATAGTAACTGTTTCTCTTTGGACCAGCAACCTTGAGGGCCTTCCCCTCCCAGTTTGATTTTTTTTTCTAATTAAAGGGACTCACTTCTTAATAGGCCTATTCACTGAATGGGCATTACCCCCTCAAAGTGAGAACCTCAAAAGGCCTTAGCCTAAAAGGGACAGGATCTCCCACTGCATCCTGGGCCATTTCTAGTCATCCTGATGAATATCTGGCCACTGGATCCAGATGGAAAAACTGAGGCTGGTGACTTTGCACAGCCCTTCCTCACTCAAATCAAAGTCAACTGCAAGTCATGTCATCATGTCCCTGATGTCATGGTCCTCTTCAAAAATGAAAGACAAACACATTCAGTTATGCGCTATGGCTTATGAGTTTATTATCTACCATTTGCATATGCAAACACTTGAGGAATCTGTGATTCCATCAGCATAGGGAACTCATCAATCATAGAGACTTTCTCTACCAACCAGGTTACAGATGCAATCTGGGTATGTCTTGAGAAGTCCTGAGGTACTGAGAGATGCCTTGACCTGGATCCCACAGCTAGAATCTTTAAAAGATTAAATTTGAACACAGGTCTTCCTAACTCTAAAACCACCATTTTATCCACTATACAATTCTATATGTCCCTCCTTTCCCCCTCCAAAAAAATCAGTAGTTAGAATTTAATTTAAAGAGACAGAGAAGACATCTTGACTGTATTTTATTTGGATAATTTAACTGAACCCCAATTGTGCTGTGATGACCTCAATGTGGATTAATGTTTAGAATATTTCAAGGAGAGTAGTTATAATACATTTTTTTTCAGGGAATTATCATGATGATAATTTTTACCAAGGCTGCTTCTTTATTATATAATCATGTAATAGATTTGACTGTATACAAATTATATCCTATGTATATGTGTGTAACAACAAGGCTACTTGCCACTAATGTAGCTATGTAAGGACAATAATACCAGCACACAGGAGGGCTGCTAGCATGGGTTCTTTGATCTGCTTTTCTAAGAAAAAGTAACTTTAAGGGGTTAACAATCTCAGTTTAACTAAACATACATATATCATTCACTTAGTTCAGGGGAAAAAGTCAGCACTCTGAACTTCAGAGCAAATACAAACAGACACTACAAACAAATCAACAGACAGACTTTGTCTGATCAAGACATCACATACATAGTTCCCAAAAAGAGAAGCACCAACATCTGGGTTTTCAAAGCTGGGGGCCTCTTGACAACAGCTACCCAGAGTCTCATGTGATCAAATCATACGACACTCTTCCAGTGAATGAGAGCCCCAAAGCAAAACGCCAACCTCAGATCTTACATACCTATCTCAGGGTCAGAGGGCATCACAACTATGCAACTCAAAACCATATGACTCTTCTTCAGAGTCAGAGGGCATCACAACCATGCCCCTTAAACCTATGCGAACTAGGCTTTCTCATTTCTTAAGCAGGTCAAAGACTCTTGATTCGATCAAAGAAACAAAAGACAACAAAAAGTCCACTTTGCTTGCTATTACATTAGAAAGGCAAGACTCATCAAAGGTATCTTAGCATTCTAAAAGAGAAAACAAAAAAAAAAGTCCCACCCTAATTACCATAGGAATGTGGCATTACGTATATTAGGAAGTTGTATTACTGTCCTTCTAATGTTATTTTCTATATTTTTGTGTGTATACACATAAATGAAAAAATTTAAAGTGATTGCATTATATACCACTTAGGGAGTAACAACATTAAAATGAAATTTGAATAACACTTTAGTATGTCTTGTTAAAGACAAATTTATATGCTTGTAGCCTTCAATTTACTAAAATGCAAATGCTATCATATTATTCTAAATGGAATAATAATACATGGAAGCTAGCACTCGAATATCACCTGGGCCTGGCATTGTTCTAACTGCTTTACAGATATTCTCATTTGATGCTCATAACAATTCTGAGAGGTAGATGCTCTTGCTGTCCCCATTTTAGAATTGAGGAAATAGAGATTAAGTAATTTGCCCAAGCTCACGCTGCTGGGTAGTAACTGTTTGAAGCTGCATTTGAACTCTGGCCTTCCTGACTGTAGGCCCAATATTCTATCCACTCAGCCACCTAGCTGCCTATGAAAAAAGATAGTGTTGACATTTTTAAATGGATATATTTTTAACTCCCAAATTTAAAAGTAATGGAGTACAGATTTAAAAAAAAAAGGAATTATATGTTTTTCATACTTTGCAATGTCTGTGAAAAATGCAAAATTGTTTATCTCAGGCTCTGAGAGAGACCCTCAGGTGTAATGGAAAAGGCATTAGCTCATTTTGTTTAATTTTATTTATTGATTGATTTATTTATTTGTTTTGCTATAGAAGGTTTTATTGGGATGGGGGCATATTGAGAAATTGCCTCACTTTGGGGGAAAAAAGCATAAATAATACAACTAAAAATGAAAAAAAAAAGTACCCTTAGAATATCTGGGTTAGAGTTCCAGCTCTACCATTGGTGGCTACATGTGCAAACAAGAATGAGTTAACTAAACTCTCACAGCCTCTTCTTTTTTTTTTTTTTTCTCTGCTCCTCTGATATTGGGACAACACTGAGCCTAGTTATATATCACAAGGTTGTTTTGAGGAAAGCACTGTACAAACTGTAAAACTTAGATTTTAATGTAAAAAAGTGAGTTATTATTATATGCATATATACATACATACATTTGTAGGGTGAGGTATATGCTAGCAGCAGAGTATCTCATTTTGTGTAACACATAAAGTTGGAAGAAAGAAATTCAAGAAGGAATTAAATTTTATTTTCATGGTTCAACATAATTAGAATGATTAGAGTGAGTTAATATTGAGGGAAAACATTTTGAAAATACTGTAATCAAGATTTGTTTGCAAATGAGTTTTTATTACAAAACATTAATTTTAGTAACAAATTATTATCGTAAGCATATTTCTGAATTTTCATTTTTTTTTTGTCCATGGCATATTTTCATACAGTTCTATTTCTTATGCAAGGAGCTAAGCTCACAGCCTACCTAACCATCAGGAAAAAAAAAGTAGCTGCTATGCTACTAAAGGAAAAAAAAAAAAAGACAAAGGGGAACAGTAGCAGCCCAGCTAACAAATAAAACCTTACCATGTTCAAATTAATTGAATGCCAGCTGCTGCCTAGGGTGAATTGAGAGACTTGGGGAAATTAAGCAGATATTCAGGACAGATTGGGGGATAATGAAGTTTATCTATATCATAAATAAACTCCATTGTTTGTTCAGTTGAACAGTACTGTAACATTCATAAATGTTTAAAGAAAAGCTCTGTTGCTCTCCTTCTGTATGCTATGTTGCATATTAATGTAAATACCCGTAAATAACGAGTATCCATTCAGGTCATCTCCGTGAATATGAATTTCCATATAACTGGTCACTTAGTGTTCATTGGATCATGCTTACGAATATGAATTTTCTACTATCTCCAAAACACTATGGAACTGACCCAACTCATGAATATTAACATGCACACAACCCATCTCTTTGCAAGCAATCACATCCATAAAGATGAAAATCTTGTTAGCCTGTAATAATGAGCTCTGCTTTAGAATGCTGGTCCCAACCCTGTTTTACAATTCACGTGTATTTAGTTCAATGTTTTCTTTTTTCCAGCAGCATTTAAATGATAATGTTTAGTGCTTTCTTAAAACACTTCCCTACCTCCACCAAAAATAAAAACACACCTGTATACTTTTTTTTAAACTTTAATCCCATTTGTTCTCTCTATCAGCCTTGCTGTAAAAGACAGTACATTATTGCTGCACAAGATCACCTGTCTTTATCTTTAGACCAGAGCCACTGTCCAGTCATTATCATAATTTCTCTATTACAGAGAGCCCCGATCTGATAATTTCCTGACAGATCATGAACATTAGTCACCTGATTTTATTGTCTGTGACATGTGCAATAAATTAAAAGGAGAGATAGCACATCTGTGTTATTCATTGTAATCCCTTTTAGTGCAGACTTGGCCAATTGAAAGACAATTTTTAACTAGGTCCATAAGTCTACGTCTATAGATGGCAAATGCTTAGGAAGTACACTATATGTTTTTTTCCAAAATATTTTTTCTACTTTCTATTGTTAGACAGTTTTGAACTTGAGGGGTGACGTAAGGATAAGGTATTCTGGAAAGAAATAGGATAAGTAAAATGCCTTACATGTCTGAAGAAGTGATGCAGGCCAAATTCTAATAGGGTTTCTGCTTTGAAGCATATTTTCAGTAGTGCTAACAGATTTACAATGAAGTATTCATCCACCCTTAGCAAATCTCATTCTCATCAGACCCCAGTATCACAATGTTCAATAAAATTTGATTCCAAATTGTGTAAACACAGTCACAGCCTATGTCTATTGACAAATATCTAGAAACAGCTAGACAACTGATTGGATTTTTCACTTTGTATCTAGAGTTTTGTATGTATGTATATGTGTGTATGTATACACACAGATACATGTGTACCCACATATGTAGATATATACATATACATACATATATGTATATATCCCCATACCTAGGTACATAATTTGGAATTTAAAAAATAAAACACTAATTGAAATAAAACTGCTCAGTAATTTGACAAAAGAAACCCTTAATTCAAAGTATTTTTTTTTTCTTCTTTGTCTGTCTTACAGCAACAATTGTGCTGAATGAACTCAACTGGACAAGTGCCTTAGATGACGTTTTCAAAAAAAATCGAGAGGAAGATCCTACCTTGCTGTGGCAGGTGTTTGGCAGTGCCACTGGCCTTGCCAGATATTATCCAGGTAAGTTAATTCTCTTAAGTGATGGAACTTTTCACCCATCAACTTCAATTTGCACCTCTTCTTTCTCTGGGTAGGGATTATCTTGCTTCCCAGCTTCTGTTGTAAGAAAGAGATTGTTAACAATAGATTTTTAAAAATAGAAATCTTCCTTTCTATGGACAATTCCATGAAATCTTTTTCAGGCTGAATAATTTTAGAGTGGCATCATCTATTTTAGGTGACAGAGACAGTTCTGGGCTAAATGGGTCAGCAACTGTATAGATAGGAGCAATGTAGAAAGATGAGGACCTATAGTGACTATAAGCCCAGAGTGTGAAATCAGTGTTTTAGGCATTGAAACAAACTAGAGAGCGCTGATGAATTATAGATAGAGTCAGAGTGGGGAGGCCAAAGGTCTAAGCCAGTCAGGAGCTAAGCTTTTGGCAACATATGTGGGGCAAGTGTCTGTATTTGACCAAGCATGAAAAATGGGGGCAGGGAATAGAATTTGACCAGTGGACTTGTAGCACTGTGATATTGGCTAGAGAGTAGGCTTTAGAGTCAGGAAGACCAAGATTCAAATGCTGCCTCTGACATAGAACTGGCTCTGTGACACTAGAAGATCACTTAACCGCTTAGTGGTCCAGGCAACTCCCTTATCAAAACAAATTGGGGAGTAGTACCTGATTTCCTCCATGGAAGCTCACTATACTGATGAAATCATGTCTGCTCTTAAAAAAAAAAGTAAAGTAAAAAAGACGGGGAACATCTTAAAATGTGGAATTAGAATTTGGAAGATAAATCCATATATAGCATAATCAGTATGTGACTTGAATCCAGCACTGTGGCTACTGTCTGTTCTCTGCCATAGTTTCAAGAACCATCCTGATGTGAATAGCTAAAGGGTAGCAGACTGAACCAGTCTCCAGATAGGCAGGCTTCTGTTGCCAGCAGCAGGGAAGGAGAGGGCCTATGAGTTCTCCACTACCTCTTTTTGAACCATCCTTACATGTTGGTTAAGGGAGGCTTCCACACCTTATCCAACACTCCTCACTTAGGTTAAGTCTACCTGATGGTCACGTTGCCAAAAGAACATGCTTCTCCTGCTGGTTGGTGCTGATTACGAAGCCTATGTGGTCTGATCTGCTTGGGGGACTGGCCTAAACTCAGGAATTGGCAGCACCTCCCCTCTGACTTGTGTTAACAAGACAATTTACCCCAAACTCTACCAGTACTCTGGCCTCAAGTGTTACCTGAAATTTTATTTTTAAAGATCGTTGCCTTTCAGTAGCTTTTGGGTATTTGGGTCTAAATTAAATGCAGATTAACTTTGATGGAAATCAATACCTAATCAGAATTTTTAGCTTATTGGAATTATTTCTAATGTACAGTTAAGAGCAAAGTTAAAAGTTAAAGGCAAAAAACATATGGACAGGCATTCCTGCTGTAATGGAATAACTACCTGAATTTTGAGTAAGGTAAAAACCAAAGTGGGTTATTGAAAGCAGATATTGTAGGGTACCAAAAGAAAATAACATATCTAAACATAAGAAGGCCTCAGCTTTGCTTACTTGCGTAAGTAAATTGCAAACCATACAGACCAATTGCTTGTAATATTCCATGCCCCTTAGCCCTTCCATGAGAGTGACATTGAGGTCCCTATGTCAAAAAAGTCTCAGCATAATCACAGAGCTAGCTGAGGGATGCAAGCTTAGCTAGAATCAGGTGGAGAATTTATGAACCACTATCAGAAAGAGGCAGAATGATGTAGTGCTTAGAGCTGGAGTCAAGAAATATCTGTGTGACTTTGGGCAAGTCATTTAACCCATCTGAACCTCATTTTCTTCACTGTAAAATGAGCGAATTAGACCAGATAGCCCCTACAATTTCTTCCAGCTCTAAATTTATGGTCCTGCCTCCTACCTCAGCAGCCCTGAGTGGAAGTAAGCTCTACATAGCTATGGGATAGCTGCATCACATCTCCTAAAAACTGGACACTGGTTTGTGAGTTATTGTGGTGTAGAGCAGTGGTGTCAAATAAAAATAGAAATGGGGGCCACTAACCCATACAGCTGGGGCAACTAGGTAGCACAATGAACAGAGTGCCAGGCTTGGAGTCAGGAAGATCTGGGTCCAAATCTGGCCTCAGACACTCACTAGCTGTGTGACCCTGGGCAAGTCAATTAATCTTGTTTGCCTGAGTTTCCTCATCTTTAAAATGATCTAGAGAAAGAAGCGGCAAACCACTCTAGTACCTTTGCCAATAAAAAGAGGTCACAAAGAGTCAGATATGATGGAAAATAACTGAACAAAGCCATACATAAGGATCCCTACAGGCCAAATATTGACTAATGCAAGCATATATTATCATTAACTATGTTCTATTGTATTTTCATTATTTTATTAAATGTTTCCCAATTACATTTTAATTTCATTTGGGTTTCTTTGGGAGTGTTGCTGGCCTTGTCAGACCACTGTGTTTGACACTTCTGGTGAAAAAGAAAGAGAAAGGGGCAGCTAGGTGATGCAGTGAGTAGAGCACCGGCCCTGGAGTCAGGAGGACCTGAGTTCAAATTCGGCCTCAGGCACTTGACACATGTACTAGCTGTGTGACCTTGGTCAAGTCACTTAACCCCAATTGCCCTGCCCCCCCCCAAAAAAAAGTTTTAAAAAAAGAAAAAGAAAGAGAAAGGCTAAATCAGAACACCTAGATTTGAGTGCCGGCTCTGAAATTTTCTTGCTGTGTGACTTAACAAGTCATGTAGCATCTCTAAACCTCACTTTTCTCATATGCAAAAATGAGATCATAATCCTGCCTCAATCAATGACTCATTCTCCAAGCATTTAAAAAGCCTTCCTTGTATACAAGGAACCAACCATGCTTGCCACTGGGGACACAAATACAAAAATGAAACATACCCCGCCTTCAAGTAATTTATATTCTACTGGTCCTGAAAGGTTTACTTCAAGGGAAAAAAATCCTGATCCTCAAAATGCTATTTAATTTTGAAATATTTATTGTGGTAACACAGAGCTGAAAAAAAAAGAAATCCCTCTGTATGTAACATTTTTAGTTATGTGAAAGATATGTTATTTTAACATTTAGATATGCATATCAGGCACATCATCCATAAAATTTGACTTGTCTTCAAAAGATTTAAAAATCATTTAGATCAATTTTTATTGGACTGTATTTTTATAGTATTTTTTGCAATTCAAATTAATTGCTTCATCTGATACTAGTAGATTGTAAGCACTTTGACATGAGAGGTGCCTTTATATTTACAACTTTGTATCCCTGGCACCTAGGAGAGTGCCTTGCTTATGGGAGGCACTTAACAGCACACTCTTTGAAACTCAATTTCAAGGGCCAGGGCAAAGACTATGATCTCCATCTGATAATTTGGAAAATACAGGCCACTAAAGGGAAAACAAAAGCTTGCCCAAGGTCATGCAATTAATGGCCAAGCCCTCAGCTAGAACTCAGGTTCTCTGATTTCTTGTCCAGTGCATTGTATAATATACTGTAACAGTTCACGAGATTCTTATGATTATGAATATATTTGATATAAATAGTATTTCCTCTTCCACTGGTCAATGATATGAAACAAACAAAAAATAAAAGAAAATTTCATAGTCACAGTTAGATCGATTTGGTTCCAGATGAAAGAAAACCTGAAAAAAATATGGACAAGCATATTCTGGCCCTCTTCTTTGAATCTCAGTGGTCATACATTTTAAATGAAGGTAAAGATATCATTTTAAGAGGAAAATAAGTAAATCTTATGCGTTGTCTAAAATTCTTTTCCCCGTGGAAAATAATACGGATTTACCTAGCTGAAAACGTGACTTTTTATTTAACTGAGAAATGGATAATTTGAGTAAGCTCAGATCCAGTAGAGGGATGGAAACCTTTTAAATATCATTCTCAAGCAATTTCCTTGTACTCACCTTTTATTAACAAGTTCTAAATCTTTTTATTCAGAGAACTACTCATACATATCTAATATCCCCACATGGTCTTTCACACATGTGCTTTTAAACCTGATGCTTCTTCCTGCTGGTGCTAGAGGATTAAGAAACAAATACAAAAAAGCATCTACCAAATATAAATCTGACAATAAGAAGGCATGGCAAGTCAAAGAGCAATAAAAAGAAGTACACAAAATAATTTTAGTTACTATATCCAACGTTCACAAAAATAGTCATTGTATAGTAGATATGAGTGGGAAATAACAAATGAGGTTATCACTGTTTAATACTTTGTGAACACTTAGAATAGGGTAGGGGAAAATAGATGAAGAATTTTCAATAGTTAAAAAAAGTTAAGAGAAATAATAAATAAATTACCTTAGTGTCCAATATAGCAACATACTCTCAGATATAGGGCTTTATAAGCACTCAGGGATTTACTCTTTTTTTTCTTAGAGAAATATTGTTTAAAAGAACATTAGCATTCTAAAATGCTTATGAAGTTGCTTTTGTTTGGCACATAAAGGTTTTTGGTTTGGTTTTTTGGTTTTTTACTGGAGGGATAGTATATATGTACAGACATATCTATATATCTACATATATTAATAGATTATAAATCTATTATTTCTATATAGTGTCTCAGATATGTAGTATACTATACCTCTACAGATATATAGAATATTTCTATAATTATCTTTAGTATCTCAGATAGACAGTACAGAGAGAAAACAAGTTGGGCATAGTGTTGAATAAGCTGGGTTGCTATTGGGTAATGTTAGCACTCCTCTACTGATCCCAAACATCCTACAGAAAACAAAGAGCCCACCACCTTTTCAATGCTACTATTCTACTAATGTTGCTATAGGACATAGAATACAATACCCCCAAAGAACTAAGAATAATTCAGTATTTAAGATATTTATATATTGCTAGAAGTTTGTGGCCAACCTTGAAACAGGATCATAAGTCTAAGGCTAGAAGAGTCCAATTACCTCATTGTACAGTTGGGGAAACTGAGACCTAAGGAGGTTAAGTGACTTGCTCAAAGTCACACAGATAATAAGCATCAAAGGCAGGATTTCAGCTCATGTCCTTGGACTCCAGAGCTAGTGTATTTTTTTTCACTGTATTGTGTTTTCTTCTTGTTATTATTTCAGCTCTCCACTGTTTATGTATAAATGGAGTCGTATCATTATGGACATGGATTTATGGGCTATTTTCAAAAGCTTAAAATGATTTTAGCAGTTGATCTAACTCCTCATTGTACAATTCAGAAAACTGGAGGCCTGAGAGTCATATGAAGTTGCATGGATATCTAGGGTATGTCCAGGATTAAAATCCTCTTCAAAGCCTCTCTAGGGTTTGAGGCTTTCCTTCGAAAAAGAATTTCATGTCACTAAGGAAATAAATGGATTAATCAATTTCTTTCTTTTTTGGAAAGTCTCTTGTAAAGTTCTTTATTCTACCAAATAATTTTTCTTTTTCTTTTAAAATTGCCTGTGGGAACTGTCAAAGTTGGTGATACTTACTTGTCTGAATAATTTAAAAACAAAACAAAACAAAACCAAAAAACAATCTCAGCACAGACTATTTATTTTATCTATTATTTCTCTTGAAGTCTTTATAGTTAATAGTATACTTGAGATTCTAATTAGTCATCAGTGGATTATCACAATGTCATTTTAGAGTGTAAATCTCCTTTTTTTGCCTTTAGCTACCTTAAAAATAACTTATGGTGATATTTTATAATATAATCTTTTGTGACATTATTCATGAATTATTTCTCTTTATTTTAAAATAAAGCTATAATATTGAATAATGGAATTCAAAGAATGTCAGATCAGAATCAAATAAAGTCCTAATAAAAAATTTCCCTATCCGTTATGCGGGGATTTTCCTAAAATAAGTTATAAAGAATCTGGTTATACATTATGCCTAAGAAAAAAATACAAGTCTGGAAAGCATTCTAAATCCTCCTTATGGATAGCCCAGGTGAAACAATAAAGACAGGGAAATGAAAGCATTCTCTCTGGGATACAGTATGTCACATGATCTTCTGGAGTCTTGTAATAGGAAAAAGGAATGATTTTCATGTTTTTGAAATGTTGCACTCTGTTTAAGGACTGAGCCCACTTATTTCTATCAGGGTAGGTATTCTGCTACTTCTAATACATTGCATGCCCCCTTTAGACCTCTATCTCATTACCCACCCAATCTAAGTTGAATGCCATTATAGCTTTCATTCTTTTGAACTCCCATAGCACTTGTTTTAGACCTTTAGTTATTCATTCGTTCATTTGTTTATTTGTGCATTTTCACATTCTTCCTTGCATTCCACTTATTTGTATGCCTTCTCTCCTCTACTGGCCAATGAAAAACATACCAAGTCTGAGCGTTCTTTGGAGTATTTCATACAGCACCTTCCACAATATACTACGCATAGGAACCATTCAATACATTGTCTTTAAATGAGCAAGTTCATTTCTTGAGTCTAGACTTTACCATTTCCTTGGTTAGAATTAGCTTGACCAAAGGATCACCTTAATAAAATATATCCCCTATTTTTTGACCAAGGAGAACTACTTATAAAACAATTCCTTTTTATTTTTTTCCAATTTTATCATTTTTATTTAATATTTTAGTTTTCAACATTGATTTCCACAAGATTTTGAGTTACAAATTTTCTCCCCATTTCTACCCTCCCCCCATTTCAAGATGGCATATATTCTGATTGCTTTGTTCCCCAGTCAGCCCTCCCTTTGGTCACCCCATTCCTCCCACTCATCCCCTTTCCCCTTACTTTCTTGTAGGGCAGGATAGATTTCTATGCCCCATTCACCTATGTATCTTGTTTCCCAGCTGTATGCAAAAAACAACTTTTTTTTAAAGCATCTTCTTTTAAAACTTTAAGTTCCAAATTCTCTCCCCTCTCCCCTTCCCACTCACCCTCCCTAGGAAGGCAAACAATTCAACACAGATCACACATGTATCATTATGCAAAACACTTCCACAATAATCATGTTGTGAAAGGCTAACTATATTTCCTTCCATCCTATCATGTCCCCTTTTATTCAATTTTCTCCCTTGACCTTGTCCCTTTTCAAAAGTGTTTGCTTTTGATTACCTCCTCCCCCATCTGCCCTCCCTTCTATCACCCCCCCCCCCTTTTTATCACCTTCTCTTTACTTTCCTGTGGAGTAAGATACCCAATTGAGTGTGTATCTTACTCCCTCCTCAAGTTGAATACTGTGAGAGTAAGATTCATTCACTCCCCCTCACCTGCCTCCTCTTCCCTTCCAACAGAACTGCTTTTACTTGCCACTTTTATGTGAGATAATTTACCCCATTCTATCTCTCCCTTTCTCCTTCTCTCAATATATTCCTCCCTCACACCTTAGATTTATTTCTTTTTTTTAGATATCGTTCCTTCATATTCAACTTATCCTGTGCCGTGTCTATATTCCCTTCAACTCACCTAATACTGAGAAAGGTCTCATGAATTACGCGTATCATCTTTTCATGTAGGAACATAAACATAACAGTTCAACTTTAGTAAGTCCCTCATGAATTCTCTTTCTTGTTTACCTTTTCATTCTTTTCTTGATTCTTGTATTTGAAAGTCAAATTTTCTATTCAGCTCTGGTCTTTTCATTGAGAAAGCTTGAAAGTCCTCTATTTTATTGAAAATCTATATTTTGCCCTAGAAGATTATACTCAGTTTTGCTGGGTAGGTGATTCTTGGTTTTAATCCTAGCTCCTTTGACCTCCGGAATATCATATTGCAAGCCCTTCAATCCCTTAATGTAGAAGCTGCTAGATCTTGTGTTATTCTGATTGTGTTTCTGCAATATTCAAATTGTTTCTTTCTGGCTGCTTGCATTATTTTCTCCTTGACCTGGAAACTCTGGAATTTGGCAACATAGTCCTTGATAATTTTTTGAAAGATGTCTAGGCCCTTTTTTTGATCATGACTGTTTCAACAATCTGGTTAGCAGCTGTTGTGGGGATGAAAGACCAACACAAGCCAAACACCAAGATGCTGCCAGCACGCTGCAAAAGCCCAGGTTCTTTTGATCTGCTTTACAAAGGAAAGCAACGTTAAGGGGTTGACAATCTTACTTTAATCCAGTATACAAATATCATTCACATATTTCAGGAGGAAAAGCCAGCACTCTGAACTTCAGAGCAAATACAAACAAATTACAAACATCAGCAGACAAACCTTGTCTGATTCAAATCTCAATACATAGTTACCAGAGTTTAACAAAGTCCCAACATCCGGGTTATGAGCTGGAGGGCTATTAGCTACAACTGCCCAGAGTTTCCGCATCAGCGCATCACCACGAGTGAGAGCCCCAAGCAAATAGCTCGGTCTTGTCTTCTTATACCATTTCAGACATCATCAAATGTCATCTGAATGAGCAGAACTTAGGCTCCTATGATTGGCTCTTGAGTTAGCACTTCCCCTTAGTACCCTGGTAGCTTCACACCCACACAGCTTTAGCACCTAATAGAGGTTTGGGCCTGGGGCTTAGCACCTAGTAAGACTCAATGAAATAGACTGAATTAATCAAAGGAAACAAAAGCCAAACTCTTCAAGGGCACTTGGTTGAACTGAGTGCTAAGAGCCCATTTTACTTACCAACACAATGGCTTTCAGGTAGTCCAATAATTTTTAAATTATCTCTCCTGTATCTATTTTCCAGTTCAGTGGTTTTTCCAATGAGATATTTGACAGTGTCTTCCATTTTCTTCATTCTTTTGGTTCTGATTTATAAAATCTTGATTTCTCATAAAGTCACTAGCTTCCACTTGCTCCAATCTAATTTTTAAGCTAGTATTTTCTTCAGTGCTCTTTTGGACCTCCTTTTCCATTTGGCTAATTCTGCCTTTCAAGGCATTCTTTTCCTCATTGGCTTTTTGGAGCTCTTTTGCCATTTGAGTTAGTCTATTTTTTAAGATGTTATTTTCTTCAGTATATTTTTCAGTATATTTTTGAGTCTCCTTTAGCAAGTCATTGACTTGTTTTTCATGATTTTCTCTCATCCTTCTCATTTCTCTTCCCAATTTTTCCACTATTTCTCTTACTTGCTTTTCCAAATCCTTTTTGAGCTCTTCCATGGCCTGAGCCCAATTCATATTTTTCTTGGAGGCTTTCGATGTAGGCTCTTTGACTTTGTTGACTTCTTCTGGCTGTATGTTTAGATCTTCTTTGTCACCAAAAAAGGAATCTAGACTTTGAGTTTGAGTCTGAGTTTGTTTTCACTGCCTGTTCATGTTCTCAGCCAACTACTCGACCCTTGAGCTTTTTCTCGGGATGACTGCTTGCAGAGTAAAGAGTACTTTGTCTCAAACTTTAGTGTCCACGCCCTGATGTTTTCAGAGCTGCTTCTACTCCACCTTCACCCATGGCTCTGTCACAGCAGCGCTTCTCCTTCCCCAAGAACCACCAACCAGGAGTGCAATAGAGATCCAAGCAGGACACAGCAAGAGAATCTACCTTTGTGCCAAAAAGCACTCCTTGCACTCCTGCTGTGATGCGCTACTAGATTCTTCTCACCGGGTGAGCCAGGGACTCGGGAAGCAACTGATGCTGGAGCTCTGGAAGCTCAGGAGTTTCTTGCTGCTGCCACCACCCCTGCCGCATCACCTCTGCCACCCCCAGGGCTGATGATCAGACCACTCTGAACTCAATTCGGCAGTTTCCCTCTAACCTGCTCTTTGGCGTTTGTGGGTTGAGAAGTCTGGTAACTGCCACAGCTCACTGATTGACAGCCCCAAGGCCTGTTCTGGCTGCCTGACTCTGTGTCTGGTCTGTCCTGGCATGGCCCACGTTGGGCTGCACTCTGCTCCCAGTACCATGCAGCAGACCCTTGCTGGCGACCATCCAGGCTCTCCTGGGCTGGAGGCCTGTTTCCCTCTGCTATTTCGTGGGTTTCACAGCTCTAGAATTTGTTCAGAGCCATTTTTACAGGTCTTTGGAGGGATTTGGGGGAGAGCTTAAACAAGTCCCTGCTTTCCAGCTGCCTTCTTGGCTCTGCCCCCAACAATCCCTTTTTCAATTGGTCTCCAAGTCATTAAATTTTCAGTGTCATATTGTTTCTATGAAGAGAATATCTGCACTTAAGAAACTGTAAGTCTTTAAATTCAAGAGTCAGATTTCTCATAGTGGTCTAACAAGAAGGGCCTGCACAATTATGGGTCATCACGAAAATATTTTCATAGAAGCTTAAGAGACAAACAGATTTGGATGATTTCCCTCCTGTGAATCAAAAGCATGAACTGCAACTATGTCTGAAAAAAAATCATTGATGATAAGAGATTATGCTTTGCTACTTATCTGGCCATGAAAAGGATCCTATTATATAGTGATCTATTTAATATTAATGTGGCAGAAATCCATCATTTGGACCATGTAAATATGACCATTCCATTAATTAAGTCATCTAGGTAACTTTATAACTTTTTAAGTTAATGAGTTTGAATGTATAAACACATTTCAGTTTGGGGGTGAGAGGGAAATGTCAGATAGAATTTGGATAGATGGAAAAAAGAATGACAGTGTCAAGGAATTCCAGGATGGGAAATAGCATTAATAAAGGTCATAAATGAACAATGAATGTTCTGAAGACAGTAACTAGACTAGCCTGAATGAAATATAGGACTGCACAGGAACAAAAGGTGGTAGATAAACTGAGGAAACTAGGATAAAGCCAAATACAAGAGCCTTGAATGCCAAAAAAGTGGAAGTTAGACTTTCTTTTGTAGGTAATAGGGAACCATAGAAGATTTTTTTTAACAGTGGAATGTTTAAAGTAGTAGACTGATGGTTTTGTACAGCATAAATTATAATTAAGTGAAAGATTTCAGTTAAGATTTAATTTCAGCGATCTTTCAGGTGCCAGAAGCCTCTATCTTCTATTTTAAAGTTCAGTTCAATTAAATTAAACATTTATATGTATTTACTATATGCAAGGTGCCAGGGGATACAAAGAAAATAATGAAAGGCTGTATCTATCCTCAAGGAGTTTACCAAATGCTCTTTAGGGGATAGAAGCTGTAAAGCTAAGTAAATGCAAGGTAAGTTAAGGAAGGGAGACAGTTTGGGAGACTGGAAAAGGCTTCCCAAAGAAAGTGCTACCTGTGACACCCTTGAGTGAAACTAAGGGTTCTCAGATAGTGGAAATGGGGGGTGCCCTTTAGGAAGGAGTCACAGCCTAGGCAGATTCATAGATGACGGATATGTAATGCCAAGTTAGGGGAACAAGATTTAATCCAATTTGACTGGAATATGGAATGCTTGAAGAAGGGAGGTAATGTGAAAAGTGTCCACAAAAGTAGGCTAGAGGCAGATTTTGAAGAGTACATTCACAAAAGCAACAGACAGCTGAATATATGTGTACTTTTCCGTCATAGATTGCATCACAGATTCCATTTGGTGATAATAGTACCCTGGATCCCTTAGCTAGTCACTTCCTCAGTCTCTGATAGAGCAAACCTGTGGCAACATTTCTGTCTTGTGCATTATAAGAAGCACAGACCTGGACATATGGGTACAAAAATTAGTCAACTGCCCACCCCACCCCGCCACAAACACACCTTCAGGGAGGCACATAAAATATTCTCATGTGAATTATGGAAAATCTGGACATCCCAAAACACTATGGACACTCCCAAAACAAGTTGGTTAGAAATCTGCTCCCTTGGATCTCTTTTACTCAGATCAATTGATATCCACTAGCATACTGTTTCCTACCCTTACGAAGTAACTCATGGACAGCTAACATGATTTAGTGAGAGACTGATGCTGGGAATACTGGGAAGAGGATGAAAGAGAAGAATACAGGAGATGCATCTGTAAGGAACAATAACTGACGTGATGATCGATTTACAATGAAGTTAGAGCTTAGAAAAGGGAGAAATCAAAGTGAAGAAGTTTAAGCAAGAGGGAGAGAATGATAGTATCTTGACATTGAAAGAAATTGGAAAATCAAGATAAGAAGCTAATTTGGGCTGGAAGCAATGGGCTTCATATTTTACTTGTGTTTTAGGTGATAGTGAGATTGCAATGATGAAAAAATTTAGAGGCAAACATTTAAATTTAGGGACTGAATTTTCTGGGCTGGAAATCACCTGAATAATTGAGCCAGAGCAGATCAGAAAGATTGCTTATTCTTTTCCCATCACATCTATACATCCCATGCTTAAGGAATGTGACAATGATACAAACTTTTAGAAGCTCTGAAGTAACTCTTAGTTAGAATGATGATGTGGAGTTTTTAATAGAACACCATCCTGATCCATTATGATTTGCATTTCTACTATAACTTCAAGATTATACAAAAACAATAAGTGAAACACTCTATCACTAGGCTGTCATTTCAGAGAAGTTAAGTGAGTCATTTTATTGTTTCATCGTGCGCCTTAAAGAGCATTCTTCCTGCATGGAATGATAGCTACACTGTGGGTCACAGTAATGCCTTTGCTAATGAATGAGTAATCTGGTTGATTATGGGACATAATAGTAAAATAGGATGTTAGTATGGAAACGGATTCATAGCCATTTGTTACTGAATTACTCTTTTATGAAGAGCTTGAATTAAATAGCCACAAAGATAACTTTTGTTAACATCTGACTTTGGTTTTCCTTTCTTTCTTTATCTTTCCTTTTTCATTCTTTTATTCTTCCTTTTTTCCTATAGTCCCCCCAACATTTCATATCATGTATGTGTAGTTTGGTATTTTTTAAATGCTCTGTTATTCATTATTCTAAAGCCATGTCATGCAATACTAAAAAAAAAAAAAAAAAAAGATACCATAGGTCACATAAATTTAAACGAATAATTTGTAGATTCTTCTAGATCTGAAGAGAAGTGATGTGTCATATTGTATAGAGAGCTGACTTCAGGGCCAGAAGACCTTGGTTCTAGTTCTGCCTCTGAGGCATACTGACTGTATAACCCTGAGCAAGTCACTTAGAGGCTCAGAGCATTACGAGGTTAAGTCTCTAAGTTAGAAAAAAGTTGTGGCCTGCA
Source organism: Phalanger gymnotis (assembly GCA_028646595.1). NCBI lineage: Eukaryota > Metazoa > Chordata > Mammalia > Diprotodontia > Phalangeridae > Phalanger > Phalanger gymnotis. The sequence goes on along the minus strand of CM053623.1, from coordinate 129,462,454 downwards.
TTGGCGGAAGGAGTATGTAAATTTTCCTATACAAAATGAAATCACACATCCAGTCCCTATCTCAGCATTAAAGTTTAGTCACTCTTAGAATGCTTCCTATATTTGTATGTTTTTTTAAATGTTTCAGATGTCTCTAGAAATGTATCATTATCATTACTATCAAAAAGGATTTGTTAACCTCCGAAAATATTTTCTATTTATGTCATAGTACATGGCTATCTCTGAAACATATTGAGCAGCACCACTATATCAAAAATCACATTGTCACTGCATATGATTTTATCTGTCCCTCATTTCTACTGGAAAGTCTCTATTACATATTGGCCATATAAATAATTAAATTTCCATTTAACTTTCTGTCTTTCACTTCTGTAATACTCCACTTAAGCAGTCTACTTGTCTATTTTGTCTGCCCCTCCTGCTGACAGACAGTAGCTCTTTTATGTCAAAGAAAATGTTTTATGTGGATTAGCTACCGTCTGTGGAATTCACAGCAAATCATTTTGTAGTTAAGGCTGCTTTATAAATGATGCAACATATAATTGGTAATTATGGAATACATGAGTGTGTGTTTGCTCTTCTGATTATTTGTCTGTAAGGAGTTAGAGTGGGGTATTAAAGACAAATTAAGATGATAGCCAAGGAGGCTTTTATAGTGAATTTCAGCTGCCCCCTCTTAAGTGACTCATAGACTTTTTCTGTCCAAAAGACAGAAATCTGGAAAATATTTGATTTATTTAATATTGGTTGGCAAAAAAAATGACAAAACCCTCGTACTTTGAATTATTTCATTTTGTCATCATATCAGTTCATTGGTGTCAATTCCATAAGTAATATACTTGGGCTTTTTTTAAATGCTAGTTTTAAAATAAGGTACACACTTACATAAATAATCCTTATGGTCCATGGACACAATCGAAGGGGACTAGAGAAGAGGCATGTGTTGAAGATAATAACACTGAATTTTGAAGAGAATGTGGATTGTTGGCAGGCAATACAATCTGAAAGACATGCTCCACATTGCAAGGTTCAAATTACACAGCAGCAAAGAAATTTGCAAAACTATCCATTACCGGGGGAAAAAATGTAGATAAATAGAAAAGTAAGACCTAGATTAATATTTATATTATAGTCTAGTGCTTAATAAAATAAAGGATATGAACTACTGAGAAGTGATATAACTTACAATTATATGTGGTGGGGCTTTTTAATGGTTTTTCTCTCAAGGTGTTAGACTTCGTGAAGAAGAAAAACTATGAACTTCTGCAAGGACGTGAATTATAATCGAATGGTTTGAATTATAGCCTCTTAATTTGGATACTGTTTAATACTTCATCATTGCCTGCATCTGTCTGGTCATGAATTATCATTTAGTGTGTCTCAGATAAGCAACATAGAACTTTTAAAACCTTTTATTCATGTTTCCTATGAATAAACTTTACAAATTATGTTAAAAAAATTTTGGCTGGGATTTACTGGAAAAACTGGCTTGACCATCAATCTTATTCAGACAAATTGTGGTATGTGAATGGAAAAGAATGCTATTGGGCAATAAGGAAGAATGAATATAAGATTTTAGAGAATTAATAGGAGACTTTATTGAATGATCTATTATGAGGACAGCATAGCCAAAAGAACAACATACAAAATGAATGCAATGATAGAAATGAGAAAGCTACAAGAGAAAAAAAAAATCTTGTGCTGTAAATAGTAACTACTCTATTACTTGATTTTTCTTCAGTGTTTTAGGAGACTACACTGGGGATCAGGAATTATGTTATGTTAAAGAGTTTCCGCTGGCTCAAACAAAATATACCCATAAAATATATATTTTTTTCCTAAGTTAATAGCACAAAATGATTACAATGACATTCTTAGCCATGGTGCTTGAGGAAGTGATTTTAGTAGCAAGTTCTATTCTGTTTTATATTTTATATTTTATATTCTAACAAGCTAGAGCTTATTGAATTAGAAAAGTATACCTGCATATCCAAATCAATAAGAAAACAGGATTTAAATGGTTAGCTTTTTAGAAGTGGAAATTTGTTAAATGCAGGACATCACAGGTATGATTTAACTAGAGATATCAACTAGAGATTTGTTCCCTTTCCTTGCAGTACATAATTGTCAGTCTCATGGATTACTGGAACCAAACAAATGTAAACTAAAAGTGCATGTAGTATAAACTAGTAAAAGAAGAGTCTCTGTACATTTATTTGATATTTCTCTTCTCATAGCAAAATTTTGAAACATGCATTAGGAAAATGTAGTTATCAAGCATTTGATCTTATTAATTAGTAATACAATTAGCTTTCATTTCATGTAGGTTTCCTAACAAAAGAAAAACATCTTCAGTGTATCCCTAATCTCTTTCTAATTCCCAAACATCAAATAATTATATCTGCTTTTTGAAAAAATTGTTAACTACATTAACAAAGGAGAAACTCTAAAACACTATTTAATTTTTATCTTGATATTTCTATGCCTTATAGTATAGAAACTTTCTTTATCTGACAAATTATCTTCTTTAAATAAAAAAAAAAGTTTAAGTTCCACCCCACAGTAGGAGTGGTTAGGAAAATATTGTGGCCATTGCTTATTTGCCCATGACATATAAAAGAGAATGCTAACTTGGTAGATTTATCTCTTATTGAACTAACCATAGTCTTTTTATGATGAAAGGGAAAAGTCAAAAGTACTTCTTACAAGTACTTGACTGATGACAATCACAAGTATGGTGTCCCGTGGCTGGATTAGTCTTATTCTTCTTCCTATGGCTCCCAGAACTCCCGTCCTCTTTTTAAAAAGTGACTTCAACATCTAAAGTGGGCATACTCCTTGTTGCTGTTATTTTTGTATTTTTTTTTAAATCTGATTACATGTTTTGGTCAGTGGCTTTTATTCTGTATCACTGCCAAATTGATTCCTGATGTAACTGAATGAGTGGTTGGAACCTAGCATAGTGGGCAAACATTATTATCTAATATGATTTCAGTACCTATATAGTAGTCAGCAACATCCTTCTCTCACTGGAATTTCATATTAAATAAATGGATGATGTAATTATATCTCCATTTCAGCACAAAATAATGATCACTTAAAACCTGTAAAGGCAATATTATGGAACAGTGAATGATAAAAAAAATAATGACTGGAGAACTAATTTGATTTTTCCCAACAGTGGCCAAAAGACTACTTATTAATTTCTTTTTGTGAAAGCTGTGTTAATCCTTTATGTAAATTTCTACGGTCTTGTGCTATATAAAATGTTTTGATCTTAGACATACTAAAAGTGTAACCTCCAAAACATTTTCAGTTCTTAAAAAAAAGACACTATAGATTTTATTTAGTATAGAAAGTCAAAACTGAAACTCTAATTGTCTATCAATTAAGAATCTAGACAGAAATAGCTTGGATGAATGAAAGTGATGACAATCCAAAAATCTCATCTTAACCATAAGTTTTAAACTTTTCTTTCACTGAATCATTTATCAAAGCTGCAAACCAACTTTCTCCTAGGAGTATGGCCTTGTCCATGGCCAGTAGGAACATGATGAACTTGGACTACATAATAATATACATAGTGTTTACTGTAATTTAAATTTTAGGTTGAGGCTATTCAATTTTTATACTTCAAAAGAAATCTTAAAGTAAGGCAAATCAGCCAGTCAGTTGCATCAACTTTAATAATGAATAGTAATAAAAAACAGCAATTTACCTAAACCTGAAGTTGTTTTATGCAACAGAGGTTGACAATTAAAAATGAAGACATTCTTTCACAATTTAGTTACTTATATATTACAGCGACTGATGGGGTGGGGGTAGAATTTTAAGTATTGCAAATTGTGCTTAGAGTATTATTTTATAATCTATCCATATCTTCTCCTCCTGAGTGTGACTCTTGGCCATGTTCTCTTATAATCCTTCCCCTGAGGATCTATCCAGTATACTAGAGGCCTTCCTTTAGGTCATTTTATACCTTATGGCTATCAGTCTGGCACTGGGATTGTCTATTCAGTTCAATTCCATCAGAAGGATAATTCTCCCTTACTTCTTAATATTTTCTGATCATACTTGTCTTTGATGATATGCCTTGCCACACATCTTTTGTGTAAGTCATCAATGAAACTATGTTGTAGTCTAATCCTATCTATAGTGTGCCTCCATTGATTCTGGGTCACACCATACTGGGATTCCTCAGATATCATGATGTTATAAAATTCATAACTATATGGCATTATTAGAGTCATGTAAGAATCAGTTGCCTGTGTGAATCCATACCATCAATAAATAAGTTACAACACATGTCAATGTCAAAATCAAATTAGAAGAATTGATATGGATAAAATGACATTGAATACAGTTGCAACAGTTTCAAACCAATCTATTCAAATGAATGAAAAATTGTTTAATGGGAAATTGAAGATGGTAAAACTATTGACCTTGATTATAACCACATGCTATAAAAGGTTAACTGATGTAAAATAGCTGCTACATCAGGGAGCCCAGGATTACCTTGTCAGAAAAAACTTGATTTTGCCAACCAAAGAAATGTGTTCACTAATAGCAATATCAATTAAAATAGGCATTTTATAAGGATAGTCATGGAAGATTATGAGAAATGTCACATCATAACTGAGCAAAAAACCTGTGAAGATGAAGGCAAGTTTACAGAAATCTTATTATGAAAGGTAACTGATCCACTCCCAAGAACTTTCAAAGTTCAGTTAGATAGTAAGAGTACAAATAGATCTCAAATAGAACTCCCAAGAACTTTCAAAGTTCAGTTAGATAGTAAGAGTACGAATAGATCTCAAATGGAACTGATGTGTGTCAGCAATTCTATAACAATTTATTTATTTTTTCATTGATTATTTTGGTGAAAGCACATTCAGGATGCAATACCTCGGTTTCTGATGTCCTTTATGAAAAAAAAACACATTAAAATGGCAACTAAGAAGATGTAATCTGGAACAGTGACTGGGCCATGGCATTTAAGAGGGATATGCATACTTGCAACGATATCTATTACTGTCCCACATTATATCTTATATGGGTTCCAGATGGAAAGAGAATTTCCAGTAGTCAGTAACAATTCTCAGGTACTCCAGCTTGTAAATGATATGGAGATGATTTTATTGAGTCACAGATTTTACAGAACTAGTCACACATATATTCTATAACTCATCATTCATATTCCCACTATTTATTTTCATTGAAAATTTTGAAGTTGTTGACATTAATGAACCATACATGTTGAGATTAAGTTTAATTTCTAAATGACATTCTTATGTTCTCGTTCCAAAAAATCATGGTTTAATATGATGATGTTGAGCTAAAAGGTGGCGCTTATTTAAAAAATGTTCTAAATGGATAAATATGACAAAGATAAAAAGAAAACACAGATACTGGTAGTATAAAATAATTTTCTTTAATTTCTGGTAGCTGTCTGTGATCATAAAAAAATGGCAAGATTCTTAGTCATCTGGGAAATCAGTCTGTGAGAAGTACTAAGAAAAAGAACCATGTCTAAATGTTAATTTCAGTTTCATATTAAAAAATTGGTTCTCATTGATTTCCTTTGACTCAGCTTCGTGGTTTTCCTTGAAAGAGTAGAAGTTATTTTACTTACAAACTCTGCAGCAGATATATGGACTTATGCTTTTGAGTATTTTTTTGATGTCTGTGAGCAGACGGACTTCCCTCTGAAGTGTATATATTACATTGGTTTAATAATGCCTTGTTTCCTTTCTTAGCTACTCCATGGGTTGATAAAACTCGAACACCAAACAAGATTGATCTCTATGATGTACGAAGAAGGCCATGGTAAGATAACATGCAAAAAAAATGCCCATTTTGTAGAAAAATAAGGGTTTTTTTGGTTTTTTTTTGCTCCCACCATAAGAGTCAATGCGGCATCATGAGACGAACAATAGCTCCATGGAATCAGGATGAGATGAATTCAATTGCCTGCTCTAATATTTATTAATAATATGATCTGCTCTAATTTTACCTCTCTGAGCCTCAAGTCCTCATATATAAAATCAGATACTTATACTGTCTCAAAGAGTTGCAGTTTAGAAAGTACTTTAGAAACCTTGAATTGCTATATACGTTCATATTATGATTACTTTAACATAGAGGCAATATAGCATTGCATGTAGAAAACTGTCCGTAAAGTCAGGAAAACCCAGGTTCGGGTCTTGTCGCTCACATATATTGGCTCTGTGACCCTGGGTAAATCATTTAGGTTCTCAACTCTTTAAGCATGTCTCTAAGATTTTAATTTACAGAGAAAGTGCTGACCGGCTTTAATAGATGGAGTTTCCTCACACAGCAGTTCCCAGTACCTCTGAAATCATAGATACAGACCCAATTCCTGTCTTTGTTATTTTAATAAACAGCATGATTAGTCAGTAAATCATTTGATTGGCTTTCTAAAATAAGTTCAGTTAAAGGCATGATAAATTATGTTCACTAAAGAATATTGGGGTAAAACTAATTATGAGAGCTAGGATTATTAATCCTTTCATTTAATATTGCCAGATGCACTAATTTAAATGATTACATTTAGTGCTAGTATTAATACTTTTTAGATCATATGAATCACCATGGCGATCTTGCACCAAAGAGAGGGCATTAATATGGAGAGGAGACAGGTCACCTCCACTCCTAATTGCTGAAGCTGGTCTCAATTAGCCCCAAAAGTCATCCCTTGCCTTTTGATTCAATGCAATTCAGCAAACATATGGTAACTACTTAATAAATGCAACACAGGAAGAACCAAGTCAATTGTGTCATATGATGAAATTTTTTTTTTACAACTTTGTGATAATTAACTGTAATTTTTCCTGCCTGTGCAAAAGCAAAGTAAGTACAAACAAAATACAAGCATATATAATGATTTTACTTAGAAATATAACATGCCAACCTCCTGTCTCTAATATTTGCAAATGTACTGCATTAATTGATATTGCTTGATCCTTCAAAGTATTCTTAAATTTCAATCCTTCTTTAAAAAATATTATCTTCAGGGTATTATTTAAATATAATGGAATTTCGTGCTGTTGTCTGCTTAAATGGATTTGGAGGATTGAATCTTATGCTTCTTGTGGTTCATACAAATAAAGAACAAAAATAATATCTTGAAAATGAAAACAAATTAAATGAATACTTTTGTATTGGATGAATGGCAACTTGAATGCCTCTGTAACCCTGATTTCAGAGTTTCTAAAATCCCCTACCCTTGTGAAGAACTTTAGCCATGGACATGATATACACGAATTATGAAGTGTTAACTTGTAAATGTTACTTTAAATGTTAATCTTTAAATCTTAAAGGTGATTTTAAAAACCACTTTGTACTATTTCATGTATAGTTTTTATTTACTTAATCTTGTATTTTTGTTTCCCTCTCTTCAAATTCTTTGACAGACTTTTTTTTCTTGCCTTTGAATCTCCAGGATTACATACAGTGTCTTGCATATGGCAAACATGTAATAAATGTTTTTTTTTTACCTTAATTCAATCAAAATGAATTGCATTGAATTAAGTTATATAAATTTGAATGTACAAAGGTGAACAATCAAAGATTATACTCGTTAGTGCAGTCAATACTCAGCAAAATATTTCCCCCCTTCATATTTAAAAATGTCTTTTGCAGGTATATCCAAGGAGCTGCATCTCCCAAAGACATGCTTATTCTAGTTGATGTGTGAGTATTTTAATATTTTGTATGTGTTTTTTGAATGAAGACCCTGTTCCTATTTTATCAGAGGGCAGAAAAATGGTAGATTGAAAAAGACCCAGTAATTAGAATACTTTTAAATACTTACTGCAAAAAAAAAAAATGCCCTACAAGAGTTGAAAGAATTTACTTTTGAATCGAAGACTGGGCTTTATGGTTCAGAGGTGAGCTTTCAATGAGCTATAGTTGCATACCATAAATACCTAAAGTACCATAAACTAGAATCTAGTGTTAGTCTATTTGTTTAGATTTCATTACAAAAATTGACACGTTAAATACTGAGAATTTCATAAAACAATGAAATAAAATTCAGAAGCTAGGTGATTTTTTTATGTGGCCTCATCAGGGGAATTAAAGCAACTGAAGTTCATGATTTCTATTGAGGATTTGTTTTTGTTTTTTCATTATCCTATGAAGCAGAAGAGTCGGTTTGCATAAAACCAGCTCTCTTACAGTAGAGACTTGCTTTATCAGAACATTAAAGGATTAGGAAAATGAGCTTGAAAAACTCCAAATTAAGTTACCTTGGAGAAAAAGGATCTATTCCTAGGTCATTTTGCCTCATTAGAAGAGATAGCATTTGCTGTTATAAATTCAGGCAAATGGCACATACCTGGTGGTTTTGTGGACATTTGTTATTCTCCCCAACTTGAGTTTTGCCCTGAAGCAAACTAGTTCAATTTATCTCCCTAAAAGCTTATAAACCAGACTGAGAAAGATAAGGGAGAGTAATGAATAAGGGAAAAAAAAATGCTGGAATGTGAATTCTCAAGGTCTCTTGTGAAAATGAAATAAAGATATGTTGTTTTGGCTAAATTGTTCTTTTCATTCCATCAGCATCCTAGTTCAGGTTGTTAAAAAAATACTGGCTACTCATTGAGACTAAACTTAGATGCTGATGAAATATGTTCTCTCTGGAGAAAATGGTTTTAGAAATGCATTTGTAGTAGATTTAGGGTAATCAATTGCAGGACTAGATACTGAATTCAATTGTCCAAAGAAAGAAAACGCATGAAAAATACATAGTATTTGGTACTATAACTATGTAGTATGGGGACTACATACTGTGGCTTAGATTGTTGGTCAGAGTGGTGAAAGAGAAGAAAAAAACATCAAGGGAATATTTCAGGAAGGACTGCTTTTGGGTAGCCAGTGAGTGGGCATGGGAAAGGGCAGGATAAAAGAAGAAGTGAAGGAAACAAAGATGGAGTATTCAAAGAGGTAAGGGGTCAATCCTTAAAACAAAATGTCACAGAAACCAAGGAGGATCAAGTTGGAAAAGAGGCTATTATTAGGTCTATCAGAGTAAGTTACATTCTATATTGTGCTCATGTTTTATTCAGAGTTTCTCATGCTATACATTCCTAGTGGTAGTTTAAATTAAAATGGCAATGTAAACTAGTGTTTTCAGGGGGAAAGATAACAGTTATATTGTTAAGGCAAATGAAAGCTGTTAGTAATTTGCAATTGCCAAAAATAATTCTAAGAAACAGAATTAAGGTAAATATACTTTCTCAAAGAAGTTGATTGAATTAACAGCAACATGTGTATATGTAAGTATACAGTACATGTAAAACATGTATATGCTATAATTAATCCCTGCATCCCTTCTTGACATATAGTTTGGGAAACAGCATTTGGAAATTTAAAAATATCCTTGTGTTCTAATTTCTTTTATGTATAACAAAAAGGTAAGTAAAAACTAGTTTCCTTGTTAACATTTTTCTTTCCACTAAATATCCTTTACAATGATTCACTTTTTGGATATGTTGAATAATTATCAGAATATCAAAAAAAAAACTTCTTGAATTAATTATAACTTCTGAAATTATAGATTTGACTTAATATCTGTTTTTAATAACATTCATGAAATCGTTCACGTGTTTGTTTAGGAGTGGAAGTGTCAGTGGATTAACTCTGAGGCTGATTCGTACTTCCGTCTCTGAAATGTTGGAAACCCTTTCTGATGATGATTTTGTGAATGTAGCTTCAGTGAGTATCAACTGATTACTTTTTCCTCCATTTAAAAAACAAACAAAAATGATTTCTACTTCTATTATCTATGACAATTGCTGACTCCAAATGTTTCTATAGTGTTTTATCACATATAAATCCAAAAATTTTTTGCCTCCTTGCCAATAATTTCTCCCAATACAACTTTTCTATTCTACCATACTAAGTATCCTGACCAGATTTCTGTGGGTCTTTATTGCTTATAGCTTTTTAGTTAAAGTTTAAGCATTTAATAGAAATATTGAGTGCTCAGAAGAAATCACATACATGTCGAGATACCCTAACCCAGGTATAATCTCACCTCCAGTAATACTCATTCTCATCCCCAAGTACTACTGGTGCTCCTCCACCTACTTTCAAACTACCTCTGGTCAGAGGGATCACCTAGTAGTACTGTGGCCATTTTCATGTTCATTTTTAACATGTCATTAATTTCCATGAAGAGTAGCACTTAAAATGTACAATTTAGTCCATTAAAATAGGGGATAATGCACATTCCAATACTCTAATTTTTTTTCCAAAATACAATCTAGATGATTCTATTTTAGTATTCTCATGGAAGAATTGTTAAACTATATAACTTCTAGGGTCCCATTAATATTTAAATCCTATAATATGCTATTGTTCTTTAGCAAAATGGGTGAAGGGACAGTTGGAAGGATAGATTGAGGGTGATGCCTGAAAAACCTTGTATATTATGGATTTTTAGGGATATAGAATTTTTGTTGATGAATGTATATCTGAAAATGGATATAGCTACGAAAATATAGAGAGTAGATTAAGAAAAACAAATATTTTGCTCACGTGATGATTTTCTCTAGAACATTCTAGTCACATGAAAAGATCACATAAAATACAATTTTTTTTTTTGCAGTAGAGAAGGCAGGGTAATTGGGGTTAAGTGACTTGCCCAAGGTCACACAGCTAGTAAGTACGTCAAGTGTCTGAGGTCCGATTTGAACTCAGGTCCTACTGACTTCAAGGCCGGGACTCTACTTACGGTGCCACCTAGCTGCCCCATAAAATACATTTCTTCATACAATTAGGATAAAAGTGCAAGCTAAAAGTCCTAAATTAATCTTTTCCCTAAAGTACTTGCTCAGAAAGTGATGAGGTAGTTAAAACTTAATGTTCTGTCTCAGAACCATTGTTGTTAGAAAAGAAATAGTTTAATTTGAATGGTATAACACACGTTGCTATGGCACGTTAAGGTTTACAAAGTGCTTCATTTAGGAAAAGAACCCTTGCGAGCCAAGTAGTGTGCATATTCCCTTCTTCAGAAGAGGAATATATGGTTTATAGAGGCCAGCTCACTTGCTCAAAGTCTCAGACATTTTAGAAGTTTGGAAGCTAGGATTCAAATATAGGACGTATAACATTGAACCCGGTACATTTGTGTGTGTTGTGCGTGTGCGTGTGATATCAGATTTGCTGTGGAAATTGTTGTTCTTTGTCCTTCTTTCCTGAAGAGGACCGATGACATGAGGGTGATGTCCTGACTTTCTAGTAAATTGGATTTAAATGAGGCACAGCTGAGAAGAGTCATCAGCCTCACTCTCTCCTCCAGAGTCACTGAAGTCCAGTGGCAAGACAAAAGTCAAGGCAACTGGCGATGGCTCAGCACCGTTGAAATAGGTGTTAAGTAGGGAGTGATGTCGAAATAGGAGCCACTAAGTCCATACATAGAGATCCCTGTGAGCCACATACTGACTTTGAAAGCCACATATTGACATTATCTCTAAACTTTATTTTGTTAAATATTTCCCCTAAAACATTTTACTTTGGTTCTGAATGCACTCAGGAGTGTTTCAGGCAACTGGAATGTATTTGACTCTCCTGAACTAAAGGAAATATTTCTGTTTGAAATAGCATACAGGAGAAGGCTATCTATTACTGAGTTAGACTGTTAGGGATACCTACCCCTATTAGGGATAGGCCATATCCCTAATATGGCCTCTTCATCATGTATTTAAAGTGTCAGTACAGTTTTAAGCTATTTAAGCTTCTAAGTTTAAAACTGCACTAGAAATTTTGAGACAACCTGTATATAAAATGAACTGTATTTTATGCCAGTAGATACTGTATGAAGTGAAAGGCAGGCTATGATATTAACAGAGATCATGTTTATTTCCAAAATCATGTTTGCAGTTAGACTATAGGTCTGAATAAAATATCCAATTTTTTTAAACAATCGTAATGCTTATTATTATTATTATTATCATCATTTTGTTGCTAAAACAGTTCATGTTTATATTACTCTTTAAGATATGGGTTCTTAACCTGAAGTCTATGAACATTATTAATATTATTATTATTGTGGCAGTGGTGGTTGTTATCATCATCATTGTTATAATTGTATTTAAAAGTAATTTGTTTCCCTTGTAATATATATTTTATACCTTTAAAATATTCTGAGAAGGAGTCTGTGAAAGAGATCCATCCCATAAATTCATTCTCTCTCTCTCTCTCTCTCTCTCTCTCTCTCTCTCTCTCTCTCTCTCTCCCTCTCCCTCTCTCCCTCTTCCTCTCCCTTTCCCTCTCCCTCTGTCCTTTTATCCCCCTCCTTCCTTCCCTCTCTTGCATCCACACACACACACACACACGCATGCATGCATGTACATGCAGAGGTAAGGTTTGTAAAGTATCTTTTTCACCAGAACCCAGAGTAGAATCTAAAGAGGGCTGACTTTGAAGTCAGAGGACCTATGCTCAGATGCCAGCTCTGCCACTTACCATGTGTATAACCCTGGGCAAGTCAATTAACTTCTCAATGAAGGAGTTGGGCTAGGTGATCTCTAATGTATCCTCCAGCTCTAATTCTGTGATCTTTAATGCTATGTGGGGAGTCAAGCATTATTAATTTATCAATTCTTAAGGGCTGAGCAACCCCTTGAAATCCTCTCTGAGGAAATTCTAGAGTTGCTTTGGATGAAAAACTAACCACCCTGCACCAGAGCATAGGCATAATGAGTTATCAGACCCAGATTTCAAAGCCTCTCTAGCTTGAGGAGGACATGCCAAACTTGGTGCATAGGCTTAGAAAACTCAGGGTCACCTCTACTCCAATCAATCTATCAACCATTGAGCACCTACTAAGTGCCAGGCCCAGCTAGTTGCTGGTGATACAAAGGCAAAAATGAAGAATTTCATGCTGTAAAGAAGTATTGCCATAGCAGAGGAGCAGTATATTTAGGGGGGGAGAATAGACTGAATTTGGAATCAGTTCATTAGGGTGTGAATTCTCTATTACTCATTATCGCTGTGACCCTTGTAAAGTCACTTCTCTCTGAGTCTCCCTTTTTGTCATCTTTCAAATGAGGGGAAGTAGACTGCATGATATTGGAGGTTCTCTTCATTATGATCATTACTTTTCACATTTTACAGATGAGGAAACAGATGTTTAGAGATGCTGAAGGACAGGCCCACACAATAGCTAGTAATTCATTCTTGTTCCACATTTCCCCAGTAGAAGTCAGGCAGCTTTAGAGACAAAGAACAGTGGGATTTGTAATGCTACAAAGGCAGTTGCCTTTCTCCAAAATGTAGTTTTAAGAGGAAAAAAGTTTTACCAGAAATATAAATCACTAATGCAACTGTTTGACATTTCCTGGAGTTTTCCATAATTAAGTGAAAGGAACTGTTCATTGGTAAGATATGCTCAGCTTTTATTTATTTTCTGACAGTTTCTAAAACCTTAACACTTGACTTTCCTTAATTATTTGATTTAGTTTGACTGTGTCTATTGAAAATGAACAAATGCACTGAATTTGTTACTTGCAAGCAGAAGGGAGAATTCATCTTAATTGGGATACTTTAACCAGCTACAGCAAATTAATGTGTTTTTCTATTCATTATTTATAAGTAATTTCCCAAATCTATAGGAAGTTTTCTCTAGGATCATTGAAATTCTTTTGAAAAGATTCTTCTTGCTTTGGAGTTATTAAAGTATTTGTAATTTAGGGTTTTTTCCTTTTTGTGTGCAAAAGGAGATTGGGGAGCAAGGCTCTAATTTGTAAAGGCACAGTGTGGAGTTACTAGGAATAAACACAGATTAAAAAGTCACATGCATATGGATTCTTTACCTCATGTAGATATTGCTCTCCAGTGTACATTCTGACAGTAGTTGTGTGGTGCAGAAGAGATTTTTTTTGGTTCATATATGAGTTAGACTAGATGATCTCTACAATCCCTGACAACTCTGAGATTCTGAGTCAGTAATCAAGAAACAGTCGTTGTTATGACACTGACATTGAACTGTGATAAAATGTCATCCTTTTTTCACTCGTGTTCAATGTGGGGCTCACTGTAGCACCAAAATAACCAGCAGTATATTTGCAAAGGACTTAACCAATATCAAGGTAGCCTACCTGGCAGCCGCGTTTTTTTCTTTTTTTTTACTGACATTTTCTTTGTCTCACCACACTATCACTACTTTGGAATTGATGTGGATTCATATATTTAAGCAAAAAAAGTGATTCTTTTTATAATGTTTGCTGTTGACTTAGTTTATTTTGAATTTTAAAAATAAATCTGCAGGCTTTCCCTTATAACATTCTTTGCCTTAATTGGGAATTACAGTAGGCTGAAGCTTCTAGAGACATTGAAGAAACATTTGAAATCCTTCTAAAAGAAAGGTAAAACATTGTCTCTGGCAAAGAATTCTGGATGCTTTTACATTTGGGGATGTTCTAATTCCTATTGTTTAATGATCACAGAATAGAATTTCATGAAACTGGAGATTTAAAACTCAAGGTTGTAAAATGTGATTTTACCCATTCCCCCAGAATTTGGTTGCTCCAGGAAACCAACAATAGGGCTTCAAGTTTTTCATACTGCAGCAGTGCCTGGTAATGAGGTGCTGAATTAACCTGAGGGTTTTTCTTCCACTTAGCTCTTCCAGCAAGCTGTCCCGCAAAGCCCTCATGTATAGCTCTTCACGCTCATACCTGAGATGTAGGGATTTAAATGCCTGTCAATCATCCCTAAGAAGTGACGGTACAATTTAATCAGTCATATAAAAGCTCACCCAGAGATTCTTATGAACCACAGGCAGAAATACCAATTGGCTACTTGCTTCTGGTTTTTTATTTTTAAATTTCTTATTTATTCTAAGGAGAATGATTGCCATGCTCTACGTGAACCCCCTAAGTGCTGTCAAGGTTACTGTTCTATCATTCTCCTCCTGGATATGCTTTTCTGCTGTCTCCAGGGCTGTGCTTTGTTACCGAAAGAGAACCTGCTGTTCAAGAAAGCTTAAATGTAAGAGTAATATAGCTGTTTTTCCACTAATCCAGTTATATGCTTTGATAGCAGTAAATGGTAGATGATAGGGGCAGCAATTCAATCCCAGCATGCTCTGATTTACAGACTAGGTTTCAAATGTTGACACAGGGAGTGTAATTTGTTTATGATTGTGTGTAGGTTGAGAGTTTAGGAGAGCTCTCCTGCAAACCTGTGGAAGATGAAAGGCAAATACTAACTTGTTAAAACCACTATGTTAAAGGTCAGCACTGTAGGGCTTTTTAGTCATTCATCCTAATAGTATACAACATCTGAAAAGACCCAATAAAATCATGGCTTTCTTGCCTAGAAAATAAATGTGAAATATCATGGCCTCTCCAGGTATTTTAGAAGCAACTTTGTGCTTTGGAATTTGGATGTCACTGCAATATACAACCTCTGAAGTCTGCCTGGAAATGGTGGCAGATGAAAAATGTCATATCCATAATGTCACAGAAAATATTGTTGACACCTTGAATGAAACTGCCTTTACAACAAAGTACCCCAAGTATTTCCCCAGATGCCAGGCTACTAAACAACAGCTACAATAGTGACAAGTCAGAGATGCTACCTTTTTAAATTATGCTTTGAAAAAACAAAAGAAAGGTATCTCCCCCCACAAACTAGTAGGCCAAAGCCCAATTGTTCATAGCACAAAGTAGGAATAAATTCGAGTAGGTAAATGGTAAAATATATTGGGGCCCTGTGTATACCCAAAGAGAGTCCCTTCTCCAGCTCTGAATCCTTCCTTCCATACTCCCACTGATAGCAAGGGTAAGAAAAAGAGATGACATATCCTTATTTCAAGATCCTTTGTAGGCTAATCTGCCTGACCTGAGTGTAATCATGTGTCTATCTGAAAATGCATTATTTTGCTTTATAAGTGACTATATCAGTTGACAAAACTGTGGATTCCTATAATGTGTACGTAAAGAACTCTCTAGAGACCTTAAATACGAAATAAACATCAAAAAGTAGCAATGATACAGCCTGCAGAGTCCACTGATATTTTCTAAGCCCAATCTTCCAACCTTTTTAAAAGCAGAAAATGTATTTTTAAGAGACTCACCTACTCCTATACGGTTTCTTTTTTCACCTCCTAGTCATTGCATCAACTGTTGCCTGCTTGAGTAGCAAACTACTAAAACAACAACCAAAAAAACAGCTATCTTGGTATGTTCTGCTTCCAAGTTTCTTCCATTTCAACTTTCTGACTAAAGCATGGTTGACCAGTTCATAGACTCTCAGAGTTGGAAACAACCTCAGAGCATGTCTAGTCCAATATGTACACAAGTCCCCTCGACAGTATGCCTGCCAAGATGCTGTCCAGCTCTCGCTTCATAGGAGGACTCTGGGTTTGATGAAGAGAGGAAGAGAATGTTGTTATTGTTAAGTCATTTTTAGTCATGTCCAAATCTTGGGGACCCCAGTGGGGTTTTCTTGGCAAAGATACTGGAGCGGTTTGCCATTTCCTTCTCCAGTGCGTAGTGCCTATATGACGACAAAGTATCAAACACAGGAAACCTAAGATGAAATTCCAGTAAAATCAAGAGTCAGATTTCACTCCTAAGTATAAAAATAGGTTTATGCTCAGAAGAAGGTGAATAAGTAACATAAGCAGAAAAGATCTTAGGGTCAGAGTAAACTGAAGAGCCAGGAACATTCAAGGGCCATTCTTAGATCTGCTAGTGATGTTACCATTCATAAGACCATAGATTTAGAAGGGACTTCAGAGGTCATTTGGTCCAACCTCCTCAATTTTCAGATGAGGAAACTGAGGCTGAGGGAGGTAAAATGACTTGCTCATGATCACATGGCTCATAAGTTTCAGTCAGGATTCAGACTCAGATCTTCCTAATTCTAAGCCCAGTGCTTTATTCACTTTGTCACCAGAAGATGACATCTAAGTTATTTTTCTCATTAAAGATAATTATGAGAATTAAAGATTATCCTCACTAAATGTCACTTCCAAATTGCTTAAAATTTCAAAATTATAGACATGAGTAAGCAGTGTAGGTTATAAAGTCAATACTATTCCCACTCTGCCCCTTGTTAACTCTGCAGCCTATCCAGAAGACTTTTAAATAAAAATAATTATTTGCTCTCATCACCCCAAAGAAGCAATAAAAAACAAATGCAAAACTTTTCAGTTTTTTTTTCCAGTTTGTCTTGTAAATCAGCTGGAGAAATATTTCTGGGTTTGGTGGGGTAGGTTGGCAGAAGATCTGACAAACTCTATAACTCTAGCTCATTCTGAAGCTTTCTTCACAATGTATGTGCAATAGTTTCTTTGAAGCATGTAGAAATAGATTCTCCAACATATTTAGCACAGATCGTTGTTGTGTGTCCTTCATCCTCAAAGGGGACCAATGGCATCAGGAGGCTGATGTTTTGATTTGTAAATGGAATTGGATTTGAGTCAGACACACAGGCATTGAAATTTCAGTGCCAACACTTTTCAAATCCAAATATGGATGTTTTGTGGCTAATTATTGTCTTATAGCACATTCTTTCCTTCCTATTGTGCAGATACATGGGAGGTGATTGTTATTTTAAATAATTTTAAAGTCAGATTATTTTAAAAAATGAAATAGTTTCTTTCATTTTAAAAGATATAAGATATAAGCTATGATGAAAGGAATAAATTAAAAGGGCTGTGATGAAAGAGTAAAGGAATAGGGGATATTTAACTTAAAGAAGAAATGGCTAGATGGTAACTTAATGACTTTCCAAATATATAACAAAGAAGGTTTAATAGGAAGGTATTGACAAGCATGGTAAATATTTTTACTTTAAGTGCGTGGTACACTAGAAATATTTTCACAGTACTTAGGAATTAAATATATGGGAAATCTTGGAAATCTCTAACATATTCACAATAGATTATGAGCGAATGGAAATACTCTTAGTTTCTGATTACTTATCCTACAAAATCTCAGTCATGTCTATGAAGTAAAATTTACTACCTTGAATTATGATCTTAAATTGACTTTTCATGTCATCACTACTCTGTGCATTTATATGTAGACATCTGAGGCCATCAATGTTTTGCTGCCCCTCTTTTTGGAAATTTTCCTGTATATGTTTATATATGTATATACATATATGTGTATATGTGTGTGTATATATACATTATACATACATATATGTGTATATATATTATATGTATATACATGGATGTGTGTGTTTGTGTATGTGTGTGTACACACCTGTATGTATATTTGGCCCGATATCCTTCTTCCTATGTCATACCCACCATCTCTGTGGTACCAGGTTTAGTGGATCTATGTAGGCAATTTTCTCTCCCCCTCCATTTCAATTTAAAACCTTCCTCAACAGATTTGCACATCTATAAGCAAATAGGAATTTCTTGACCTTTATTAGATCTACTCCATCTCTAGCCAAGAGCCTGTCATTACTATGTCTTAAGACTCTGTCCAAAAATCCAAATCACATTTTTCAGATAATTCTTAAAGACATATTCCATTCCCTATATATATCCAGCATTCTCTTCTGAAATGTGTGTCAAAAATGTCTTTGGTTTTGTGCCAAAGACTTTATCACCCACTAAAGGATATCTTGAGTCTTCCCTATTGCACAAACCATCCCAACACATTATCTCTCCTCTCTGGTCACAAAAGAAAAGATATCATTACCACATATTAAATTTGATCAATACCTGGAGCCTTGATACCATCCCTTCCTGAACTGTGTTCCAATAGTCATTCCTTCTTTTTTTCATGAATCTTGAATTTCTTACTTTCTACTACTCCTTTCTATTTTCCTATAACTACACATCAGGTTTGGGGGAGAGGTTGCTATCAGAAAATTAAAGAGGGATAAAATAGCTTGGAATAGCCCCTATAGGACAATTAGGGAGCTGAAAAAGGATTGCCTTGCTAAGGGCCAAATCAATCAGTCGAGCAATAAAAGTGTATTAAGCACCTGCTATGTGCCAAGCGTTGTGCTGAATGCACAGATTTTGCTATTAGTATAAATTGAGATAATGGAATAAAATTTTTTATTGGACCCAATCAGCACAGTTTTCTTGTTTTTCTCCATTTCTACTTAGCAATATATACACAGGAATGAAGGAAGCAGATGATGGGAAGAATCCAAGGTTGGGCTTTGCAAAGTGTTATTAGTGATAAGACAAGGGGATAAGTGATTTGAATGTGTACTTTAGTGTTGTGTTTGTTCTTCTTTTTTGAAGATGACCATGACATCAGGGAAATGATGACATGACTTGCAGTTGACTTGGATTTGAGTGAGGGAGCTCTGTGTAAAGTCACCAGCCTCACTTTCTCCTCCAGAGCCATATGGATCCAATAACCTGATATTCAACAGGATGACTGGAGATGACCCAGGATGCAATGGGAGCCTCTGGCCCTTTTAGGCTCAGGCCTTTTTATGTACTCACTTGGAGTGGAGTAATACCAATTCAGTGAATAGACCTCTTCCAGAAGTGAGTCAAGGGATGGCCCCTTTAATTAGGAAAAAGGAAAAAAAATCAAGATGGGAAGGGAAGGCTCTCAGGGTTGGTGTTCCAAAGAGAAACAGTTATCCTTGACATTCACTCTAAGCCAGGAGGGCCCAAAATACAGCCATTAAGTGGAGCTTGAGCAGGGACCTATTGAGGCCCAATTTCTGAGCTTCAAAGTGAACTTTGATGGATGGATGGAAGGAAGGAAGGAAGGAAGGAAGGAACGAAGGAACGAAGGAAGGAAGGAAGGAAGGAAGGAAGAAAGAAAGGAATAAAGGAAGGAATAAAGGAAGGAATAAAGGAAGGAATAAAGGAAGGAAGGAATCTATAGTGAAGAGTTGAACTGACTGACCAAGAGAATGAGCTGAAGAAGGGAAAGGAAAGTAGCCAGCAAAAATGGCCAGAGAAAGAACTGAAGGGTAAAAGTCATGGTGAAGACAAAGAAAAGGTTTGGGGGTCATAAGGCATACAGAAAGATGGAATAATATAAAGTTATGATCAGATAGAGAAATTTTAAATCCATCTCTTTTCCTAGTATTGGTCTATCCTTGACCCTTTACTTGCTCCTTTAACAATCTCATTTGCTTCATGATTTCAGTTACCACTTTATGCAAATTACTCCCAAATCTCTATTTTCCAGCTTTGAAGTCTCCTCATTGCTTTGACCCTGGCCTCCAACTGGCTTTGGGATATTTCTACTTGGATTTCTCATCACTGCCTCCGTCTAATGCCCCAAACTGCTCTTATTTTCTCCCTAAACCCCACGTTCTTAACTTTATGCATCCATTCTCTCCCATTCCCCCATCCTGTTTTAAATCTTGGTGTTATTTTTATTTGTTGTTTTACTGTCACTTGCCTTCACTAACTGAACATATCAGTTAGTTACCAAGGCCTTCTTGCTAGTGAGTCTAGTACCTGAATGTGTCTCAAGTTTTCCCCTTCCCTAAGAACACCATGTAGTCTAAGCTCTTATTACCACCTACCCAGACTTCTTCCATTGGCTTATAATATGTCTCACTGCCTCCACTCTCTCTTCCCTGTAGTCCATACCTTTCTTTTGCCTCTGCTAGAATAATTTTTCTTATGCACTGTTCTCATCGTGTCCATACTCTGCTCAAAAGTCTCAGTGCAGCATACTCCAGTCAAATTGTACCAGTCTCTGACAACTGAATATGCCCTGTAATTTCCCACCTCAGTACCTTTGTTCACATAGTTCTCTTTTCCCAAAACCTTCTCTCTCCCTCCTTTGCCTATTGAATTTCTCCTTATGCTTGGTATTTATTTACCCATTTATTATAATTTTGTTTTGGAAAATTTGCATATTAGAAATTGTATTCCATCATGGTTTTGTTTTGGGTTTTTTCCTACTTGTCTGACTAAATCTTATCAATATCCTTTGCAAGATCACTAACCATTCTTGCTGCTTATTCATGAGTCTACACCAAGCCTCTGACCTGGAATTTCTCCACTTGCCTCTTTATTCTCTCTTGATAACATCAATAGCTCCTATGCGTTCCTCTATCAGAGCTTTGAAGATGCCTCCAGAATCTCCTATATCTAGCCCTTAATTTTTTCTTAAGCTTTAGTCCTGCATATAGGACATCTCCATCTGATTTTTCCATGAGTATCTTCCACTTAATCTGTCCAAAATTGAATTTATTATCTTTCTCCCAAACCTCCTCCTAACCCCTTCGTTTCTATGCATGGTACCACAATTATCCCAATAACCCTAGTTCATAACAGACTGATCTCTGACCCTTCTCATGTACCTCTCATATCCATTCAAATGCCAAGTTGTGTTGATTTAACCCTAGCAATACTTCCCATATTTCTTTCTCCCCAATCTAACTACCCTTCTTTAGGCTCTCATCACCTCCCCTTCAGACTACTGAAATAGCTTCCTAATCTGTAGACAGTTCATCCCATTCTTCTTCCAAAAAACTATAATTGATATTCTTGAGGCATAGGCCTGACCATATCATTCTCCTCTTTGGTGGCTGGCTCTTTAATGCCAATAAGGATAAAATGGAGTTAATTGTGTTTGGCATTTGAGGGCCTTCGTAATCCAGCTAAAAAAGATCTTTCTAGGCTGAATTCATATCATTCTCCCTTACAAATTTCACATACTTGATACACTGGCTTACTTGCTGGTCTCTAAATAAAACTTTCAATGTCCACATCTGTATTTTTGCCCAGGTTGTCCCTACACCTGGATGCTTGCCCTCCTCATTTCTTCCCCTATGTATCATTAATTCCACGCAATGCATAGCTTGTGTCCTTTCCTACATGAGACCTTTCCTAATTTCCTTAGTCATTAGTGCTGTCTCCATCCCACAAAAATTTCTTTGTATATGCAAGTTTTTTTAAAAAAAATATTTACTTATCTGTATTTCCTTTGTTGCCCAAGTGAATAAAATTCCTTGAGGTAGAAAACTTAGATTTTTGTCTTTATATCCCTAGTACTTAGCTGACAAATGGCACACAGTTGTTGAATTCAAATTGGTCAGCATTGAATCCCACCCTCTTTAATTATTTGTGCCAGTTTGATGAGTGTGAATTAGTACCTTGGGGTTTTTTAACTTTTCTATCTTTGATTATTATTAAGGATGAGTATATCTTCAAGTAATTGGTGTTTCCTCTTTTTGAGGAATATGCCCTTCCTTTGGCCACTGATCCATTGTAGCCTGGGAGTTACCTTTGTATATTTTTAGTAGTTGCATATGTATTAGATATTAAATTTTAATCCAATGTATTCAACATAAATGATTTTTCTATTATTTTCCTTTTGACTATATTTTGTTGTAAAGTTTTTTTAAAATTTTAATTAAATCAAACATTTTTATCTAATCCTTATTAATTTCTTTTATTTAATTTTAAAAATCATTTCCCATACATAAAAGAGATAAATAATTTTTTTCTCTAGGCTTTTGTGTTTGTCTATCACTTAGTAGCAAAATTCTGCTAACTGAAATGACAGAACAACAACATTTTACAACCCTTATTACTGCAAAATTCTCATATCTTTAAATCTTTCTTTTTGCAGTTTAGATCCATTTTATATACCTCTGGTCATAGATTATGAAATTATAGAGCATCAGAGACAGAATGGATGTTGGAGATTATAAGGAAACTAGAGACCCTGGAAGTCACTTGCCCAAGGTCACAAATTATCAGTTTACTGACCTTAGATTGTAACGTAGATCTTTTGTTTCCAAGTCCCTAGTTCATTCCACTAAAAGACGGCGACTCAAAGTTGTATAAACCTTGTTTATTATTTTGTTTCATTTGTTATTATAGATCTGCTCTTAATTCCTTGTTATCCATGGTTCTTTATAAGGTTATCTCTAACTGGACATCATACCATAGGAAGAATCTATTTTATTAACATATCGGTAGAACTAGTTCTTCAAGTTGTGGTAGTTTTGAGGATAATTTAACAGTCAGTTGAAAACTCAGCAACAATTATACCTATATATGATTTGCATTTTGCTAGCTGAATTGTTTTTACATCTCCATTTCTTATGTATTATTTAATCTTATTAATACTTTCTGCCTTAGTATTCAACAGATAAAATCTGTTTCAATAGTATTTGTACCGTAAGACTGAGTTATACATCCAGGTACTTCCAAAGCTACACGATATAAGAAATAATTATGTGATTTTAGCAGAGGAGAGAAAGCATGGTGAAATGCTTCCAGGACCAGGAGTCAGGAAGATCCTGGTCCAGTATTCCAAGCAGATTTCAAGGAAGTTATCTTAGAAAAGCCCAACTGAATTTTTGGAGCAAATTTCTATATTGTAAAATGTCTTAGTGATTAAAAACACAAGTCTAGACTAAACTTCAAACAGAAATCATATCAACATTTTAATAAGGGTGATTTGTCTGACTTTTTTCCCGTTTGTCAATGTGGTCACATACGGGTACAAGTGTTTTATAATAAGCACATATTTCCTACAAAAACATAAATTTCTCTTCTTAATTTCCTATAGTTTATAGCAGAAGTGTTCTATATTATTTTGAATTTAGATAAGGCATAAAAAGGAGGCATACAGAAAAGTAATCTGAGTTTATGAAAAAATGTGTGACATTCATAAAAATTTACATTGCTTGACATTTTCATTGGAAAAAGAGGCGAAACTGGAAAATTATACACACCTTCAGTGTCAGGCTGCTGTAGTCACATACTTTAGACATTTTGTTTTTTCCTGCAATGCCATCTTGTGGTCAAAACTTGATCTGTGCTCATTATGATTCCTTCTATTCTTAACTGTATATGATGGATGAATGAGCATGTGTGATTATATTCCTGAGATTGCAGTGAGTTCTCTAATATTTTGACATCTGTAAAAAATGAATAATATACCACAGAAGATACAAGGTTTCATTTAAATTTTTGTATTTGTTAGTCTCACATACCATTTCTGTTTGGGCTCAGTATACCTGCTATGGACAAGGTACATAGGTTCAGAAAAGAAAAAAACAATTCAAGCACCTTCTAATCAGATAAATTTAGCTATGGACCAACTCTTTTTTAATAAAAAAGAACATATCTAAAGTATCATAAAGTTACATCTAAATCGAACATATCTAATCCATGTTGTGAGGATGGTGGGGGTAAGACGAGATTACTAAAGCTAATTAAAACCCATTAAGAATGTAAGAATCCCAGTAATAATAGTTACCACTTAAATCTTTTTTTTTCTTTTTTACTTAGCTTATAACAGTAAATTAAAATATAACTTAATCTTTTGTGTCACAGACTTATTTGGAAATCAGGGGAAGTCATGGGCCTTTCTGAGAATGATGTTTTTAAATTAATAGAATGATACATATGATTACAAAGGAAGCAAAATATATTAGAGTTAACAAAATATTTTTTTAAAAGTCACAGACCCCAAGTTAACCTATGACTTAGAGTATTAATGATGACATCAAACTCCTTAATATTTGCTTCAAAATCCACTTGCAGCTCAATGTCCTACTCATTTCCCCTTCTCCCCTTTCCTAGATAGGAGAATAATTTTTTTAAAAAAGATATCTTTAATCTATACCATGAAGCAATATAATTAAATTTATTTGGAAATTAGCCTTGAAAACTGCACATAGCTTTAACTCCAGCAAACAAATAACCCTTTTTATGGTCCTGTGCCAACCTTAAACTCGGTGATTCATATTTATTTTTTCTAGTTTATTGATTTTTATTATTTAAACTAGGAAGCAGCTTGGTACAATAGAGTAACTGATTTGGAGTCAGAGGACTTTGGTTTCTGTTCTGGCTCTGTCATTTAACTTGGGCAAGTCACTTAACATATCTGAAACTTCATTTCCTCATGGTGAAATTATAAGATTAGATTGTGTTGTTGTTAGTCATGTCTGATTCTCCATGACCCTATTTTGGAGTTTTCTTTGCAGAGATACTGCAGTGGTTTGCCACTTCTTTCTTCAGCTCATTTTACAGATGAGAAAACTGAGGCAAACATTTAAGAGACTTGCACAGGGATACACAGCTAGTGAGTGTCTGAAGCCAGATTAGAACTCAGGAAGATGTCTTCCTGTTTCCAAACCCAGTGCTCTATCCACTGAGCCACCAAACTGCCCTAACTTTGGATTATTAATGAGGTTGAATTAGTTGGCATCTAAAAAGCCCCTTCCAAACCTACATACATAATCATATTATCAGCCACACTTTATGACACCCTTCTCTAACAAAACAAAACATTCATGTAGGAGTATATGGACACACACACACATTGATACTTTTTTAAAAAAAATTTCCTGTAGCTTCCTCCAAATATACTAAAGCTTGTTTCCACAATCCGGCTAGCAGCTTCTATGGGGGTACAAGATTCACCCACAGCCAGCACCCAGAAAGCTGCCAGCACCCAGAAAGCCCAGGTTCTTTTGATCTGCCTTAATAAGGAGAGCAAGGTAAAGGGGTTGGCAAGCTTACTTTAATTCAGCACACAAATATCATTCACTTAGTTCAGGGGGAAAAGCCAGCACCCTGAATTTCAGAGCAAAATGCAAGCCAATTATAAACATCAACAGACAGACCTTGTCTGATTCAAATAACAATACATAGTTACCAGAGTTCAACAAAGTCTCAGCATCTGGGTTTACAAGCTGGAGGGCTCCTTAGCTACAGCTGCCCAGAGTCTCATCATCAACACCGTTAAGAGCCCTTAAACAAATTACAAACAGGCAGACCCAATACAATTCATAGTTACCCACATCTAGGTTCAGCCCGGGAGCTCAGAACAAGGGCTGGCCCAGAGTCACACCACCCCTGCTTCAGCAAAGAGCTCCAAGGAAGCTGAGGCCACCCCCTGATTTTATATCTTTTTCAGGGTCAGGGGTAAGTCACACATGTGACTCACCCACGTGACCTAGAATCACCACAAAGAGCGACTTAAATCCACTTCGTCTAAAAGCCTCTGCTGTACCAGACATGTAAACTAGGCCTTTCCTGGAGTTAGCCCCACCTTGGGCCCCATCTTAGTTGCCAATCCACACCCACATAGGTTTTATACCTGATAGGGGTTTGGGCCTGGGGCTTAGCACTTAGTAAGACTCAATGAAATACACTAAATTACTCAACAAAAACAAAAGCCAAATTCTTCAAGGGCACTTGTTGAACTAAGTGCTAAGGAGCCCATTTTGCTTACCAACACAAAGCTCAAATATTAAATTGCTATTATCTTTAACTGCAATGAAAGGCAATTTTTTAAGTGGCCCAGGCTTTCCTTCTCCCCTTTTAAAGCTATTCAACCTGATCCTTCAGAAACTTTCCAATGCCCACTTGCCCAACTGATTCATTAATTCAGCCCCAGATATCCCATTTAGGTGCCAAGAAAAATAAAGTAGAACTTGGAATTTTAATATTGAGGATTGTACCATGACATATTTTGACACTGTGCTTATGTTGACTCTTGTTCATTGTTCATCATTCTCTACTTCTGCTCTTCATAAAACCTCTATCCCAGGGCTTAAATGATATGCATAAGATTTTACATGGTTTAAGCCCTGGATATGAATGTTTGCGTGTGACAGACAGAGATACAAAGGGGGAGAGAGAGAGAGAGAGAGAGAGATCTCCATTCATCTTATGAGTCCTCATCGACAATAGCCATTAACCTAGGGCTGAAGATTCTCTGACATCAAACCATTTATATACCAGAAAGAAGACATAGTCCTGTTCGTTTGAATTAATTTCCATTGAATTCAATTTTAATACATTTGAATTTATGAATATACATATGTGTGTATACATACATGTGTATGTCAAGTTAATAAGTTATCAAGCATGTATGAGTGCTTGTTCCATGCCAGGGCACTGTGCTAAGCACTGGGAACACAAAGGAAGTAAAAAAAAAACATTCTTGGTCTCAAGGAACTTATAGTCTAATAGGGAAGAAAGCATAAAACCTGCTATGTACAAATATAAGATATATGCAAGGTAAATATTTGCAAAATATTTTCTAGTTAAGGAATGACAAAGTTATAAGATATTTAATTTATACACAATGCTATAATTAGGGATCTTTTCAACTCAGTCAAGAAACGTGAAGGTTGCTCTCAGGTATGTTGGAAAATAGACATCCTAGGACATTAACATGAGTGTGGAAGACAAGGAAGTCAACCCTCCCCCCTCAAATCCCTACCCTACCTGGCCCCCACATACACGCTTTTGTTGTTGTTGTTTATTTCTAACTCTTGGTGAACCCATTTGGAGTTTTCTTGGCAAAGATACTGGACTGCTTTACTATTTCCTTCTTCAGCTCATTTTACAGATGAAGAACCTGAGGCAAACAGGGTAAAGTGACTTGCCTAAGGTCACACAGTAAATGCCTGCAGCCAGATTTCAAGTCAGGAAGATGAGTCTTCCTGACTTCAGGCACATCTTAGATTATGATATTTTATAAAATAAATACTTTTTCAAGTGTATCTTTATACCATGTCCAGGGAAATGCGGCAGAGCGAAGAGAAAGCTAGTCGTGGAATCAGGAAGATATTCCTTCCCTGACATACACTGTCCATGTGACTCAAGTCACTTAGCATTTCAGGACCCTGGGCCAACTATCTAAGAGTATAATTTGCTGACAAGGTACTGATTTGCATCTGTAGGAGGAGTTTCTTGTTCTGTAGCTTCCCTATATCAGGGAACTCATAGATCCTGTCTCTATCTCTTATCTTTATACCATGTCAAGTAATAATTCTTTATTATTCCTAATACTGCCTGGTTTTTCTTCATCATGATCTAAAAATCCCACTCTGAGGAAGAGCTTGCTACAGTTGAAAATTCTATCATCATCCAATATGATTTTAGCATGGAGCAAAATTTTTGTTGTTCAAAGATTTTTATTAATTCCAATAATTCAATCAGATTAAATCATTATTTTATAAAAGCAAATGAATTTTGGCTTAGATGATTTTATATGAAGAAAGAGAATTATTGACTATGATCTCTATTTATAGTTTGTGAAAGTCAAGTTTAAACACAAACAATATAAGGCTTTTGGTGCAATGACATCCTTGTATTTCTAGTCCTCAGTTTTCACAAATATTACTTTTAAATCAGTTTTGATTTTCCTGTCATGAAAAACAGAGGCAGTCTGGGGATGGATATAAACAATTTTCAGGTTTTATAACTATCCCTTGCCAGTGTCTCTTTTTTTATTCTATTTCCACACCAACCATGAATATAAGCCTCACTTTGGTTAAAGGAGTGCAACATGTTGTTTTGGGTCTTCTTAGGTTTGAGATGCTAGATTTTCAAAGACTTTTAGAGCAATCCTCTAGGTGCCAAATAATTTTGGAATGGCCGAACTACATAACAGAAACCAAGGGAAACATTTAAATAGGAAAAAACAACAGGTTTCAGCGTACCAGAATATTGTATTGTAGCTAATGAAAAATACCAAGAATAAAGAAAGATGGGGAAAATGTGTGTAATATAATGTGAAATGAATAAAGCAGAACTAGGTTATCATTATACATAGTGCCTGTGGGGAGTAGGGAGAGGAAGAGAAGAGGAGGGGAGTGGAGAGGAGAGAGGGGAGAAAATATATGTTCATACAGTGGCAAATGAACACAGATAATGGAAGGAAACAGAGGAAGGTAGTAATTGCTATAGCTAGCTTTATGTTAAAGGCCTTTTAAAAGTTTTATTAGTTGCAAATGCAAGTTTAATTGATTTTATTAGTGTTTGATGCTAAATTTAAAATAAATTACACATCTAAGAAAATCATTTTTGGAGGACAGCACTTTTAGGAATAAAGAACAAGGGACTGAAAACTGTCACTGACATTTTATATTACCTATTTCTATAACATTAATATAAGCAAAAAAAGACAAAAGGATAAAATGAATGTATTCATATGTTGGTTTATTGCATAAATAACTCTGGGACTACGGTCTTGCAGTCAAAATAGATTTTTAAAACGCCTCCAATGGAGAAAAAATTGTTTACTTTATCAAATTATCTTAGAGTATCTATTTATCTTCTTTGAAATTCATTTGAATATCAAGAAGCAATAAGAATCTGAGGGCATAACTCCATAAGCTATCCTGCATATGCAGTCCTTGCCAAAGTTTATGCTTTGGTTCAGGTGATCTTTGAACATTTCCTTCTTTCTCCTTTAAGCCACCTTCCCTCCTTTGAGCCTCAGTTTCCTCATCTGTTAAATGAGTGAGGTGAGCACATCCTCTTCCTACTAGTCATAATGCCTTCTATGTGCTAAGCTCTCCTCAAATATTATCTCATTCAATCCAGACAATCCTAATAGGTAATATTATTGTCATTAGCATTCGGCAGTTGTGGAAACTGAGGCAAGCAAAAAGTTTGACTTGACTAAGGTCACATGGCTAGTTTCCGAGTTCAGAGTTGAACTGAGGGCTTTCTGACTTTTCAGTGCACTATGCCACCTAGCTGCTGTGATCACTATAGTCTTTTTCATATCCAAATTTTAAGATGCCACAATTTGACAATAAAAGTTAGAATACTTCAAAGAGAAAGCAAATTATGATACAGACAGGCTGAAATGTCTGTGGCTTATTGCCATGTAAAGAATGTATAGAATGATAATATATTTAATATGTTGGAAGGGTAATCAAAGGCAAAAAATATTTTAAATTAAAAATATGTAATGTGTTTCTTCATTTTGGGACTACGAATCAAAGACCTCACTTACAGGCCTCATTTTACCTAACTATCTTTGTCACCTAGGGAAAGTCACCTAACCTCTCTGTGCCTAAGTTTCTTAACTGGTACAATAACTAAAGTATATTTGTAAAATTCTTCTACTTCCAAAGTCAAATGAACATATGATTCAGAATTTAAAGAAAATATAGTGCTATAAATGTAAATTAATATTCTGGCTTCTGAGCACCAAAATTCTAAAAGGATCCACTTTCTATTTTGTTAATTAAAAAATAAATAGATTTCTTACAGAGTCTCTCCCTCCTATAAACATCATTCTCCTCTGCTTCCATGAATCCTGTTGCTCCCATGTGTAGACATGTGCACATCACTGGAGTCCCTCCTCATTACAAGACGTTTTTCTTCTGAATCATTCAAGCAGAAAGATCAATTCACCGCTTGGAGATGCCCTTTGTACATGCAAAACTCTGAGACACAAGTGACATATGACTTCCAACAAATTGGTATTGCCCCTTTTGCTAACAAGCAATCCGGGGCAAATGGCGATTGCTTTGCTTGTCAGTCCTGAGACCAAAGCTTCCCGAATGTCTTCACATATCTTTCCACCGTTTATATTTTGTTTAGGTTTTTAGAGAAACTTCCCTTTACAAATGCACACTTTTAGATTTAGACATTTTCCTAATCCATAGGCATTTGCTGTCATCTGAGTATCAGTGTTTGCTCACCACTGACAATCTCTGTGGTCTTACACTTTGCCTCGTCTTATAAACCCAGATGGGCCCACTTATCCTGTTATTTGATTGTTCTAGAGTTGAGGATAATGCCCAAGAATGGCACCAGTTATTGGAAGCACCCATCTTTAGATCTGTTAAATCTCTACCCTGTTGTTCAGAACTAAATTTTCTCAACACGCCTCACCTAATTAGGCAATGAAATATTGAATTTTCCCTATATCATCCTACATATTCAAACACCATGGTTATGTCTTCCTTTTCTAATCTTTGATAGAATCATAGACTTTATACAATGGTGAGTTGCATAGGAACTCAGATGAAGGTGCTAGTTCAACCAACACCCTCATTTTATGGATGAGAAAACTGAGATTAAGTTAAACAATGTAGTTCATATTGCACAGGTAAAGGCATTGTTTAAAGTTGAATCCCATTATTTAACCTAACCTACCTATTTTTGATTTGCCCATGTACTTAGATTTCCTTTTAAAAGATAGGATAATCAGGTGACGCACTGAGTAGGGCACCGGCCCTGGAGTCAGGAGAACCTGAGCTCAACTCCGGCCTCAGACACTTGACACACTTACTAGCTATGTGACCTTGGGCAAGTCACTTAACCCCAATTGCCTTGCTTTCCCCCCTGCAAAAAAAAAAATAATAAAAATGATAGGATAATCAACCTAGAACCATGTGCTTGGAAATACAAAAAGGGAAAAATAGAAAGGAAACCATGAATTTATTTTTCATATATATGATTTTGTTTTTCAGTTTAACAGCAATGCCCAGGATGTGAGCTGCTTTCAACATCTTGTCCAAGCTAACGTAAGGAACAAGAAAGTGCTGAAAGATGCTGTGAACAACATCACTGCTAAAGGCATCACAGATTATAAAAAGGGCTTTAGCTTTGCTTTTGAGCAGCTGCTAAATGTAAGTATCCATAACACTTCTCAGATGATTCCTAAACCATAGAAACAAAAGGTCACTGTCCAATTTCCAGATTTGATTTAGAGCAAAAGCCAATACTACATTTCATCTGTCATTAGTTCAAAGCCAATCATCCCCCTTTCCCTTTGCTTTGCTTCAAGATCATGATCATTTTAAACTGGGAAACATCCATTTTTACACTCCTTTTAAAAATATTCCCTAACTTGGTTTGTTTCCCCATCCCAAACAATCAAATTAGAATTGCGTTAAAAATCAAATTAATATATATTGAGTAATATTTGGGGAACACAGAATAGTGAATAGTGTGCTGAAAGTAGAATTAGGAAGACCAGGGTTCAAATCCTGCCTCAGCCACTGATTAGCTATGAAACCCTGGCAAGTCACTTAACAACCTCTCAGGACCTCCCTGTCCTCATCTGTAAAGCAAGGGGTTTAACCTTGGTGGCTTCTGGTGTCCCAGGGCTAAATCTATGATCCTGCGAACAAGTTAGATACACATAAACCTATCCAGGAAGGCAATGTTTTTGTTTTTTTTTCAATTCTTCTCATCAGACTCTTCAAAATATATACTAAAGGCACTCAATAAATGTTTGTCGAATTGAATATACTTAAACTTTTGAGAACCTTTCCTCGGTTTATCTAGTACATTTCTAGCGACATTTACTTTCAATCATCAGTCATCGCATAGTTGACTTAGCTTTAAGCGTTCTGTTTTGGTCGCCAGGGTGTTCGGTGGTTTTTGAGTATATAATTTCACTCTATACACTGCGGCCACTGGCAATATAAAAGAAGAGAAGCCGTGTGAAGTACCCAACAGAAAAAGGACCACAAGTCCCATAGTACCTTTGGAGTAAGCTCAGCAGGAACAAAAATTACCTTTAATTATTAAAGATATACATTGCTCATTGAATGGCATCATAGAATCTCCCAGTTGGAAGAAATCTCAGAGGTCAACTAATCCAACCTCTACATAGAGAAATCACCTGTACAAAAATACCAATAAGTGGGCATCTAGCCTCTTCTTAAAGATTTTTGCTAATAGCAGAGTCTGACTACCATCAACCAACCCATTTCATTTTTGGATAGCTCTATAAAGTTCTTTTTTTTCCCTGAACCAAAATCTGCCTTTCTACAACTTCCAATCATTTCTCATTTTGCCCTCTGGGGACATCTGTTTTAGTATATAGTTCCTCTAACGCTCATGTTTTTAACTTAATAAAGATAACTGGATGCTCTCTTATTATGCCTTCCCTTATTTTTATTTTGCTTCCCTGTTAGCCATTTGTTCTATCATTTCAAATTGAGAGATCATTCTCTTTAATGGGGGGGGGGAAGAACTGAAATAATCTGTTTTGTCTATGTAATGCATTATCATCAGCTTATTGGTGAAAATAGTATTATTATCTTTTGTTTGACTTTTCTCTTCTCACCCCCGCCTTCAAAAAAAATACCAAACACGGGTACTGATTCAAGTTAGAGGCATTCAGTTATTATCTAATATAGCATAAAGTTAAAATGATAGAATTTTTTTTAAATCTTTTGGTTTTGGGGAGCTGACCAATCGCATTTCAGTTTATTTTAGCCCTACGTTATTTAGAAAAAATAGGGTAAAAACTTAAATAAACATTACAAATATTTTGGATTTCACATATTAAACTCATTTCATTGTTTAAAAAATAAGAGAAATGCAGTATTATTTATTTTAACTATCAACAGATTTAGAAATATTTCCCTTTTAGAAGTAGAAGAGAACAGTATTTTAAAATGTAGTTGGTTTTTGATTTTATTTTTTTGGGGGCCCAAAATAGTAATCAAGTTTTCTGGGTCATAGCCTTTTAATTATTTTGGTTTGCCTTTCTGCATTCCCTCTAGTTTTGCTTATAATAGTCTAGTAATGAGGTGCCTGAAACCAAATGCAGTATTTCAGAAGCAATCTCACTAGAGAGGAAATATTAATTCCCAGATTCATTACCTGCTGCCTCTGCATATAGGATCCAAATCATATTGGCCTTTTGTGCCAAGACACAACATTTGCAAATGCTTTTCTAATATGTGCTCAGTTATTCCCAAAGTAGCTCTTAGAATTTCTTTTTTCCATTCTTTTCTTCTATATGAAATATCTTTGTTTTTCAAAAATTTCTCTCAATCATCATGGCTTGTCTTTTTCAAGTTGAATATCATTATGATCTCTCAAATGTTCCTACCATTTCACATTGTAAGATAGAATTTCTATAATCCTCGTTGGTCCCTGAACCATCTTTTAATTTCTTGCTATTTGGGAATTGCATTCCAGCACAGTGCATCCACTCTTCCACATCAGTGATGAAGGCGTTACATAGAATTAGACAGCTCACGGATCCCCATGGCACCACCTTAGATACCAGTCTGAATTAATTCTACAAGTAGTACTCCCTGAAATATTACTATTTCACAGAGTCTACCCTATTATGAACCTGAATTTCATTTACCTATTCATTTTAGTTTTGCTCAATTAATAATTTCTCTCTAATTAATTGTCTATAAGCCATCCATTCATTTTTTCACATGCTTCTTATTGTAACTAGATGAAAATACACCATAATTTTACTATGATGTACTCTGATATACTCAAGAATTTAGTGTTAAATAAGTTATGAATAGTGCTAATCTCAGGCATTATAGACAGAATTTGTCTTGTCGTCTGCATATCACCTACCCTAGTACCCAATGCTTTCATGCCTTTGCCCTTTTTCCAGTCAGTATCTATTCTCAGGAAAGGATCTGATGATGTTCATACCAGTATCAGTGATTAATTTTAGTAATTTAATAGATAACAAAGTTTTAAACCAAGGAAATGAATGGTAGAGTTCTAGGAATCAGTAAACCTATGACAGGAGTATTTTGGAGAGCTTGGAGTCACAATTCTTTTACTGCCAAAAAGGTCATTCACCAAAAAAATGACCCATCATTTGAAAGTGACAAAACTTTTCTTTTTAAAGCAAAACGCTTTTTCATTAGAACACATTTATGCCAGTAGTTTTATTTTTTGCAATATTATCTTAAAACTGATTCCTGCAAATTCTAAAATTCTAGCATATCATTTAATGAAAAGATCTTTTGTTCAGTTAAAAATAGTTCCACATAGTTCTCTCTACATAGCAGAAAGTAAGATTTATTTATCCCTTGAAAATTGAGGGGAAGTGAACAGGCAACATGCATATACTTCTAAATTTAAGGTAAGGATTTAAATGCAAAGTATAATAATGATTATGCATGTTTATAAATTAGAATATTGAACTTTTAAAAAAGATAAAAATTATAAATTGGTTAGCCTTTGCTACTCAGTATTTTGGCAAATAAAAAAAGATATTTAATCTTTTTCATATAGTCTTTTTTTCACAAACCTAACCTTGAGGAACTTTTTTTTTCTTCAGGCCCTGGAGACAAAATTGTTGTAAGATTTTTTTTAGATTAGTTTTGTTATCTCATTTTTATGTAGTTAGGGAAGATGTTAATCATCTGGATAAAGAAATGAATGTGTGAATTGCAAGTTAATGGCTAACCGATAGCAATGATTTCTTATTCACAAAGGTTTTGAAGTGCTTATAGAAAGTATTTTGTAGAATTACAGAACTTGAGAGCAGAAGGGACCTTGATGACCATCTATTCCAAGGTGGTTTTTTAATCTGAATTTTCCATTTTAATTCATTTGCTCTTTATAGTTACTTCAGGTAGCAACCAACAACTTAGCAACTGACATTTATATATTACTTGCTATGGTTCTCAAAGAGCTTTAAATGCGTTAACTTATTAGTGCTTCACAACAAACCCTGGGAGGTAGATGTGGCTATTAGTCCTATTTTACAGGTAAAGAAACATTCAGAGAAGCTCTTTTTGATATAGTCTAAATAAATAGCAATTTCCTATACCTCTTCTTTTTGCTGACAGTTTAAAACTTTAAAACAAGTTATATGAAGCAACATTTTCTTTGGTTTGATTTTTTCATCATATTTTAAGTCATCACAATTCCTCTAAGAATCAATCCTTAGCATGCATGTGTAAACCCTCCCCTGCATTTTTAGTTACAATTAGATTTGTGGTGTCCTTGCTTTCTAGTTGCTTCCTTCATATGCTCTTTTATATCCTAAACACAATTGGATTATATATATATATATATATGTATGTGTATATATATATATGTATATATATATATATATTTTACAGTACAACGTTTCTAGAGCCAATTGTAATAAGATCATCATGCTGTTTACGGATGGAGGTGAAGAGAGAGCACAGGAGATTTTCACCAAATACAACAAAGACAAAAAAGTAAGTACCATTTCATCACATTTTTCTTTTGAAAACTCTTCTCATTCTTTTTGGTTGGAAGTGGGAGTGAAGGGCTGGGAAAATATTGGTCACCAAGAACTAGAAGATGATATTTCTTGAATTAAAAATATCTGATATTTGAGATACATTGAGCGGTATGGTTTATTAGGGTTCAGCATTGCCTTCCTCATATTTTTGATGGATCTTTGACCCTCTGTGGGCTTTCTCTTCAACCATGTAATTTTCAAGCCACCTCATCAATTGCTCTGTAATATTTATTAAGCACTCATTCACTATTTACTGAGGATACAAAGGCAAAAGTTATAGACCCCAAGAAGCTTACAGTGTAACTATGAGGCAAAATGTAAATAAATATATATATAGCTAGAGATAAATAAATTTTTATATATGTCATATGTATACATATATGATATATACGGATGAACATTCACCAGTGTGTATGTTATGTATAGTGTAAATGAAAATGTCTTTAGAGGAAAAGGCAGCATCAGCTACTCATTGCTTTCTCTTCTTATTCAATTCTATTTGTATGTTTTAATTTAAGAAAATATTTATTTTAATTTATGGGATAAAACAAGTATTTTCATAACATAGTATGTAATTAAAATGATTACACATGAAACTGCAAGTCTATTGTGTAAAACTTGTTATTCTTTTAAAAGTTATGTAAATTTCTTTTACCCTTTTTTTCATCCTGCCCCCCCCCACCCTGGAGAGGGCTACCATTAGACACGTGTGTGTGTGTGTGTGTATGTGTGTAAAATCATTCTATACAAACTTCTATTTATCAGTTTTTTCTCTGGATACAGATAGCTTCTTTCTTCATATGTCCTTTGTAGTTACCTTGGTTTATGATAGTCAATATTTATATATAATATATAAATAATGTAAATTATATATAAATGTAAATATAAATAAAACATAAATTTAAATATAAAAAATAAAAATATAATAGCCAATACTCAAAGTTGTCCTTAAAACAATGTTGCTGTTACTGTATACAACATTGTCTTGCTTATGCTTTTATTTCACTCTTCATTATTTCGTGCAAGTCTTTCCATGTTTTTCTAAGATCAAGTCATCATTTCTTATACTACAGTAGTATTCCAACACAATCATATACCACAATTTATTCAGCCATCTTATTTAATCTTTATTCACATTTTATCATAAATCTATTACATGGTACAAGATATTGGAAAGTTCCTTTGTTTCTCTTGACATTTCCTTGGGACCAATAATTTAGTAAAATGGCTTGAAACATAGGCTCCTATTCTGATATTACTGTGAATAGAAGCTGCACAGATCCAATCCTATCCCTATTTCTATAGACTCCAGAAAGAAGGAATGATCAGAGACAGAAACACAGGGAAACACGAAAGACATAATAGTTACACAGACACAGAGATGGGAAAAATTAGAGACAAAGATAACATAAGAGAATGAATGAAAAGAAATTAACAGCAGACTTTCTTTAAAAGGAAAATTATTATGTATTGCAGTCCAAAAATTAAATATGAAAAAACCTTCATGATAAATTATATAGACTCATTTATACTACACTCATCTTTAGGATTTAAGTAGTACGTAACCACTGGGAAGCTGTCTGCAATTGTAACCAGTTTCCCTTTGAATTCAGACCTCAAATCCAACTCTTTCCCCTCTTAAGAGCACAAAGGTCAGCAGTAATATTAAAACAGTGTGAAGGTTGAAGTGTTTGAAAATCAGTTGCTAGTGTGATTAATGGTATGCTGGCATTGTGCAGACTGGCAGCCATTCTAATACATTGGGTGGACTTGTAAAACATTCTGGTTCCTTCTACCATCTACCAACATATGCATCCCATCTGCAGTAAAGTGACACTCAAAACAAATGAATCCCAATTGCGAACATTTGCCCTCTACGATGTCCATTTCTTATTAAGATAATATCAAGTGGCAATTTTATGGGGTAGTCAAATCAAAAAGGATGCTCCTTTTTTAAAAGGATATCAAAATTAAACGATAGTGTTAGGTTTGCTCAATATGAATACCCCTAAATGAGCCCTGGGTTTTCAATCTTATTTATTATAATAGAAGCATCAGCTCTGTTATAATTATTGTTGAATTATCTATTATCTGTCCTGATCAGAGCATGGAGTGATCATTTTAATTAATTCTTCCAATAAGTTGATAGGCAATTATACCATTCATGGATTACCAGCTTTCAAAGAGTTAATACAGTAAAATTCACTTAACATGAAAGCTATATTGAACACAATTTAATCTACCTCTGGTAACAGAGAAGATACTTTAGTTCAAAGTGGTTTCAGAACATCATTGTAAACATAAAGTATCATCATATTATAGGTATGTGGTAAATGCCGGGTCATAGAGATTTTCAGTAAAAAAAAATGCTAGATAAACTTATTATATTTTGACGCCCTGAGACCAAACTAATTTTATGTCCCATTAAATCTTATAGTGGGAGCATTGTTCAAGTTCAAGTACTTTCGTTTTAAAAGCAGCAACGACTACATTTATCAGGCCCCTTTGAAATATGTCTTGATTTTCTGGAGAAGGGAACATCTTTAGCACAAATTGCAATCAAAGAACAAAGTACATGGAGTGTATTGTTCTAATTACAGAGATGTGAAAGGATCAGCAGTAAGTCATTGAAGGACCCTTTCATTTCGAACCTTGCTTCACCTTACTGCCTTTCATGCACTCTGCAGGGTAGCAAAGCTGAATAAGGAACTGTTCCCTTTCTGACTCTGCCTTCTATCCCTGTACATTGGCACAATACCACCAGCCCCTTCCCGCCCCCAACACACGCACGCACATAGACAGAGTCGTGCCTAAAAGGGCCTCCACAACTCCACTAATCTCACAAGATCTCTCCTCCTTGGGGCCTTCTCAGATACCCCTATGTCATAGTGATTTTTTTCCTTGTTTTACTTCATTATTTTGTCTGAAAATTTCCTTTGCCACTGTCTTATACTATCTTTTACTGTACTTAATGATGTCCCTGCCATATCTTTCTAATCATGGTTAAGCAAGGACAATTCCATTTTTTGTCTTTGTGTCCCCGAGGAGACTGTTGTGCACCAAGCCTAGATTGGCTTAATGTACTTCATAAATGTTGAATGACTTTGGACTGGCTGTCAGAAGTCTCTGCTGTGCCATTTGTTCTCAGTGTGACCTTAGACAAGTAACTGAGCCTTTCTGGACCTCAGTATTTTTATTTGTGAAATAAAGAAATTAGACCACATGGCCTCTGAGGTTCCTTCCGCTGGTGAAATTCAATGATGTCATCAAAATTTATGTGAATTTCCTTATGCTTTAAAAGAAAATAACATTAAATTCAACAAGCTTTTGTTAAGCACCTTACCACATGCCAGGAGCTTGGGTTACGAAAATAAAATGAGACAGTCTCTTCTACTTTATTTATAGATAAGTAAAGATATATTTAAAGTAAATACAAAATAATTTCAAAGATCCACTAATAATTGGGGAATCAAGAGAGGGCCTTGAATCAATAAATCAACAAGCATTTATTATGGGTCCATTTGCCAGACAGTATGCCAGGAATTGAGGATACACAAACAAATGAGATGTAAGGTGCCGTTCACAAGGACCTCAGAATGGGTAAGCAGATGTCACTTGAGCTGAGTCTTAGTGGAGCTGGAGTTCTCAAGAGATGGAGGTGAGGAGAGAGACCATTATAGGCACAGAGGGAAAGCTCATAACAATGGATGTTGTCATGTCATATGAAGGGAACAGCAAATAGATCTGGTAAGCTGGAGTATAGCATCCACGAGAGCAAGAAATGTATGATCATTTTGGAAATAGAGATGGAAGCCTGATATAAAAGGCTTTAAATGCTTTACAGATTAGTATGTATTTTATCAAAGAGGTAATAGGGAGTCATTGAAAATTGTTGAGCAGGGGAGTGACATCACACCTGTGCTTTAGGAATCTCAATCTGATAACCGTGTGAAGGATGAATTGCAATGGGGAGAATCTGGATGCAGGGTAACCCAGCAGGGAGCTTTTCTAGTAGGGGAAAGGTGATGAGCGCTTGCACTGGTTGTGGTATGAATGGAGAGAGAAGGAGACATGTTGCAAGGGTAGAATTGACAGGACTTGGCAATTGATTTAATAATGAGGAATAAACAAAAGAGGGGAATGTAGGATACCCACTGTTTTTCAAGCTGATAAGCTATTATGTATGAATAAAACTATTTTCAACATCTATACTTCATCTGTACCTGCTCTGTGTTCATTAGTTTTAATATCTGTATTCTATCTGGAATCTCACGTGGCTGTGAATTGTGGGATACCGAGATCTCAGAAAAATCGAAATGGGAGCTAATCTAACTACAAATAGAAAAGGCATTTATCAAGCCCTTTTTATGTGCCAGACATCATGCTAAGTGCTGTGAATACAAAGACAAAAGCAAAGGCAGGCCCTAAGCTCAAGGATCTTCCATCCTAATAGAATAGAGAAAATACACATCTGAGAGTGGTGAACTGAGAGGGGCAGCAAGATCCAGATGAGGAGAGGGATAAAGGACTGGCATAATTAAATAAGGCACACATGCAAACCTACAGTTACATATGTGCATATGGAAAAGAGTTTGCATTAGAGCCAGAAAGCTATACATGCATATACATATATGTATACATATGCATGTACCTATGACTAAACCTGTGATTTCACTGATCTAGGAAACCCTTAGACGAGAAATGGCCCCTATTATCTATCTTCTCTAAAATTTATGGCCTTGGAGAGCTGCTTAGAACACTCAGAGGTTAAATGGCTTGCCTAAACGGGGTCACACAGAAAGTATATGTCAAAGGTAGCACCTGAACCCAGGTCTTCCTGTCTCCAAGGCTAATTCTCTGTTCACCATACCATGCTGAACTTATGTGTATGAACGCATGTATGTGCATACCTTTATATACTTACTTGAAGTAAGATGAATTAAGAGTCAATATTTTCATTTTATTGTTACATAATTTCTATTTCTGGAAGTAAGGGCTCTAAAATATTATTGCTATTCTAAAAGATTAATTTTTCCTCATCCCAGTCACTTTACTGTACAAATACACTATTTAAGAGATTGTGTGTTTGGGGACATAATTAACAAATTAATAAATGACTCATCTTATGCATTTATTAAAAAAACCTAACCAAGTCATATAAGAATTTTCCTCTCTCACTGTTTGATTATATTTCTGACAGCTGTTTTGTAAAGCTACACATGCCTCCTTTTTAATGCCAAGGTATTGTTTAATGTCAGTAGAGAATAATTTTACAAGTGCCTGGCATTAATTTTATATATACACATATATGCATATATGTGTGTATGTCTTTGAATACACAATACTGTACATCCATATATACATGTGTGCATATGCAGATATATGTATATGTGCACGCATGTGTTGTGTGCATGCATATAGACGT
The DNA here is from genome assembly GCA_028646595.1 of Phalanger gymnotis. Classification (NCBI taxonomy): domain Eukaryota; kingdom Metazoa; phylum Chordata; class Mammalia; order Diprotodontia; family Phalangeridae; genus Phalanger; species Phalanger gymnotis. Next base: position 129,421,315 of record CM053623.1, on the reverse strand, counting down.
GTGATGCACACACACATTCATCTCGTTTCTCAAACTAGATCCTTAAATTGTAAATAAATAGCTCACTTTAATATGGTGATATGCAGTTTAAAATGTGCTTTACTTGAAACTCTTCTGATCAATATCTTCATTTTACATATGAAGAAACTAAGAGCCCTGAAGTTTCAGTGCTTTGCCCAAATCACACGACTAACAACTAGGAGTACTTCCATCTGAACCAAGGTCTCCGCATTCTAAGTCCTATATGTTTTCCCTCAAGTCACACTAGAATACTGCTCAATTTGAAAGTCCAGATGAGCATTTAAAATGGAAGAGTGGTGTAGCTGTAGCAGCAGTGGGGCTACTGTAGCTTTGTTATCATTTAACTGGGGTAGGTTTAATTATGTCATTATATCATCTCAGTACCTGAATCATGTACATACTGTTCAAGTGAACTGTCACGAAATAGCAATATTCAGTATAATTCAATATACTTTGATTAAGCAGTCTTTGTTCCTAGCACCATGCTAGGCTCTGGGGGGGGGGGGGGAGGGGGAAGGGAGAGGGAGAAAGAGAGAGATCAGCCCCGTCATCCACAACTCTACTGACAGTTTTCATCATTAACTCAGATTAGTAAATATAGAATAATTTCAGGAGAGAGTGAACCCTAAAAATTAGGGGAATGATGAGAGGCCTCACATGGGATTTAGCAACAGAAATGAGTCTCAAAGAAAGCCAGGGATTGTAAAAAGCAGAGGTGAAGAGAGGAGCACATTCCAGTCATGGGGAACCACATGTGCAGATGTATGGAAATAGGAGTTGGAATGATGGGAATAATAAACAATTAATAATAGGCCAGGTTATTGGGACCACAGAATGAATAAATAGAAATAACTTGAAAAAAGACTAGGAAATCTAAAATTTATCCTAAAGGCAGTAGGTAACCACTGAGGATTTTACACACTATGGTAATACAGTGATCAGATCTTTGTTTTAGGAATTCTCATTTGCCAATTATATGGAGCAGAGATGTCAAACTCACTGCCAGAGGATTGCAGAAGGCCCACAACACTCCCAAGTGTGGCCCAAAACAGATTAAAATGTAACAGGGAAATACTTAACACAATACACAAAAATATAAGAAAACAGATAATATTACAATATTAGTAATTAGCACCATTAGTAATATTACAATTATCATTCAATATGCAGGCCTCAGGGATCCTTATGTATAAATTAATGGCACTTATTTCTATTTGAATTAGACACCACTGGCATAAAGGATGGATTAGAGAGGTGAAAGACTGGAAGCTGAGAGTATATTTAGAACTATTTCAATAGTCCACGGACTAGAGGTTATGAGTACAGTATTCCTGTGAGTGGAGATAAGAGAGATACTGTGGCGGCAGACTCAACCAGATGTGTCAACTGCTTGAAGGTGGAGAATGAGGGAGATGGAAGAGTCAAGGGTGACTCCAGTGTCACAGACCAGGAGAACTGAAACATTGGAAGTGTAGTAGGCTTGTTTGGAAGAGGGATGGACTTGAGAGGAAACATAATGACTTTTGCTTTAGAAATGTTGACTTTAATACGCCTATAGGACACTCAGGTAAAATACTCAACACAGAATTTTTAATGTTACCGGAATCCAAGAGCGAGAAGAGCTGTTAATATAAATTTGAGAGTAAACTGAACAGAGGTGATAATTATAGGACCTGATGAAATCACTAAAAAGAATGGAAGAGAGCCTTGGCCACACTTAGTGAAAAGACAGAAACAGAGCAGGACAGAAGATAGACAAGTGAGGGAAGGAAAGGGCGGGGGGAGAGGGAGGGAGGGAGAGAGAGAGAGAGAGAAAGAGAGAGAGAGAGAGAGTGTTTTAGAAGAAAAGTATGGATGGGTTACAGTGTCAGAAGCTGTAGAGAATTACAAATGTGAATTAAGAAAAGACTATTGGATATAGCAGTTAAGATGTCATAGGTAATCCTGGTGAGAGCAATTTCAATTGAGTGTTAGAAGCCAGATTGCAAAGGTTTGAAAAATGTGTAAGAGATAAGAAAATGGAAGCAAGGTTGACACCAAATGGAAGAGCTTAATACTTGGAAAACTGCTTTTTGTCCTTCGTCCAGCACTGCTAATCACCAATTATATTTCACTATCAATAACCCTTAAAAGATTCTCAAGACAATAATTAATCAAAATTGAAAAAAGTTCCTGCTGGTTTCTTATGTTACTTATATATGCTTTCTGTGTGATGAATAATGACAAAGTCTTGTAGGAATTATGGCGGTGGGGGGGGGAATCAATAACTTTTTTTTCCTCTAATAATTCTGGATAAAGGCTTGGATTCAAAGATGTCCAAAATACTTCAGTCTATCAATAGGTTAATCCTAACAGTAGGGCCAGTGGAAAGGATTTTTTTAAAAAATGAAATCAGAAAGTACAAGCTCACATTCCTCAGGAATGTGTTTACACAATGTTTTCCTCAAAATATATGTGATAGATATGGTGGAAAAACAGCCCCATTTCACAGATGAGGAAACAAGCCCAGAGAAGCAAAGTAGTTTGCCCCCAAAACATCTAGAAGAATTTGACTTTGACTCAACCATTCTTTACTTGATGCCATGCTACTTCTAAGCTTATTTATTTCTTAGAGGACTTTCATTTCGTTTTCAAGACTCTCCCAGTAAAAAAAAAAAATTGTTCAAATAACCCATTTAAACTGTCTTACTAGTTATTAAAGTTAAGATAATGTGACTCTTTACAGAGCACATAGTTCAGATTAATTAAATAATACCAGTATACTCTGAGTTATTTAATAAAAGCTAAGATATTTGAGAAAGCTAAGCCATTAATATCAAATAATGCATTATGAAGCATAGGGGGGCATCTAGTTCCTTTCCCCCTCCCCAGGAAACAGTAAATGTTTTCTTTAAAATCATTAGTAAAATACTCACTTTAAAACTAAAACAATAATAAAAATAATTAAAGATACTTCAACTATTGTAGGATTTGTTTATTTTTACACGCTTTCTCCACTTGACTTTTTTTCTATAATCTATGGTACAGTATTAAAATGAGTATCTTTGCAAGTTTAACTGATTCAAAATCAGTCATGAAAATTCTTGTGATATGATCCAAGATTCTGACACAACTGCAAAGTTACTGCTGTTAACTTATTTGGAACTTTCCAAACACTAAATTTTCATTTCTTAAGTGTCCGTTGTCTTAAAAATCCTGAAGTGTTTGGTAAATATTCACTTGCTCTGTTCAGTTTAATTTGAAAGTGTATTAAGCATCTACTATGAGGTAATGATGATAATAATAATAAACAGAAGCTACCATTTATATAGGGCTTTTAGGTTGGCAAAATGAGACCATGGAGGAGACAAAAAAAATATCTGTCTTCGTGGCATTTACAGTCTGGTGAGGGTAATGAGACAAATTCATTGTTGCTGTTCAGTCATGTACAACTCTTCAAAACTCCACGGACCACACTGTCCATGGGGTTTTCTTGGCAAAAACAGTGCAATAGTTTGTCATTTCCTTCTTCAGTGGATTAAGGCAAACCGAAGTTAAGTGACTTGCCACTTGTCACACAGCTAGTAAGTGGGGTTGCATTTGAACTCAAGTCTTCCTGACTCCAGGACCACCTAGCTGCCTCCTAAGACATAGTCATACATGACTAAATATATACCAGGCATATGTAATCATTATTTCATCACAAAATGACCTCTTTAACTTCCTACCTCCATTAAAACTACAGAGCATTTTTAGTTTCTTAAAAATTGCCATTTCAGAATCATAGTAAAATTTGGAGAAAATTCCTTCTTGAAAGCATGCCATTATGTTATGAATCCATTTTTGCTTCCCATTGCTTTCTACTTGGCATCACTAGGGCTATTGAATATTTTATATATGTTGCCAGCCACATCACATTAGAAATAATTCAGAGCATTCCAAAGCAGGGCAACTGGGATTCCTCAGTATAAATGGATAAATGAGGACAGCAGATGTATGACACACTTTAACAAGGGTGAAAAGTTCAAGAAATAGGAGTATTAAAAAGTTTAATTTTTTTTTTGGTGTGAGAACTGCTATTCTTGGATGATAATCTACCTAATTATAGATAGGTATCACTTTAAGATTGAGTCTCTGCTCGTCTACTGACACAGCTGTGTCAAATTAGAAAATATTTCCCTCCCAATCTTTACCTACATATCCATTTCTCACAGGCTCACTCATGAACAGGAATTTCTTACAAACGGTGCCAAACTGAGATGAACAATATAATCAAGTCCAAACAGGTGAAGGGAGAAGGGAAAAAATTAGTACCAGACATAACATTGATGAAGATAATTCCCAGGATCAGTGAAAAACTAAAAAGCATTTGACTTGGCTTAGAACAACCCACAGGCCTGTGCAGAATATAAAGGCATGCCACTTTTGTCTAAGGAGCAATTTGCTCATTTCAAGTAGATTTATAATTAAAACTGGACATGAACTCCAAAGAGATGCTAAACTTCTTAAAAATAAACCTTTAGAATTATCAATAAAACTGATGGAATAGAAAGAGGAAAAGACTAAGACAGGGAATCATAGCCACCATTATTATTAAGTATTTTCACAGTGAAATAATTAATTGCAAGAGGAGTTGTCCTCTAAGAAGAAAGATATTATTCATTTTAAAGGTTACTAGTATTTATATTTTAAAATATATGTAGAAGGAACACTCACAATTCTCCTGAATTAGGATGCCAGATGGGAAATAGAAAGCAGTAACATATGTCCTTTAAAAGTAACTTTCAGAAAGCCAGTTTTGTGTTTTTGCTTTTTTTGTATACAGCGTAAAGGAACATTTAACAATTATTTTTCAAGAGTTGGTGAAGAACATAATACTCGTGGGAAACTATCCTCCAAACATCTGTTTTCTCTGCCAGTCTTCCAGAACAGTTTAAGAGCAAAGCCATGGGGGGAAAAGTGATTTAACCATATCACAATTCTTTCCTACTTAGATTGTTTGTTTTTTGAAAGGCTAAGCCAAGGCATCCAATGCTGAGTTTCTGTATGCATAGTTTTAAGTACTTGGGTTCTTTACAAAAAGATTGGAGTGTTTCAATTATATCCCTATTAGTAGTCAGTCCAAGGGCCAAGCCAACCTGCTATTAGCTGAAGCAAGATATGTAATTAGTGTCATCCTTAACTCCTCATTCTCTCACCATCTCTCATCTACTAAGTCCTGTCATTTTGATCTTGTTAACACCTCTCCTATAATCACCGTACTCACCTCCGCCATTGCTGCCACCCTGGCATAGGTCCTTGTCACCTCTCACATAGACTACTGCAAAGCCTTCTCATTATTCTCCCAGCCTCAGGCCTCTCCTACTCCAGTCCATCTTTTTCTGCCTCCATAGGAAACGGTATATTCTTTCTTTTAAATCATTAGTAAAATATTCACTCCAGCTGTGGAAATGATCTTCCTAAAGTACGTGTGATCATATAAGCCTGCTCCCTCTCTTCATTCAATAAACTGTAGTGGCTCCTTATTACCTCCAGGTTCAAATACAAAATCTTCCTTTAAAGCTCTTCAGAACTTCTCCTCCTAGCTTCTTTCAAGGCTGAGCTGAACTCCAAACTTCTGCAAGAAGGAGTGTGTGTGTGTGTGTGTGTGTGTGTGTGTGTGTGTGTGTGTGTGTGTATACCTGTATCTATTATATAGATATCTATATTCGTACCTATAGATATCTATGTAGATCTATCTACATGTATATCTATCTCTCTCTGTATATCTCTATAGATATCTATATCTATATCTCAATCTATGGATATATATAGATGTAGATATAGATATATAGTTATATATATAAATATAGATCTAGATTAGATATAAATATAGATATATCATGGATGAGGGACAGCCAGGGAAATTTTCCAGAATCAGATGATGGAATGTCTTATATAGGTGGCATAGCAAGAAAGTCAGGGTCACAGGACTGAGAGTATGTGGAGAGAAGGTATAAGAAAACTGGAAAGGCAGGAAAGGATGAGGTGTATACATGTACCAACACACACACGCACACACATATGTGTGTATACATATATATATGTGAGACAGACATTAATGATACATGCACACATGTAGATGTGTGTATAGATGTTTATGTGTTATCTTCCTCCTAAGATTGTAAGCTTTTTGAAGACAGGGACTGTTTATGCCTCCCTTGTATCCTCCACTCTTAACATAGTACATGGTATCTAGAAGGCATTTAATTAATGCTTGCTAAACTTGTTGACTCACCCGAAGTAACATAGGTATAAATAAGCATGAGGGAAATTATTTGTACCACTCTCTCTCTATGTTTTTATTCCTCAAAAACAAACAAAAACATTGCTTTCCTTCTGCCTAACAGACACACTGTGATGATTAAGGAGAAAAAAACTGATTAAAAGTGCTTCAGATTCATGTGAATGGTGGAGCATAAACCTTTAAAAGTTTTTACCACAAAACTTCAGTCACTTTAATGTTACAGAAAAACCAAATTTACCAAAATTGAGGGGCACATGTATTTTTCAAATATATTAAATACCAATTGTGCAAAATGAATTATTATTATCTTATTTTTTATTTAATTAGTATTTTTAGTTGAAATTTTAATTTGTCACATCCTGAGCAGAGCAACCTTATCCATTTGGTGCACGAACATGGAGTGAAGTGAAATATATGTTGTGGGAAGTTGTGTTGATGGCTTCTTCCCCTTGACCCCAATCAGAAAAGCCCGTCTTTTTAAAATGAATCTTCTCAGTGTCACTGACAGTGAAATATTTGGAATTACCCAAGAAGGGCATCTGAAATAAATCACTCTGCTGATTGTTTACTGACCTCTCGAAGCCAGTCACCTCTCAGCTGATGATGCTTTGGGCTTAACATCAATGTTGCATATTGTTTGGAAATACAGTGTGCCCAAAGCTTATCACTTCTTTGTCAAGTATTGTAAATATACAAAGACGGAAATAGGGATGTGGGGTGGAAATTTTTCTTATCTTAAAATTTGGAAGCAATTTATTATAATTGCTTTAAGCAAAATGACGATTGTGATAATTTTTTTTTCATAAACTGAAGTATCAGATCATATGATACCATATTCTTCATTTATTAAAAAAGCAAATTTAGAATACACTACCCAATACTGTCATTATTATGTTGTGAGATTTGTTTCAAAAATATAGCCAACTAAATTTTATTTCTTATGGTATTTATAGGAAAAGCATAGCATAGTAACTTTTTGGTTTTAAAAAACAAGCTTTTGTAGTCAAAATAATTTCTTTATATGTTAATTTGCTTTTAAAAATAGCTGGAAATTCACAGCATTCTTAACACCATGCACAATGAGCAGATGGTACTGAACTCCAAAGCTGAATTTACTAGCAGCCCAAGTAAACAATGTGTCTGGGTAGTCATATTTGGATTTTGTTTCCTCCTTTTTTATTTCATTGACTCTTGTATTAATTTTTCAAATGAAATCTTAATATTCAGACATTTTACTGCTGATAAAATATATCAGGAACTCAGAGAAGCTCCATTAAATACCAAAGCATTGAATGAGTATTTTGGACAATCAGTGTTTTTGGTCCCCTCCATAACAGAGTTGGGTAAATTTGAGAAATTAGTGTGATTGAGTTCTTCCCTCCATATTTGATTCAAGGTTTGTTTTCAGATTAACTTCACAGGAAGAGATCTTACCTAAGAAACTGGGTTACTTGACACACTCTTCCTTGATCACAAACATGATTCTCCTTTATGTACTGGGTTTTATGTACCACTACTATGAAATTTATTGTGTTTTAGAAGGAAAATAGTATTGTATCATGTCTCTTTAAGATTCACGTTACTTATGAATTTAAAATTCCCTGTATAATTGAGGCTAGTAGGAATTAAGGAGTCAATTTATTCATCATTCAGACCCCATGTACATTTTCCTAAGACACATGTTTAATTCAGAAAGGCAATCTTTAAAAGGCTAGTTCTTTGAGGTCTTTTTTCAGTCCTAGTGTTGGGTATCACTTAGAAAGAGCCTTAACCTTTTATCACCCTGTTTTATTACCACTTGAGATAGAATGAAACAAATTCTCTCTTTTTCACTCTGTAGTCTTTATGTAACAGCCTTTAAGGACCCTGGCAAAAAGATCCCCAAAACTGTGAGAGGGACAGAGTTTCCTACAGCTATCAGTCATCCCTACCCAGGACCTCTTTAAGGCAAATTTGAACATGCAGATTAGGAGGTTATCTATGAATGACTGTTTAAGTAGAGAGTGGGGAGTAGGAAGAATCACTGTGTTATGAGAGAGACAGAATGAAATAAGTTGAGATAGTACTTGTGTAGTTGAGGAAATGCAAGTATCATTGGCTTTGTTTCAGGCCTTATTGCTACTCTCACCCCATATATAATAACACTAGTATTACAGAATGGATCAGTATTTATTAAGCACTTACTCTTTGTCAGATACTCTGCTAAGTGCTAGGAATACCAAAAAAGATAAAAGACAATCCTTGACCTAAAGGAGTTTACAGTCCTATGGGAACAACATGTAAACACATTCCAGTAATTGGGAAGATAGGAAGGGGTTAGGATTTAGGGGGAAAGATAATGCGTTCTATTTTAGACATATTGAATTTAAGATGTCTAATGGATATAATGTTTGAGATGTCTGAAAATGAATGTTGGAGACGCTGCGTTGGAGGTCAGCAGAAAGACTAGATTAGGAAAGGTAGAGTCAAGAGGCATTAACATTTTGTTGTTGACTTGTTTCAGTTGTGTCCTACTCTTTGTGACCTTATTTGGGGTTTTCTTGGCAAAGATACTGGAGTGGTTTGCCATTTCCTTCTCTAGCTTATTTTACAGATAAGGAAACTGAGGCAAACAGAGTTAAGTCACTTGCCTAAGAACACACAGCTAGTAAGTGTCTGAGGCCAGATTTGAATTCAGGAAGATGAGTTTTGTTGGTTCTAAGTCTACTGCTCTAACCACTGTGCTATCTAGCTGCCAGATCATCAGCATAGAGATGGTAATTAAATCTATGGGAGCTGATGAGCTTTTTCTTCACAGTCCTCAGCAGAAGAATAGGATCAAGTCTTCCAAGGTTCTGAGACACCTTACAATCTTCAGACCCTCTAACATCAATTAAATGCATAGAAAGAGCCAAAAAAGATTTAGACTGCTTTTATTTATATCAGAGCTTCAACACAACAAATCATAAGTATTCAAATGATCTGAATTCTGGCACATTTGCAAATTGTGGAAATTTTTGGAAATTTTTCTTCCAAAATGTCCAGTGTAAAACAGCGTTGTTTTAGGATCAATGGCAATGTTATTTAAGCACAGTAAAATGATAATGACCCATCACTGACTTCATGTCTTTCAGTATGTTTTGATATCTGATATTTTTATTTCAATTTTACTGCCTTTACTGTTTTATAGTCACATTTTCATTTGTTCTTTGTAGATCTGCCTACTACAAAATTAAACTTGAACTTTGCATAGCCGATAATTGCAGAGGTGACAATTTCCAGTAACTGGTTTCTGCTGGGAAATGAGAAGCTCCTATGGCCTTAATTTTTTTTCCAGGTTGACCTTGTGGTTTGGGAAAATATTTCACTGCATGTAGGCACTTAATGCTAGGAGAATCAGAGGAAAAAAGTAAAGTACTAGAAGATAAAGGCAAGGATGGGCATACTATTTTGAGAAGGTAGTCTCTTTTATTTTTAATAAAAATCTATCTCCAGATAAAATAGTCTATCCTGGAAATACTAAAGAAACTCTGATTCATGGTTTTTTATAATCAGCTAATCAATGTTACTTAAAGACCTAATGAATGGGAAGTAATTTAAAGGGCATTTTCTGAGGAATGTAAAATCAAAATTGTGAAAACCCAAAGCCCAAATTTTGAATGAAATTGAATTTCTGTAATCATTTTTAAAGCTTAATTCTATCTATCTATATATGTACATACACATACAATACTTACATAATACATATTTCCTGTCTGAAAATATTATCATCTAGTTTATGTTTAATAACATTTTATCCCCATGTCTATGTAGGGTTCTCCCCTCCAAAAATTATCTTAAGTCAATGTAGCCTAACATAACTGCATTAAGTTTAGTTTTTAAAAGCTTTACTTCATACTTAGAATTATCTATCAAATAGCTAGAAATGTGCATAAGTGTAGATATGTGTGTATTTATACACACTCATATTGCTGATATCATATTAAATGAATACAACTATTACACCAAAAGATGTAAGATTTTGTAAAGACATCTAAAAATATGGAGCATTTTGTATCCACAAATCACTTTAAATGCTTAATCATGTGTATTTTACATGAGATATTTCATTTATGCTTTTTCTCCTCCAAATTTTGTGCAAAGAATGAAACAATAATGTATTAGTGATTTCAGGAAAATAATCCTAGCAAAGCATTCTTTCATTAATTAAGTTTTGACAAATACAACCTTCAGCTAGTTCATTAACTGTTCCACACGGTGGCAGTAATACAATATGGAACATCTGAATCAAAACCCCATAGCTACAGTGGAATAAAGAAGGAATGCACAGAGATGTGGCTTCTGTTGTGCCAATTAAAAGCAATTTCCACCTACATACAACAGAATATATCCCAAATGTATTTTTAAACTTTTAATGAGTATTTAAATATTTAACTATAGTTCTTTTAGAATCTGCTAAAATATTTTGTGGAAGACTAGTTATTTTCTATCTTTGTGATAGATAATTAACAAATGTGTGGTGGTGGTATGGGGTATTTTAAAGGTCTCAGCTTGAATTTGAATGGAAAGCCCTCTTAAATAGGACCCTTGTTGAACATTTCTGAAAAGGAGTACACAGCTTATCATTGAAGTGGAAGAGAGGGAAGACAAGCGCTTAATTTCTACATATAAATATTAAGTATATTTGAATGAGTCATTTAACTTTTATGGGTGTGTTAGCATGGGGATTGTACTATTTCATCTCTAGTCTCTTCCAGTTATAAAAGCAATGATAGCTATCTTGGATCATAGATCAGAGGTAAGAACAAAGAGTCAAGATATCTAGTCCAACCACCTTATTTAAAAGATAAGGATGGAGACTGTACCACTTGTCTAATATCATGCAAGTATTAAGGTCGGGGTAGGGAATTTGAGCCCACGTCTTCTGAAACTAGCACAAATCTCTTTTGACTCTACAGTACTGCCTGCATCAAATGACTTTGCAAAGATCTCAACTATAGTATGTCCATCATTTGTATTAATAAAGCAATCTCAAGAGTTATAATTCTTTCAAAAGAAGCGTATTTGTAGTTTTCAATTATTTGTAGCTATTCATTGACCTTGTCCCTGAAGAAATATTTTTAGGGGGAAAAAAGCACTTTTAGAAAACACATACATAATGACAAATGAAAATTGGGAGACGAGGTAGAGAATACTGCTTAATATGGTAACTATGATTATTCAAGCAAAATCAGTTTTGATGGGAAGTCAGAGGGCCACATGTAAATGGTGAATAAAATAACAGAAAAAAAAACATTGGACTAAGTTCTGTTCCTTTTGGGATGTCTGAAAAACAAGTTAAAACAACGAGAATTAAATATGACAGGGTGTACACTTCTATGGCTAGCCAAGTTCCTGCCCTTCCTTATCTGTAATATCCTCTGCTAGCTTCATGTAGACAAACACATGGGAAAGAAGCAATGCATTTGAGGTAAAACATATGCATATAAACCAGTCTGGCTATTTTGACTGCGTTTTTTGTTTTGTTTGGTTATGTTTTGTTTTTGGATGGCCTTGACTGTGTAGACTATTTGACTGATAACATCATTCAAACATTCAAATAGGATTGGCTGTAGACAATGTTTCTTTAGTTTTGAAAATGCATTTTTTTAATAGATCCAGATAGAATGGTCCCACTCAGCTTCTTTTCGTCTTTGCTTTTCATGTCTTTTCTGAGAAAGAAATGTACTTACAAGTAGAATATATTTAAAATACTTCATTTGGAGTAATGTTTTATTTATTATAAACCCAATGAAGTTAGATATTATAATTAGAACTTTCTTTTATTGAAATTGATTTTTAGGAATAGTGATGCATACTGTCACCATTTTACTTTGAGCATATATGGAGAATGGTCTAACAAAGAACATATATGGAAATTCATTGAGTAATAAAATTATATCTCTTAAATTTTTATAATAAGAGAAAATACAGAGCACCCATAATTAAGGCAACAAAAAGTGTAAATATGTGCAAAATCTTCACTTGTGAAAAAGAGGGCCAAGTAATTCCTAAAGCATATATGACATTTCTTATTTGCCTCCTATTCACGGGAATTTTACTAGAGATATTAAATTTAAATTAAATTTTTGGTTGAGTGGCAGAATTGTTTAAGAATAAGTTGTCTTCATTGCTTTAATCTAAATTACATAAGATGTAACCCTATCCTAGAAAAGTGCCCTCACCAGAGAGGAAGATTAATCCTTGAATGACAGAAAGGAAAACTAATACTGTTTCAAGGATGAGAGAAAGAGTCTGCTAACCAGAATCTGGGGAGACAGTGAGATTTAAAAGAAAAAGAAGTCATAAGTAGTTGTTGCTCTGTCAGGTTGAAAAATTAACAAAATTATCCTGTTGGTAATTTATACTCTGATCTTGAGTGTTCCCTGCCAAGTGGCTTCTTAATCAGTCAGCCAGGCCAAACCTGGAAATTCAATCCCAATAAGCAGGGGTGTTTTGGTAAGTGTTTAACAACTGTTTCTCTCAAGGGAAAAAAAGGATACATAACACACTTTGCAGTTTAATCTTCATTATTGACATTTTTTTCTATCACTTTCTTAAGTCTAGAAATCAACAAGAGAGTAACTCAAGCCCTAATTTCTAGTGTCTGCTGATTTGTGATGCATAAATGCTTAGAATGACAATTTAATAATTAGCTCTGGTGAGCTCCAGCATACCCCTGCCAGTAGGACACATATTAATATATGGATTTTTTCCCCTATCCATTTGTCCTGAATAGAGTCAGATCTGTTCACATCAGTGCCAACCAGTGCTGACAATGGAATTACAAAGCTAAAAACAAATTAGACCCTGTGATCAGTGAGCTTTCATTCTACTAAAAAGAATACACATTCAGAGGTAACCAAATACAAGATATACACAAGACATATGTACAAACCCATGCAGAAGAGCTGCAAAGGTAAAGCACTAAAAAAATTCAAGAATCGGCAAAAGATGTTTTAAGAGTTAACATCTGAGGTGAGACTTAAAAGCAGACAAAGATTTAAAGAGAACATTCCAGGCAAAGGGAGACAGCCTGTGCAATGTACAGGAAGGAGCAAGGCGGCCAGTTTTACTAGACTATGCGGTGTGTAAACTGGAGCAATGTATAATTAGCCTGGAAAGATAGACTCGAGCCAACCTGCTAGAGATTTAAATGCCCAAGAGTTTGTATTTTATCCTAGAGGCAATAGGAGCTGGTGGAGTTTTTTTGTTGTTCCTTTTTTTTTCTTGCACGGGACAGTAACATGATTAGGCCTTCGGTTTAGGAACGTGAATTTGATAGATGTTTTGAAGTTGTATACAGAGAAGGGCTGGGAGATAGGCTGGATACCTGAAGACCAATTAGGAGAGCTCTGTAATAAGAGTCCAGGAAAAAGGTAATGATGACTTGAAGTATAGAAGAATTATAGGAGATGTGGGTTAGGTAAAATCAGCAAGCGTTAGTGAATAATTTGATATGGATAGTTAATGAGAATGAAGAATTGCAGATGATTCCTAGCCTTCAAACCCAGTGACTAGGAGGATGGTGGTACCTTTGATAGAAATAGAGCAATAAAAGGCATCAGAAAATATATTTCACAGGTTAATTACAAGACCAAGATTTGAAAGGGAGGGAAGCCGACTAGAGCAGGGGTGATGGTCTGGGAAATTAAGGAGGAATGGAATGACTAGAGGTTTCTGTAATGATAGAGAATAGATTTAGGAAGGCTGAGGCATGGCGAGAGATGGAAACATAGGAGGTAATGGTCAGAAGAATTCAGAATAATGGATTGTGGAGTTGGAACACTTGTGTTACCAAGACTTTGATCATTTTTTGATGTGATTGAGACTGAGTGAAAGTGCTGCTGCTTATGAGAATTTGAGAGAGATATACTGGGAAACAAGAATATTTGAGGGGAAATAAACAGGTAAATTGAAGTTTCCAAGTATAAGGGCTGGGGTCTGAGGGCAAGAAGAAAGCTGATGAGCCCACCACTGAACTCAATCACTATGGCTCCAAATGAAATTGTTCCCCAAGTAAAGTAACCATAGCCACATTTTCTAAAGTGAACTATTTACAGTGTCATCGATAAAAGGGCATGCTAGCGCTTACCTCTACTGGCTCTCAGGAGCCAAGTGTTAAATTTTTGGTATGAGCATTTACACCTTGGAAACTGGCAAATGCTATGAATAAGGGCTTGATTTATTACTGATTCTCTAGACTGAACAAACTGATGGAGAAATGTTAATAATGCAGATTAAATTTCAAAGTATGTCCTGTATTAAAAAAAAATTCTGGAGAGCTGGGTGTTAAATACTTGCAAGCATACCTCTTGGATCTACATAACTGCTATCCACTGAATGAATAAGAATCAGATGTGAAAACTTCTACATTTTGTATCCTGGGAACCACAGCTAAAGAGATAATGTCTGTAACTAGAAAAAAATACCAAAAAAAGCACTCGATGTGTTTCAAACAAAATTCTTGGAATATATCATTTGCTCTTAATGTCATAATCTAGAATTTGGAGTTATGGAAAGTATTATTCCTCCGAAGTTATTTCCTTTAGCAGGAAAAGTGATTTGGAGTATTCTAATTTACTTTTCCAAATTAAAAAAAAAATCAGGTCACACATCATTCTTCACAGGATCAAATGAAATGATATTTGTAAAGGACTCAGCATAAAGCCTGCAACTATTTATTCCCTTCTCTTTAACAACAGGAATTTCACAGTTTCACAAATCATTTGGTTTTGTGGTCTGAATATATGTAGATATGTGTGTGTGCGTGTGTGTACATATATATATATATACACATTTATGTGTTAAAATAGGAAATTTGTATTTTATACATTGTATATGCAAAGTATCACATATTTTATTATACTATACTATATATTGGTATGTTATCACACAATATAATATTAACACTATATTTTATAACATAAACATATTAGGATAAGTATATTAATATTATGCCTTAACATAATAAAGACCAGGTGTTTCAACTGATGAAAAAAATTTATTATAGTTTTACTTTGAAATAAAATGTTCATTCTGCCTTAATTTTCTTTGCCTTGTGGCTAAAAAAGTGGTCTTTTGAAGTATTCTTAAATTTCATTCCTTCAAGTATTGTACTTTAAAAAAGAAACAGTATTTTTATGAACAGTATTTTAAAAGATATTAGTACATATTAATATATAACACTTTTAAGATAAGACTTTATTTGCAGTATGTTTAAAAGATGAATTACTTCAATTACATATTTAATTTTTAATATATTAAGTTATAAAATTATAATTTCAAAGTTATCTATTAAAATACTGAAAGTATCTAACAGATATGGGAAATAAAATGTACATATGTTTCAACATGTATTTTAAATTATAATGCACATTAATATTCTCTATAAAAATGTTTGGGGCATGAATTCATTTGCCTTAAAATCTGACTCAATAACTGACTCATTTTTCACTTCTTACATATCATTGCATGTAACACTGTAATGGATCACACTATATTATCTGCATGTTTTTATAAATGGAAACTGGAAGAAGAAACAAGGATATCTATAGTCACAAAGTGTCCAAGTCATTCTACAATACTTCAAGGATCTATGAGGTCCACAGTGTTGCCTTACAATTCTCCATTTGCCTTTGTCCTCACAATCACTTATACCTTAGTAGATGTTATTTATGAGTTGCCACCCTCCTCAAAAAAATCACCTGGTGACCTAACTTCTCAAAAAGAATTTCTCCTAGTCTGGTTGGTTGTTGTCCTTTATGTTCGAGGAGGTCCAAAATGATGTCTCTATATTGGGGTCAAAAAATAGTTAGGATATTCTATAGATGACAGACATAGCCATAGGGCTAGGCCAGAAGTCTTTCCAATCTGGAAAAAGCATGTGCTTAGTTGGCATAGCTTTCAGGGGCCCAGAATATACTTCAAAACAAAATGAAGCACTGAAGTAAGACCTTAGTGAAGGTGTCTGTGTCATGTTTATCAAAGTTGCCAGTAAGTCAAGTCAAGTCAGGCATTTATTAAGTACCTACTATGAGCCAGGAACTATGCTAAGCAGTGGAGATACAAAGAAGGGGAGGGGGGAATCACAGATCCAACGGATTTTAATACTCTAATGGGGAGACAACATCCATGTAAATATGTGCTAACAAAACACATGCAGAATAAATCAGATAGTCACAAAGGAAAGGTACTGAGATTAAGGAGGACTGGGAAAGGCTTCTTATAGAAAATGGGAACTTAGCTGAGACTTGAAGGAAACCTAGCAGGTGGAGATGAGAGAGAAGATTCCAGGCGTGGGAGATAGCCAATGAAAATGCCCAAGGTCAAGAGATGGACTGTCTTGTGTTAGGAACAACCAGAAAGTCAGTGTCACCGTATGGCAGAGTAAATTGAGAAGAGTTATGGTTAAGGAGAACGGAAAGGATCCAAAGGGCACATGTTATGAAGGTTTTGAAAGGACATACAGTGGATTCTGTCCTTCATCCAAGAGAAAATAAAAAGTCACAAGTATATGCACATCTATTAAAGCATTCTGTCACAATAAATAGCATTTTGTTCCATATTTGTTTACTCTGGGGATTCCGCAAGTTGCTGGTGAATTCGGTAGGATTTAAAAATTCCATCATAGATCTTATTTCACAGAACGGAAGCTGAAGGCACTGGGATTTAGACCTATGTATTTTTCTAACAGTTATTGGAATCTCATTAGTTCATTCATACTCATGTTCAAAGGAGAAAAATGCAGAAGTGTCTTTTCCTATTATTGCCTTCCAGAGCTCCTCTTTTTATTTTTCAATTTTTTGCCATGTTTTAATTTCTTATTCAATTGCCTTGGTAGTCTCGCTAACTTTGTTTTGTGTTTTCTTTAATTCATTAAGGTGCGTGTATTCACATTTTCAGTTGGTCAGCATAATTATGACAGAGGACCAATACAGTGGATGGCCTGTGAAAACAAAGGTAACTGATGTATTATAGGCTCTAGTGCACAAATACATACTAGAACTGATTTTGTCTAGATGGAATCCTCAGAGGGTATCTAGCCCAACACCTTCATTTTACAGATAATGAAATTGAGGCCCAGAGAGATTTTTGACTTGTCCAATTTTACACAGGTATTGATCATCATAGGTGAGAATTTTACCCATCCCCTGTAAGCATAAGTTTTAACTTTATTTGTGCTGCTTTGGTAGCCTGGGGAAGCCTATGGACCTCTTCAAATATTAAAGTTTTTAAGTAATTGAAGGAAATGCTAAGTTTCAGTTAGACATTAATGAACATAAAAATGTCCTATTTTTCCAACTAAATTCAGTGACTCCCACCACCACCACCAAAACCCATCTGCCAGCTGATTGTCAGTGTATAGCCCCATTAGGTAGAGAACTCCTTTCTCAGCTAGAGCCAATGTTCTTTCCATTGCACCACACTGCTTCATAATGTACACCATAAGATAATACCTTCTACAGTAGTACAGTGGGAGGTTTGCAGGGTTTTATATTTTGGAAAGAATTCCAAACTTAAGTCTGCCTTGAACAGTTATTGAGCTAAACTTAAGACTCTAAGTGTATCTTCTGAGAAATCAAAAGCAAAACCAGATCTACAATAGCAGTTGAAGCAAACATTAGGATAATTCAATCCAAAGTCCTTCTCTTCTACTTGAAATATCAGTTATGATTTTCATTTTTTATTGCATTTTCTTAGCTCAGACCTGGTCTAAATTAAGAATACAGAACTACCATGCATTCAGAGAATGCTTAAGAAATGTGAGTTGAATCGAACTGAAATGAAAGAGAATGCCAAACTGATAAAAATCCAGCAGTAGTATTATAAACAGAGTGAGTTAAAAGTTGGTGAGTCCTTCTAATAAAAGAAATTTAATATTGCTACTTTACATTTTTCCCTTGACACCATAAAATCTCTATTTTTTTCTTGAAAATTGTTGCTTTATCTCTTCAAATGAAAGTTAAATGAAAGACGTATGTAAAAATACAATATTACTCTGTAGTTCAGATATCAGTAGGGACTGAAACTGTGATTTAAATGGTCTTGGAATTCCAGACTGACCCCTTCTATCAAGGGAAGATGGAACTCTCTGTACAATCCATAATCTTAGAGAATTGTAGAGAACTCTCATAGGTTATGATTCGCCTAATATCATATAGCTAGTATGCATCAGATGTAGAATTTAAACACATCTTCCAGAAAAAAAAGTGATGTGAATTGATTACTTTTAATTTTTTGATTTAATACTGATTGAGTATCATAAGCATGCTGTATTTACTATTCAGATTGATTTTAAGGAAATAACTACACTAGACAGTAATAGATTTCAAATAAATACCAATCACATGACTTTGTTTCTCCTCTGGGGGCATTCATTTTGATTATACTACAGTTTCCTTTCTGCTCTGAACACATTTAGGAGAATTCATTTTATTTCTCTTTAAAACAAGTTAAGAAGTCTGATATAATGCCCATTATTTGCATTTAACATCATTCTACTTTAGTAATAATCCATTGCTTTTCAAAAATTAGAGAATTTTGGTGTTCTATTTTGTACTCCACAAACAAACCAGAAATGAGCCTATAAATACAAGAAATATATTTCTTTAATTTTTGTGAAACAGTGTATCTTTTGTTTATTTCAGGTTATTATTATGAAATTCCATCCATTGGAGCTATAAGGATCAATACTCAGGTAAGACTGTAATCTCAAACTGATTTGTAAAAGAACAAGATGTTATTTTTATATAGAAATTTAAAAATTATCAGAGGAAGAAAATAAATCAGAAAATGAAGTAGCAAAGTTTACCCTCATATAAAAATACACTTAAAATTATGAGTTTTTTTCCATTTATGTGATAATTATTTTTCCTCTTTTCATATTTGCTACATATATGTCACATCTCAAGTAAAACATGATATAAATTTCTTTTTATCTTTATGATATATTACTACTGTAGACAAGGAATCCAGTAAAGTTTTACTGAAATTTCAATTATATAATTTCAATCTTGTTTTTTTCATGAAGATTTAGATTGTTACTTTGAATATGAAGTTGTGTGTATGTGTATACTTGTATGACATACATGTGTATATATGTATATCACTGCAGACATATACATACACATACACACATATGTGACAGAACAAGAGACATTAATGGCCAAATTATATATAAACGCTAGATAGAGCTGAAGTCATAAGAAGATAAAGCCCTAAAATATTTTAAAGGCAACTAAGCTCACCCTATTCATTTTATAGATAAGGAAAGTGAGGCAAAGCAAAATTTAGCAACTTGGACAGAATCACAAAGGTACTAAGTTTATAAGACACAACTGAATCAAGGTTTTCCTCACTCTAAGACACTATGCTATGTTTTGGTGTCAGTCACAGAACTTTAGACACAGAAGAGATCTCATTTGTCATCTAATCCAACCCATTCCCCCCCAAAAAAATCCTCACTATGATAGAGATGACACTTGACAATTAATCATGTAGCCTCTTTTGAAAACCTCCAATGAGATAAATCACTCCATAACAAGAAAGACCATTAGAATTTTGGAGAGGACTAAATCTTTTATTTTCTGGTGATAATACTATTGTTTGCCCTTTGAACCATACTATATAGCAACTCTAGCATACTCTAGCATAGTCAAGATAGGATATCTCAAGTAGCTGTTCTTTTGGATTTACCTGCTAACATATAAAAGACATCTCACAATGGTTCCATCGTTGACTGTGATTAACACAGGAATTTCCCAGATGTCTTTGTTGCACTCTTTAGCATCTGGGGCACCTCCTCTCATATACAGGACTCCTAGAAAATCACTTCGAAGCTTACAGGACTCTCTGGGTCTACATCTACCTACAATCATAACCCCATGTTAATCTGTTTACATTTCTAGGCAGCCAAGGGACCTAATCAGTTCAACACAAAGGCTTTTCATGAAATAGCCTAGTAAGAGGAATAGCAAGTTAAACATTCCTCCCTCCTATAAATCAGTGGCATACCCTTCCACAAATGCAGACACCATCAAGGGAAAAAGCACATACATCCAAGGAAAAACAGGGGAAGGGGCATGGATATTGGGATCACGTGTAACTAGAAAACACACAGAGAAACCACTCACTCCTCCTGGGCTGCTAAGTTGCCTGTTTTCTCTAGGGGTGAGATTTTGTTGCTTCTAGTGTGCTTGACCTCTGCTGTCCCCACCAGGCGGTCCTCCATTGCTCTATGTCTCATGGCCACAGGACATGTGGTAGTTGAGTGTCTCTCACGTTCCAGCTCCTGGCTTCAAGTTCAGTCATAGAGGGTCTTTTGTTCTAGAGAGGAAGGGGTTCTATGTGGTAGAGAAGATAAAGCACTGGAGCCAGAAAAGCTGGGTTCAAATCCTTCCTCTGTCATTTATTCCTTTTGCGAATATGCACAAATCACTGAACCTACTACTTCCAGTGAATTAGAAAGTGTTGGACTAGAAAGCTTCTGTCTGGAGTCCCTTCTAATGCCTCAGTTTCCTTAAAAGGGGGTGTGTGTAATAATAGCAGCACCTACAGCACAGGATCAACTGAGATAACGTAAATGTAAAGCACTTGGTAAACCTTAAATCTCTACATAAATGAGAGCTGCTGTTTTTACTACTATGTAATTAAATAGGTTTCAACTGTGGATGTTATTCATCAGAGTATCTTATACTAAGTATAGAAACTGCAAGACAGAGAGAGAGAGAGAGAGAGAGAGAGAGAGAGAGAGAGAGAGAGAGAGAGAGAGAGAGACCAGTATTCTCTGTGTCTAAGGAAGTTGAAAAGAGGAATAAAGAATTGAGAGAATAGTTGTTTTGATGTATTTTTGAAATCAAATCATTTCTCTCTGGGATTCGTTTGTATCATATGTAAAATAAAATGTTTAGAACACATTAGGGGTTTTTAATCTGAGGTCTGTGAATTTGGTTATTCATATAATTTGATGACTGCATTTCAATATGATTGATTTCTTTTGTAATCCTTTGTGTTTTCTTTTATACTTTTACAAATACTGTTCCAAGAAGGGATCTGTAGGCTTCACCAATTTGCCAGAGGTATCAATGAAATAAAAATGATCAGAAGTCCCTGGACTAGATGAACTTTCAGGTCCATTCTAGCTCCAGATTTAGCTCTCACCATAAAAATAATAAAAATACATTCCCAATCAATTTGGTGGTGAAATGGTCAAAACATATTTCCAGATAAGATGGGTACCCCCAGATTTTCAGTAGGGAGATCTCCAAAAGGAGATTAAGATTAAGTTGAGAGTTTAAGAGCAAATGAGGTAAGAAAAAGCAGGCAAACCAAAACTTCACATTTCTACAGCAAAATCCTAGATCAGTTGTCTACTTATATCATAAGAAGATGGAAGACCATGGGGTAATTTAAGTAATTATATATTATTTTGCAATAAATTTGACTGCTTCTATTATTGTTGCTTAAAAAATCATAATCTGCATTATTATAGAATGAAAGTCTACATTTTTAGAATAACATCGAATTTGTTTAAAATGTAAACACTGAGTACATTCAGTCTGAAATAAAACAGCAGCTGCACTTGAATCTACTGTGGAGATTTGGCTCAGTACTTCATTTATTTGTTGATAACTTTAAATACAATTTTGAATTTCAGCCAATCTCTGATAGGAAGTCAGACTTGGGCTTGCTTTATTTATTTATTTTTAAGATCAGCACTCTACCCTGTAAATCATAGTTTTCAGTAGTTCCCTTCATAAAATAAACTACAAGAAAAATACAAAATTATCTTCTTTTTATGCCTGAAGAGAATATCCTGATTGTTTCAGGATAAGAAATAGGGTGGAATATGTCACGTAAACAGAATGAGCTATATACTGCTGACTTAAAGATGACAGAAATGTCACTTTTACATAGTCCATGTTAGTAACAAAGATATTAATTTTCCCATTATTTCATCTAACATGATTTTATGTGGATTTTTCCACATTTTAATATACTTATAGGTTATTTTTTATCATTCGTCAATCACTTGAGATTGACCTTTCTATCATTTGAATAGGAATATTTGGATGTCCTGGGAAGACCAATGGTTTTGGCAGGAGATAAAGCCAAGCAAGTCCAGTGGACCAATGTATACTTGGATGCACTGGTAAGGTTTTCTGTTTTTTCTGCAGAGATGAATATCATAATTCTGGCATACACTAATGATTTCCGCCTACTTTTCTGTTGGCATTCTCCCCATCTGTGCCACCTCCCTATAAATATGACTCTTAGAACCTGCTGCTAGAGCTTTGCTTTGTTAATTCTCAGTGTGCAGAGTTTTTTTCTTTATTTTTTAAAAATTATATCACAATTCTCAATAACTATGGGGGAAAATATGGTTATTTTATGTGAATAATTATGAATTGTTATGTTCACGATGAGTGACAGATATTAACATAAAATAATCTTATTTAACAACTATTAAGCACCAATATTTTCGAAGCACTGAGCTTTAGATACAAAGGTAAATAAGATACAACCTCTGAACTTTTAGTTTATAATAAAACACAGGACACTGTAAAATAACTACAAATATTTACTAAGTTTAGGGTAGAACAGAACATATTAACAATATAAGAGGTATGAAGTTCCACGTAATTTGAAAGAATTCTATGAGAGGTATGTAATTCTAAAGACTAAAGAGTTCATGCTTAGTATATAAATATTTAATATATACTTGCTTATTAATTAAACCCAGATATATATGGAAGGTAAAAATCTGTTTTATAATCACATCTATTGTTTATTATTATTCAAAAATCACTGTTATCTAGTTTGCTCTTCAAATGGTAGTATCCTTAGCCCGAGGTCGGTTTGCATGCCTACAGGTATGCTTCCGCAGTCCTTGCCCTTCTCGCACTTAGACTATCCTCCCCTTTTACACCTGCTCTGTAGCTTCTGCCTCACAGAAGTGCCACATTCGCAAAAGTATCATTGATACTGTCCTAATAAAGGTCAGCAATGAACCAGTACCTTTTAATATATTCCTGGATATTTCCAACAAGAATAAAGTCTTTCTTTTATTGTTAGAATTTCATGAAGCTGGTCCTTAATTTGTCCGGTTCTGTACACTCTAACATGCTCCCAAGTTCCTGACTACTACCATTTTGATATATTTAACTTCGGCTTTTTGGAATTCACTATCCCTTGTAGCAACATAGTTCACTTTTGGAAAGCTCTAATTATAAGAAAATTTTTCCTTATGTTGAATTGAAATTGGCCTTTTTATCACTTTAACAGTTTTGAATTTCCTAGTTTTTCTTTCCAAGGCCAAGCAGAACAAAGCTGCCTCTTCAAAATGGCAGTCTTTCAAATCTCTAAATATCTGAATATAACTATTTTGGCCCCTTTAGGTATTCTCTTGCCCAGGCTCAAACATCCTTAATTTCTTCAGCTGATCCTCATAACATTGCTTCTAGCCTCTTCATCATCTGAGTCAACCTCTTGTAGATAAGCTCCTTCTTGGCAAAGTTCATATTAAAATAATTCAGTAGAAATGGTATCTGTTTTACATAAGCTTGGGAATATTTTCCACAAACGGGCCAACAAGGCCATCCAGTTGGACTGGAAGACGAAGGCTTGAACTGGACTTTTGTTTCCTTCTCACTTGGAATATAAAAGTCTTATATATGAGAAGTTGGAGTCCCGGCAGTTTAACAGTATGTATTCTTGTGGCTATGTAACATGCCTTTCTGCTCCAGCTTTGTTACCACAGTAAATATGGTGATGGAAGATATAGCAACATTTGTTTTTTTGGTAATTATAAAGTGTTTCAATATTTTATCCTAAGTAAAAGAGAGCTGGCCTCAGGAAGACCATTGCAACTACAAATACTGGCTTTGTGACCCTGGGCAAGTCATTTAATCCCTCCATGCTCCAGGCAAGTCCTTAAGAACATAACTTGTAGCAAGGTTAGAGAGAGTTTTCTTACCAGGAAATTCTCTGTATCAATAAAACCACAACTCCAATTCCTATCATGTTATTTTAATTAAGATTTTATGGTCCATGTGTGTTTAATTATGTTCGAATGCATTGCCAGGATCACTAAGATAGCACGGACTTGTCCTGGTCCTGAATAAATGTCATTCCTAGAACTGAATACATAGCCCTAGAGGCAGTCTCTCTATTACTTCTGTCAATACATGTATGTAATAAGTATAATAATAATAACTAAAATTCACATTGCCCTTTAAGATTTGCATTGTACTTTACTTACCTAATCTCCTTTGATAGCCTCCACCCCTACCCTGGGAGTTACATGTTAATATTACCTCTATTTTATATTTGAGGAAACTGAGGCTGAGAGGTTAAAAGATTTGTCCAGATTGACACAGCTAGGAAGTATCTGCAGCAGGATGTGATCGCATGTTTTCCTGAGTCCGAGTCTGGTGCTCAGTCCACCCATACCACCTACTTTACTCTCATATACTCTGTGTACCTATTAAGAGTGAAAAGAAAGAATAGAGACCTCAGAGCTCTAAAAAGAAGATTAGTAAATAGCTATCTCGTCACTCCTTTCATTGCAAGGAACTATAACTGTATTAATGTAGTCTAATTTTTCATTTGCTTGTATTCTGCCTCCTCGTGCTGTAGATTCATATGGTCTATGAGAACTCTTAGTTTTGGTAGGGTGGTTTTTTTTTCCTTTCTTATGAACTTTTTCATCCCATCTGCCTTACCTCATAATTAGGTAGTTTTTTTTTTAATTCAAGTACATGACTTAATGTGCATCTTACTTTCATCCTCAAAATTTTGTTCCACCATCCCAGCCAGGCAAAATCTTCTGGCATCTCAATTCAGTCATCTACCTCTCATCATTCTTCTCAAATCTCCTTACTCTCCAAATTAAGGAAGCAAGCTGTATGATTACATAAAAACGACAAACAAAAATAGGTTTTGAAATATATGCACATATATTTTTTACTTCATATATGGGATTTTATCAGTGTGAGGGCCTTCCAATTTGGAACATACATCTGCTGACATAAGATGGGAATTCATCTATAACTTATAGTCTCGAACAGTTGTCTGGAAAATTGCAAAGTTAAGCATCTTAACCACAGTCACAGTAATTACCAGTTAATATGTATCAGAAGCAAGACTTAAATTCAGGTCTTCCTGAAACTAGTGCCAACTATTTATTATGCCATGCTGTCTTACTTAGTGCTTATTAACACTTCTAAATTTAGGCATGCCTTCAGTAGTTTTTTTGACAGGTATTATATATGGTGATTGCATTGTGATGACGCAATCTCGATTTGATTGTTTAAGTCCATTTATGAAATTAGATTACCTAATAGTCAGAGAAAGAGCTTTAGTAATTCCTGGAAATTCCCATTACTCATAGGCCAATTATTACTAAGTATCAATTTGTATATTAACATGGAGCTGCCATGCCATGGTAAAGGCAACTCCTAACCCATGCTAACTTACATTAAGACCCATGCCACGGATAATAATTTAAATTGAAAAAAAAATGATGAATTTGCTTTACTTAAACTATGTAATTCATTTCCCTGGGTCAAATGTTAATTTTTCTTTACAAAACACCAAAGCTGTGATATGTTATCCTTATTGGTAATTCTTCCTTAGTGCTTAAGGACATGAACAAAATTAGCATGAATGTCCTGGAAATAAAATGCTGATTCAATAACCTTTCCCCCACTCAGTTGGCCTTATTTTGCTGAATATGATACAAAACATGAAGAGCAAGATACTCTGCTCTTCTGGCTACTTATCGGTTGGTTCTTGTAAAATAAACAGATACAGGAAGTCGGGGGGAAAATAAGCACTATTAACAGCCTTCATGCCTGCTGATATAGATAAAGTAAGGCTTGCTTACCTCAATCCAAGCTAAAAATACTGCTGAATGTTCATCCCAACCTCCCATAGTTACACAAGTTCACATGGTCAACGAAAGTTGTGCTGTGGTCATAGTGCTTCGACTTCTGTAAGACCATCATGGGACACTGTGTGACTGAGAAAAGCAATTATTGTGCTCTGCTGTATTTCCTATGGCCAAAAGTTCATTGACCAGAATGTCTGGTTTTACGTTGAAGTTCTAACTGATAGCAGAAGTGACGTTAAGAGAAAGTTCATGTGGTCTCTAAGTATGTCCTTTCAACCTGGGGGGTAAAAAAAATTTGCTTTTAATGAAGCCAAAAAAAAAACCCACAGCCTGCCTGGGTTGACTGACTGCATTGTTTTATTCGGCAGACACTGAAGAATATCCATTAAGCTGTCTTATAAAACCCTGGAGCACAATTATAGAGATGTCACCGACTTCTACACTTCATTTACCAAATATTTCTCAAGTGCTTAATCTGTGTTGAGTGGTACTAATTGCTGGGAGGGATACATGAACGAATGAGAGACAGTTCCTGACCTTGAGAAGTTTCCAGTCAAGCAGAGTACATAGTGGATGTTCAATATATGTTTGTGGGTAAAATGAATACAAAAGTAATTACAGTAACAAATTTAAATTGGATAAGTGGCATAAGAAAGGTATTAAAAAATATTACAGGAAGAGAGATCAGTGCCAGCTTTTGGGTGTGAAGGTAAATCAAGAAAAGAGGCACAAAGAATATGGCATGTGACCTGGACTTTATGGGATGAGATGGATAGTTTTTACTTGCACGAATTCATATGTTTTGGGGGGAGAGGATGAAGACAGACATTCTAAGCAAAGGGAACAGAATAACCAAAGGCAAGAGACGTAAAAGGATTACAGAAAATTCACCAAGACAGTTCAATCTGGCCCCAGGGGTGGGGAACCTGTGGCCTTGAAAAGATGTGTCCTTGAGGCTGCAGGTTCCCCATTCCTGGTAGACCCTCCAATATACATAAGGTAAAAATGGAAGGTAAGGCCAGAAAGTTAGTTGAGGAAGATCAGAAAGAGCTTTAACATGTGCCCTGTGGCACATCTGTGGAGAACATGGACAAGAATTAATACAGGAAGGGTAGCTATGGATGGATTGTGGTCTGTGTTGTCAGAGAAAGCATGGGTATCAGTCATATAACAGAATCACTGATGTAATTTAGTAAGGAGCTGGATTTTATTTACTCATACAATGCAGAGCCATTAAAGTGTTTGGGACAAAGGGAGTAACATCAGATCTATGCATTAGGAATATTCATATCCAGGTCACAGGATAGACTGGAAGACTGAAACCATTTAGATTTACAGTGAAAATTCAGAAGAAAATTTTGTTTAAGAAAGGCCAAAAATTCAAATGTAATTATATCTGTACCTTATTTTGCACAGTCATCCTGAAAATTGCATATAAATTTTAATTCCTGTTGGGGGAAGCTCATGGAAAGGAGGGTCTTTCCTTGAATCATTTTGTAAAGAGAAATATATTTGCATATCCAATCACTGATCTATAGGTATTTTTCAATTATGAAAGGCAGTAACATGGGAGAACAGAGGACCACAAGGTGGAGGAAGGGAGGGGGAACTAGGGACAGAATAGAGAAATTGTTTCTCCACATTATGGCCCTCCCTAAACTCTCTTTTTCCCCAGCTCTCTTTCCCACCAGCTTGGACTGATTTTAGGTCCAGTCACATGTATGGATTTAAACCATAGTAAACTAAGAAAATTGATGCTAGGGATCAGATTGGTTGTGGTCCTTTTGGGATTATGTATCATTATATATTCCCGGTTTTAGTCCCCAACCACAATCTCTGCATTTGGCCTGAGTAATTGAGTTTGAAGCCTTGCTTAGCTACTTACTACCTACCTGTGTGACCATGAGCAAAGCCCTTCACTGTTCTCAGTCTCAATTTCCAATCAATTATAAAAGAAGGCAGGCTTGGAATAATGATCAAGAAGCATCTTTCAAGTTCTAAATCTACTTTATCACCCGTGATCCTATGATAAATGTTACCCACCCTGGTAAAGTTAAATTCTCAGAATAAATTACTCTTAATAGTGTTACTTTTGAAAATATCACTTTAAGATTTCAAGGTGTTAAATGTGGCTTTGGTAAGAGATTAGCAACATCAGCTAATTGTCATTCATTTTGATAATCCATTTACAAGTGGCTAAACCATTGATGGTCATGTAACAGAAAGCTGATTTCTAATAATTTTAAATTTCAGATTAATTGCCTTTTATATGATTCAGGACATGTTATTGTTTCCTGAAATTTCTGGAAATCTACTGCTGTTCGGTACTGAAAGAAAAGAAGTTTATTGCTTTATGCTCCCTTTTCTACTTTACCATCAAGTGTATAATTTTACTCCTCAGAGAGTCTTTAGAAAGTACTTTTCTTGAAAGGTAGACAGTACTAAATATAACATGAGAAAGCTAAAGGGTCAGAAGTATGATTCTCCATGCTAGTAAGGAATTATTACTGTAATCTTCTAAATTAGTGTAAGGTCATAAGTCCAGAGCATGAAAGGGACTAGAATGGGATTAAAAGAAATTAGGTGAAGACAAGTCAAGATTTTAATAGAATGAAAAATGAAAACTGTAGGGTTGTTGATTGTGGGTGGCCCGTGCAGTCAGATGAATTGTTGCTAGGTCAGTGAAAGCATGAGCTGGGTTGCTGAAACATTTATAGGTTGGTGATCATTTCTGTGGCTTGATAAAAGCTATTTGTGAAGCTCTCATAGTATTAGTTAATATTGCATGTTTCAACAACTGTCTAAAATTTCCTGATTCTTTCCCATAAAATATGTCAGAATTCCAAAGGGACTTTCTCAGAACATAAGCTTGCAATGGATCTTCCAAAATTTGATAAGCAGTTTTTATTTTCTGCTTCACTTTTTATAAATCAAGAATAAAGCATCCTGTCAGAAGAATCAAAGGCTAATGCATTTTTTATTGAACTGAATTTGAGTATAATTCTTCAGTGTGTGATTCCTACCCTTAGTCACTCACCATGCCACAATTTAACATTATTCTTCCTTTTCTTTGCTTTTCTTTCTTCTTTTTTGAAAGGAACTGGGCTTTGTCATTACTGGAACACTTCCTGTCTTCAACTTAACAGGCCAAGAGGAAAATAAAGGCAACATAAAGGTTAAAAATTGAGATTATTATTATTATTATTACTAATGATAATAACTGATAATGTGTGACACTGAAGCTCACTACAGTTAAGATACTTGTGCAAGGAAACACCCCCATTATGACTATTTTCTGAAGACAGAAACAAAGGCTAAAAGTTGGTTTGGTTGTCTGTGAAATGGGAAATTGATGTTATCTGCACATTTTCTAAAAGTCACTGTCTTACATCGCTATACCTAATTGCAAACAATAAGAGCCAAATTTCAGATTCTGGGGAAAATATTGGCATGAGAAATAGGCTGATGATCATGTATGTGAATTTGCAAAAGGAATCCAGGAAACATCCATGACCACAGATCACAGCAAATGTATAGTTGCTTGGATTAATGCCAGATAAAGTAATCATATTTTTTAAAAAAGCATTCTTCATTTGTAATTCTAAAGGGTCAGTTTAATTAATAAGTTATGTCAGAGTTAGGCTTTTGACAATGATTTTTGTAGTCTTATAGAATGCTAGGGATCTCGCCTTAGAATAATCCAAATTGGCTGTGTGATTTCCTGCAAGCCAGAACCTCTTGGTGCCCCAGGTAACTCTCTAAGACCTTGGTGGGTGCTGATCTACATTGGTAGTGGGAGTTTCCTCTTTGGAGAGTTCGCTTGGTGTTTGAAATCCAGGGTCTGGTCCCCCACATTTTTATCCACTTAGTGAGAAGTAGGTAAACTTCATGGAAATCTATTCCATTCCTTAGTCTTCATTAATGTTCTAACTGCGTTGAAATGTAGCATGTCTGAAACAGTTTTAAAAACTGTCAATCTTCTGCTGCTGCAATAGTTCTTTATTCATTTATTTTGAATAATGCTTTTTGCATAACAAAATTTGTTCTAACCATACTGGGTTAATTGAAATGAATTTATTACAGTTTTAAGACAGTTATGAGGCTTTTTTAAGATAATGAACTTGTGTTTAATCAATTTGTGAATCACCTTTTAGAGTAGCATGCTTTCTTAGGTGCTGAGGGAGATATAAATATGAATAAGATAAATAATGAGTAAT
>CM053623.1:129300247-129390800 GCA_028646595.1 Phalanger gymnotis | reverse complement strand
TCTCTCTCTCTCTCTCTCTCTCTCTCTCTCTCTCTCTCTCTCTCTCTCTCTCCCTCCCTCTCTCTCTCTCCCTTTCTCTCTCCCTCTTCCTTTCCCTCTCCCTCTCTCCCTCCCTCCATCTCTCACACACTCACATTCTTTCCTCTTCCTGGGCACTTTACTTACGGAATAGCTTACAAAAGGGGTGAGGAACCTCCAGCGTTGAGGCCACATGTGGCCCCCTAGGTCCTCAAGTGCAGCCCTTTGACTGAATCCAAAATCCAGGTTTTATTCTGTGAAGTTTAGATTCAAGGGCTTCCCTTGACGACCTAGAGGGACACATGTGGCCTCGAGGCCACAGGTTCACCACACCTGGCTTAGGGATAGCTTGTAACTTGACCTTTACTCAGCTTACTGCAATGCTTGCCCCCTACTCATACTGGCATGTTGGATTACCAGAGAGTAAACACTACTTTTCTCCTTTAAAGTTCCAGGGGTAGCCCAGACATATATGCGGGGGGGCTTTTCTAAAACTGTAGCTCATGAACCACTATAAATATACTTTCCCCTATTGATTTTAAGTTGAAATCAACTAGTCAGGCAGTTAGTTTGTAGAAATGAGTTTTTACTAATGTGATATAACAATAGTTTGGTACAAGCCATTCTCCCTTAGAATCTGTGTCACATCCTCCCATAAGTACATATAGAATCCAGGGCAAACTAGGCTTAACATCAGAAAACCCATGTAGCAAAGGGTAATTTGCAACTCAAGAAACTCTTCTTGCTAGAATGCTCAAGATTGTCTTCTTAGGTTTGGTTTGGTGTTTCTACCGGTCTTCTTAAAGAACCTTGAACCTTACTTTATATCGCATGCAAACACTACCTTCAGCCTTTGCTGTCCCAGGGATGTTGCCATGATGCAAATGAAAATGTCTAAATCCTTTAATCTTCTGGAGCTCACAAGGTTCTCTTCCAGCCAAGAGAAGAAAGGAAGAAATGTGACAGAAGTCAAGGCCAGGCCTGGTACTTCTCTCCTCCCTCTGCCCAAGTCAGGGGCTTGACAAAAGGGCTTGTACTCTACAATACCAGTATCTTGAAGCCCTCATTCAGTCAATAAATATTTACTAGGTACCTACTATGTGCTAAACATTGGAAATACAAAGAAGGGTCAAAGAGAGTCTCTGATTTCCAGGAGCTCACAATCTGAGACAGAAAATCTACAAACTATGAACAAAATAAGACTTATAGATCTATAGATCTTTATATTTATTATACATATGTAAATATGTGATATATTATAAATTGCAAATAATCAATGACATTAACATTAAGAGGGATAAAGAAAAGCTTCTTGTAGAAGATGGGATTTTAACTAGGACTTCAAGGAAGCCAAGGAACCAAGGAATCAGAGATGAGGATGGAGAACTTTCCATGCATGGGGGACAGGCAATGAAAATGCCCCGAGTGAGGAAATGGAGCAACATGTAAAAGAAGGTCCATGTTAAAGGATCTCAGAGTATATACAGGATTGTAAGAAAGAAGAAGAAAGCAAAAGTGGAGGTTGGTTACAAAGGGCTTTGAATGGCAGAGGATTTTATATTTGATCCTGGAAATGGTAACCCTTTTAGTTTATTGAATAGAAGGTGACATGATCAGATCTATGCTTTTAAGAAGATCACTTTGATAGCTAAATCGAGGATGAACTAGAGTGTGAAGAAACCTGTGGCAGTGACACCATCCAGTAGTCCAGGCATGAGGTGATAAGGGCCTATGCTAGGATGGTGACAGATTCAGCAGGGAACATGGGACTTATGAGACAAATGTTACGAAGGTAAAATCAACAGGCCTTGGCCCCAGATTGATTATGGGGGGGGGGGGTAAGAAAGAGGTAAGGATCAAGAATGATACCTACAGTGTGAGCATGGGTGACTGTGAAGAATAGTGGTAACGTAAGTCCTTTGACATTGTCTTCGTTTTACATGACTGCACATGTGTAATCTATATCAAATTGCATGCTGTCTCAGGGAAAGGGTAGAGTTGGGGAGGGAGGGAAGTAACTTAGAACTCAAAATTTTTTTAAATAAATATTAAAAAATGTTGTTACATGAAACTGGAAAAAAATTAAAATATTTAAGAATAATGATATCTTCAATATTAAGAGGGAAGTTAGGAAAAAAGGGAAGATTCTGAAGGAAAGCTAGCATGTTGAGTTTTGGACATGTGGAGTTTAAGCTATCTAATGGGACATCCAGTTCAAGATGCCCAGTATGCAATTAGAGATGCACAAGTAGAGATCACTTGAGAGGTTAAGACTCCATAAGTAGAGTTAAGAATAATTGGTATAGAAATGACAGTTGAACTCATGGGTGCTAATGAGATCACCAAGTGAATAATTATACAGGGAGAAGAGAAGAGAGCCCCTGTGTGATATCCCTGGTTAGCAAACATGACCTGGATGAAGATCCAGGAAAGTATACTGAGAGGGGATCACACAGGAGAAAAATCGGAGGATAGTACTGTCACAAAAACCTAGAAAGGAGCAGGTGATTGACAGTGTCGAAGGCTTTGAAGAGGTCAAGAAGAACAAGAATTGAGAAAAAGGCCATTAGAGTTGGCAATCAAGAGACCACCGGTAACTTTGAAGAGAGCATTTTCAGTTGAATGATGAAATCCGCAGCCAGACTGTAAAGAATTAAGAAGAGAATGAGAGGAAGTCAAGGGAAGGCCTATACTGTAGATGGTCTCAAAGAGATTAGCCAAAAAAGGGAGGAGAAATATGGAGTGATGGCTAACAAGGATGGATGGATCATGTGAGGGGTTTTTGAGAATAGGGAAGACAGGGATGTGTGTGTGTTTTAGGCAGCAGGGAAGCAGCCAGTAGACAAGGTGAGATTGAAGACAAGTGAGAGAGTGGGGGATAACAGGCCAGTATGGAAGGGGATCATGTCTGCTATTTCATACAAAACCCACATGGATATAACTGGTTTGCTCAAATCAATTAAAATACACTTCCTGTTTGATCTCACTGTGGTTTATCCAGTAAATTTCAAGCACATCTAAATTGATCAATGATGTTTTCAAACTATAATTAAACGGAGATGTAGTAAAGGTGTAGCATCTTGTCACTTATTTAAATAGATCTAGGTCACGCAACCCCCTTGCTTACACTAGATTCTGGTACCTGGTGCGGAGACTAGCAGTTACTTTATTCTTTTTAATTCTATTTAGTGAACAGAGATAGCATGATATAATGGATACAGTTTGCTCCAAAGACAGGATGATATTCTTTTAAGTTCTGCCTTTGATCCATACTGGCCTTGTGACCTAGGGCACTTAACCCCTGGTATTCTTGTTAACTCTCTGTAAAGAATGTAAGTTGCAGAAAATGTGCTGACCTGAATTGGTGGGGCGGGGTGGGGTGGGGTGGAAGGGCTTCTTCGCCCAAGCCTTGCTTATACCAATGAGATCAGTCCCTATCAGTAGCTGTCTGAAGGCTTTTCATCTACAGAGAAGACATTCCATAATTTTATTTTATGACATTCTATTCCATTGTTTTATAATCATGTCAGGGAGATACTAATCATCAACTCGAATCTCTTTTGCTGTAGATAAAAATCATTTGCATTTTCCTGTGATAGTAAAAAGAATATGGTAGCTGGTCGCAGTCACTAAACTAATAAACCTTATGTAATGTAGTGATGATAACAGTATTGTTCTTCCAGATGTCAGATGCTATATAACTGCTATGAAGAAAGTTATGAAAATTCATGATAGTAAACCATACCCACATAATAAAATTAGCCAAAAAAAGGTCATACACTGATATTTAAAAGCTCATTATACATATGTGCCTAGCCTTCTATATATGAGAACTCTTTGTAATTTAATAAGACTGGGTCATTTAGGAGACAAAGTTGAAAATACATAATACTTTTTAAAAATTAAGTTATGAAAAAATTAAGCAAATAAATTTACTTTCTGAAATCTTGCGCTAGAACCAGCTGATTCTTGGTGTAATGGGAGTCGATGTGTCTTTAGAAGATATCAAAAGACTTACGCCACGCTTTACGGTAAGTTGAAGTTTTCTCCTTTTGGCCAGATTTACTATGATGCAACTCAGTACAATACATTTATGTCCTTGTGTTAATTCCAACACTCAAACCTAGATCTCTAATCATTTGGTTCATTTGAATCGACATGCATGCTTATTATGTACTAAGGGCACTTTGCTAAATATTCTGGATAATAATAAGGAAGATATTGCCCTTAAGTACTTTATAATCTAGTGTATTAGATAAGTGACAGCTAGGTGGAGCAGTGGATAGAGTGCTGGGCAAGAAGACACATATTGCTGAGTTCGAATCTGGCCTCAGCCACTGCCTTGCTGGGTGACCCTGGGCAAGTCACTCAACCCTGTTTGCCCCACTTCCTCATCTGTAAATGAGTTAGAGAAGGAAATGGCAAACTATTTCAATATCTCTGCCCAGAAAACTCCATGCCTAAAAAGACTCAACAACAATATAGTTGATAAGCCATTTACTTACACAGACTATAAATGTGTGTGAAAACTACAAAATGTTATGAGAATTCAAATAAAAGGGAAAAGTGCTCTGTATTGACGGATCAAAACTGGATTCATTGGTCATTTCAGTTGAACTTTGAAGGGTGGTCTAGATTTCAATTAGCAGATATGGAAGACCCAGGATATTTTAAGTGAAAGCATTAGTAATAGGAAGTTATGGAAGTAAGAAAGAACTAGCTGCGGGCAAATCATCTGATTTGATTGGAGTTAAACATTTAGGAAGATGAATGTCATGTAGATTGGAGATAATAGAATACTTTAAAGAACAGGCTGAAGAGTCTGTACTAAAGACAGGCAGTGGGGAGCTAGTGAAGGTTTTTTTCTGAAGGAAAAGGAAATGCTGAATGCTGTGCATTAGGAACAGTCATCTAGCAGATTTATAAGAATACCTAACCATTAGAACTGTCCAAAACTATAATTAACTGCCTCATAAGGACTGCATTTCCCTTTCACCTGAAAGGATTAAAGCGGAGTCTCAATGTCAGTTTTTAAAGGTTTTTACAGAGAATATTGGATACTTAAAAAAAACAGGACTAAAAGATTCTCTGGTTCTATCTGTAACTAAAGGTTTATGAAATCTAGAATGGACACTCAGAAAAGGCTTGGTCAGGAAACTAAGCTGTGGTTGCATAGATGTGATAGCAATCTGTGGGAATAGATAAGATCAACAAAGGAGAGACTGTAGAGAAATATGACTACTGACAGAAGTAGTCTGAGAACAGAGACTTGGGGGAGGGCGATGCTTAAATTAGGGAGTGGGAGTAGAATTAGAACCAGAAAGAGTTAACAGAGAAGTAGAAGGGTTCAAGAGAGTGCAACAAAATGAAGCCTAGGGGAAATAGTTTCAAGAAGAAGAAGAAGGAAAATGGGAACCTGAAATGCTTCCAAAAGGTCAAGGAAGATAAGGAATGAGAAAAGGTCATTTGGTTGGGAAAATATTCCAGACAGCAGTTTCCATGTAGAGAAGAGTATGAAATAAAGAACCCATGGGTTATTTCATTTTCTGTGACAGAATAGAGAAAGAGAAAAGCTGTGAGTTTTGAGAGATTGAGGAAACTATGGCAGATAGTCTCAGTTTACTCATTAACCATTAAGGTTATCTTCTGAGATTGATGTGAGCCACTTGGAATATAGACTTGAATATCTTCTTTTTGCTAATTAGTTTGATTCATCTCCAAAGAAGTTCCCTGGAAAAGATTCCTGAACTGTAGGTATTTATCAGAAAGCCTTATTCAAGAGCAAAACACAAACCAAAATTGCTTTTTTTGATTTGAGAAGCCTTTTATACCAAGGGGTAAAAACTACTACATTTAATAACACTGCATTTCTTTCGCTGTATTTTTGGTCTCTAAAAGATTAAAACATTAGATCAGGTATTCTTAGGAGTCCATGAACCTTTTACATAATAGTTTGATAACCATATTTCAATATAATTGGTTTCCCCTATAATCCTAAGCATTTTATTTTATTTTATACATTTAAAAATGTTAGGCTTCTATAAGCTTCATTAGATTACCAAAGTGGTCCATGACATAAAAAAGATTAAGAACCCCTGATCTATAGCATGTTCTAGAAATCTCTGGCTCTGTTTCACCCATGAAACCACCAAGAACCAAACAGTATTGCTCATTGATAAATAGAGAAGATACTCAAGAGTTGTTATTCAGTATGACATAAATATTTATCTACCTTTTAGATAATCTTGAAAGAAATAATTTAGATTTCCAGATATCTGTCATTGAACTATGTGGCATTTACATAATTTTCTTCTTTCAGCTCTGTCCAAATGGTTATTATTTTGCAATTGATCCCAATGGCTATGTGTTGCTGCATCCTAATCTTCAGCCAAAGGTATGAATATCTTATATGTTCAGAAATTAGATAATTGTCTTAGAGTGTCCATTTTAAGGCTAATGTCATATCCATGAATTTATATTGTCCCGAATATAAATTAAAAAAACACCTTATGTTAGTTGGCTTCATTTCACAACTCAGGAAAATAATCTTACTGAATATGGATATCTGAAAAGTCTTGGTAAGTTTTAATAACTTCAGAAGTACAAATGCTCCAAACTTATAGAAAGCAACATATGAAAGGTGATTTCCAATTTTAAAATATTAATAGGATTCTTATAAAAATTAAACACAACTATTGTCTTGTGCTATACATTGCACTAAGCAGTTTTTAACTTTGTAAAAATTTTCATCAGCTGTTGCTCAGGGACCGAAAGGATTGCTTTTGTAATCTTAGTTTTTAAGATCATCTGAAAAATGAGATTCTGATGCATACATGACAGTTTTTCCATGATACCATAAGAAAAAAGTCTAGCTAGACCAGGTGAGGGAGGTAGCCAAGCAAGAGGACCTCCTCTACCAATCTATCAACCTGGGAAAGTGTCATATAGAAACTGTCAGACATACAATGCACAATGTTGACTCTTCTTCTTAAAATTGAAATTGAAAATTTATTCAAAATTTATAAAGCTAAAAAATTAAAATAAATTTTAAATGATATTTTTGTACACTTGTGTTATTTACACTTCTGATTTTATTAAAGCTTAAATCTGAACTAAAACTTTGAAATATCCTGTATAATATGAAAGCAAATTCTGTATTTCAATTTTCTCTCACAAATTTGGTAAACTCCTCATCGTTCATGCCTATTAATTCCGATTCCCTCAGCTTATCTCAGCCTCTGAGTCGGACTCTATTATAGGAAAATAATATATTACAGAAACAAAATAAAAACTTCCTAAATATTAAAAATGTTTTCCTTGGGTCTCTTCAGTACTTCCCACTTACTCTGTTATTCAGATAACTGTTCAATCCATCTCACAGAGTTTTTGTCACTGTCTTCTCAGGAATCCTTAAAATAGAAGTAGAATTCAATTATTAAAACTATCACAGCAAGATGTAGGAGTAAGTAAAGTTTATGACTCAGGACAAGTGCTTCTTACAAGTAGAAAGATATTCTCTGGAAGAGAGATGATTGAGCAGTCAGAGTTTCGTTTACTGTACCTTAGTCCCTCCAGCCCAAATCTTATTATTCTCCATTTTATACCAAATGAAACTTCTGAAACGTTTATCATTTCTTAACAGCTAAAAGTTAAGAATTTATTATTCTAGCCAAAATCTTCCATGTTAATTCAATATTTCATCTCCCCCTTTTGTATTTATGTTAATCCTTTAAGCATCCTTCTCTTGACCTATTACGTCTTTTAAATTTACATTTTTACTAGTTCAATAACATGATATAGCATCTAACCACTGCATCATATCACTTTACACTTTTTTAAAAAGTAAAATGTAAACTTCTCCCTCAACATAGTTTTAAAAAGTAATTTTGCATCATTTTCTCTAGGGCATTAGTAGAATACAAGCAATTGCATTTGATTCACAGGAAATTATGAACTCACAACAGATGCTAATTCCTGCCAGACTCCTGTTCTCAATCCTCTCTACAACCACCAAAATAGGGTACCATTGTTCCCTCTGACTTCTGCAACAATTTCCATGAGATAAACAAGAGTGTACTATCTCCAAAAATATGAGTACAATACATTTACTTTTTAGAGGCATAGAGTGAAAATAGGCTTTGGTAGGAAAAATGTTCCATTTAGAAAAGACTTCTGTATATTTGTTTCCCTTAATAGCATAGGACTCTAAATTTATAATTGCTAGTTCACTCATGGGAGATGAAATTTACCCAGCAGCAAGTTGTTTCCTTCATCCAGGTCTTGAATCAGGGGGCCTAGAGAAGGAATGTTCTTTTATGGGCCTAAAGAGTCAGGCTACTTAGGAATGAAGTTTTCACCAATAACAGTTTTTACCATTTGGCAGACTCATAACGAGTGCATGCTTCCAGTATCAGATGTCAAAGTTGTATTAGATAATGGCCGGCATGATAGGAAAGCCCCAGTGCAATGCCAGTCTAGGGAGGTGCTCTTGAACCACCCATGAGCCAGGACTTTCCATGCCCTGCCTGTCATGGAATAGGAGAAGGCTCTAGTGGACAGGTGAAGGGAAAAGTTCATGCATTCAGGTGATCTTCCTCAAACTCTCAAAAGATTATGTCAGAGAAGCAGGCAGTCGAAACTATCAATCCAGTGATGCATACACATATGTTTCAAAATTTCGACAAAGTTATTGTCTCTTCCATTAGAATAGAAAGGTTGTTGGCATAGTGGATGAAGAACAGGCCTTGAAGCCAGGAAGACCTGACTTCAGGTTTCACTTCTGACATGTACAGGCTATGTGACCCCAGTTATATTCCCTAAGTTTTCAGTGCTCTGGGCAAATCTCTAGACCGAAAATTGCAGAGAAGGAGCTGAACTGCACAGGTATAGAGCATTACGTCATCTGAGAGTTCCCTATAACACTGAAATCAAGGATCTATTATAACACAATTTTAAATAATGCTTATTAACCAATAAATCCTCATTTTAATTTTAAAATATGCTGTAATGCAAAATACCCCCCTTTAAAACTAAATTGGATTGTGATTATTTCTACCGTAAAGTTGACTAGCTTTATGGTTATTTTAACAATTTATAATACTTGCTTAAGTAACAAATTGTGCCAAGTGAACACCCCAAATTCTTTTTTTAAATGAATTATTTAAAAATGCATTCATCTACTGCATTTAAATTGCAGTCTGGGCTATATTTTTATTCATAGTACTACCAAGGTAGCACAGTTCTTGCATAATTCAGTTCCGTGGGATTGCAAGTGATCTCTCATCTTGTCAATGTGGATATTCCTTCCAACATTGCAGCTCAGGTCGCATTCATGCCTTCCCACCCAACACAGGAATCTCAAACAACCTAGTGAAAAGTTTCTAGCATATTGGCATGATATTCTTTGGGACTTATGGGAAGAAATGAGCAAGAATCAATTTTAATCTCATTATTTACCTGGTTATTACAAAAACGTTAATATTTAATGTTCTTGTCATAAAATATATAACTTAGTCTTTTGTATATTTGATTCTGTAGTAAGTCTGTAACTATTCAGTCATTGTTTATTAAGACCAAATGTCAAGTACTCATTCCAAACTAAAATGATTTTAGAGATGAGTTTGTGGAAAAACAAGTCTAGAATTCCAGATCCCTTCAAGCCTTGACAAAGTGAAGATTGAACTATAGACATCAAGATATCACTAGGTCCCTTTCCTTGGGTGTGCATTAGGTTAATCATTCTGTTTATCCTGTGATATGAAAGAAAATCCAAGCAGTTGTCCTGAAATTGAAATAATTTTAAAATCACCACCTGTTTCTGCAACAATAGATACATATATACATACACATGTATACATATATACACACACAAACACATATATCCTAGAAGATATGATGTAGAAAATATATCATTATTTGCAAATGTTTTAGTATGTATTATGCTTGTCCTATGACATTCCATTTACTAGTTATTGAAATTATCATAACTTATCCTGTATTTTTGCATATCCTCATAAAATAAGAGGCTATTTTTCTTACAATTTTAGAAGCAGTATTTCAGGCCACTATATTTAATTTAACTTTAAATAAAAAGGTACTATGAAGGCTAAGATGCATAGAATTGTTCCTAATGTATTCTTTTCTCCTAAATATATGTTTCTAAAATAACCATTAAGTATGATTTTGAATTTTTTATTATTAACAGGTCAAATTTTATGGTTGCCATTTTGTTGGTGCATGCTATA
The DNA here is from genome assembly GCA_028646595.1 of Phalanger gymnotis. Taxonomy (NCBI): domain Eukaryota; kingdom Metazoa; phylum Chordata; class Mammalia; order Diprotodontia; family Phalangeridae; genus Phalanger; species Phalanger gymnotis. The sequence goes on along the minus strand of CM053623.1, from coordinate 129,380,538 downwards.
CAGATTGATACAAGAAACTTCTTAAACTGTGGTATAGTGTAAGACATCTAAATAGACAATTTCAATTTAATCACATCTAACATTAAACCTAGATAGATGATGTCATATAATCTAACATACTAACTCAACTAATCCTAAGCTTTGTCAGAAATTCATCATCAATAGAGATAAAGCAAAATATAGCCAGTATATAACCTCTACAAGGTGTAGTTGTATGTCCTTTAAAGGGTATTTAATGCTGTGTGCTTTCTGTTTCCTTCCTGAAAAGATGTAATCCGAATTTTTAAAAATCATCAAAAACGGTGAAGTTGTTGAGGGAGAAGATGGTGGCCAAGTACCTTTTTAAAAAGTATAAATATCAGTAAATAGAGATCACTCTAATCTTCATTAGTATACTTCTTATTGCATTATGTATCACATGTTGTATCTTTTGCATTCTGGTCACCAACATCTCAAGTGTTTCTTCTTTAAGCACAATGATTTCATAAATCTCTGGATCCAATCTAGTAATAGTATCCTGATTTAATCAATTCTAGGAAGGAATTCAGGAATTAAGTCAAAATACATGAAACCAACTTATTAATTATTTCTTCATTTCTTTTCTATAAGATCTTATATGGCTTGAAAGGATGAATAAAAGTCATGAGTTTCCACTGATTTTAAAGGGAAAAATTTTAGAACCCTAAAATTTAAATTTAAATTTTCATGAATCATATAAACCCCAGCTATATACAATCTCATATTTAATTTGGGAGCTATAACTGGAAAAAAAAATGTCTGAAAAAGAAACCACCACCTCTCTACATGCATGTATTTTTCCAAGCAAAACATGAGACAATTTTGTATAGAAAGAATTAGAATTCTGCATATTTCTAGTAACATTTTTTCCCCATTAACTAAAGACATCTTTTTTAGCTTTCATTTGTCCAGCTTGGGCTTCCTTTGGTGGTTACAAAGTGCTCACAACTCTTAAGTTCAGAAGGAGATTCTCACTCCTAGGAAAACACCATTAGGAGAAAAAGTTAACTTTCATCAAGAGAATGCACAACCTTCATTTGCTCAAACATAAGATTATAAATCACTACTTTTTGTTGCTTCAGCCTATTGGTGTAGGTATACCAACAGTTAATTTAAGAAAAAGAAGGCCCAATGTTCAGGTAACTGTGATTGAAGGTAGTTATTAGTGCTTTAAGCTATAATGAACTATAGCAGAGATTAAGCTTTTATTCCCAAAAGCTTTCAAGTGTTGAATGAGAAGGCTGTTTATTTGATATATGGCTTCCAAAGCATGGAATGTGCATCCTTCTTTATTAAACTGAAGCAAGACTGTCATTAGTGACAGTAAGGGATGTGCATTGACTAATAGCTGCTAGCAAAAGTGATGCTGCAATAATAATGTTAACATATATAGATAATTTTTGAAACAAATTAATTGGATATTGTGATTATAATCTTTCATTAAGTCTACCTTTCCAATATTAGTTTAATAGCATTTTCAATAGAAGTCAGTATAATGTGAATATTTCAAGTTCTACAAAACACCAGTTTCTCAACAAAACTTCATTCCATGTTTCTAGAAGCTTGATGGGGAGAAATAAATGTGGTGAAATTTACCATAAGTATTTCTTCTCCATCAGCTGTGAAATATGTCCAGAGTGACTAATAAAAATAACTAAAAGTCTGTAACACAACTATGAATTTGGACACATTGAAATACCCCCAAAACACTATATGCTTTTTGCCATCCTGTTTCAATGCACATGTTACCAGAATAAGGTTTTCCTATGTGTATATACACATGTGTGTATATATATATATATGTATGTATATATGTATATGTGTATATACATATACATTCATATATATATATATAGTTCACTAAATGTATGGCAAATGAGAAAACAAAAACTTTAAACATCTCTAAAAATATTTTCTACCTTAATATGAGAACATTATTTGCATTACATTTAGCTTAATAAATTATTTTCAAAGCTCTGTTAAAAAGGATTAGTATAGTGAAGGAAGGAAGGAAAGAAAAGTTGACAAGTTCAAAGGCAAGTTTGCTATCATTCTTAATATAGTTTTCATGGAATAAGGGAGAGTAGGATAGTGGAAATTAATATGGGACTAAGTAGGTGGGAACACTCATCGCAAAACCTGACTCTGCTAAATGACTTTGCACACGTGATTTAACCTCTCTGGGCATCATTTTCTTCATCTACAAATAAGAAAAGTGGACTAGATCACCTTTAAGATCTCTTAGAGCTCTAAATCGATGCTCCTGTGTGGTATTATGATTGAAAGGTATGCATGTGCGTAGACTAGTTTTTTTTTTAATGGTATTGTGATGGAGAGGCAACGTAGTCCAGGGAAATGATTGCAAGAGTATATGTTACATATTTATTCCAGTGCTATCTCTACCACCTGTTAGCTAGACCTTGGGCAAGTCATTTGTCCTCTATGTTCCTCAGTTTCCTTATCTGTAAAATGTAGATGAATTATATTATCTCTAAGGCCTTTTTCCTGTTTGTCATTCTATACTGCTTTTATTTTATTGCATAAGACTTTTGTCTTTCATGTTTCTTTTTAAAAAAAACAGTTTAAATTCCTTTTCTCTGTATTACATTGACATATGAATTTATTTAATTCTAATCATTTGGCATGTTTCAGTTTTTTGTATTTGCTTGTGTTCTTTTGTGGTCATGGGAATTTTAGTGAATCTCCATTCCAATGGTAAACTCAACTGCATGTAGAAATTAGGATGTTAAAAAATATAGAGAATTTTTGTTCCTTCAGCAAAAATTCAAAATGGCAAACTAGCAACTACATTCCCATTTTAGAATAATATCTTTCAAGAGGTTTATGGGGGAAAATTAATTTATGAGGAGTCATGCATATTCGTATTATCACTAATTATTACTAATCATAACACCAACTTTAATTTTAAGTAAGATTACCCCATTCTTTTTCTCCATAATAATTCTGAGAAATGGATGGGGGACACCTTTTAATATTCTAATCTTATAGATGAGAAATTAAAGAAACTAAGAATTTGGGGTCAACCATTCCAACAGCTTTCTAATGGCAAAGCAGAGACTAGAAGCAGTTTCTTCTGATATCTAACCTAGATAGAGGGGTAGTTGGGTTGTCTAGTGGATAAAGCACTTGACTTAGAACTAGGAAGATACTACCTCAGATACTCAGTAGCAGTATGATCATGAGCAAGTCATTTAACTTCTCTTAGCCTCAGTTTCCTAATCTGTAAAATGAGAATAAAAAATAGAACCTACCACCAAAACCCTTTGCAAAAATTAAAACACCATGTAAAAGCGAGCTACTATTATCACTATATTTTCAAGTAGCCCCTGTTGCCTTTATGTTAATTCTGTTAATGAGTCCTTTAAAATTTGGTCTGCCAGGTTGCCATTTTAAATGAATTTAATTCAGTGACTTAAAGCTTTGTGGTTGTTTCCCCTTTGTTTTCTTTTTCCTTTCTTTCTCTCTCTCTCTTTTTTACCATTTCATTTTCTTCTCTGCCTTTGTATGTTGGAATGGGACGTGAACATCATAATGCCAATTCTTCCATGACAATGCCTCCATGCATGCTGTTTGGTTCTGGTCATGCTATGCATTATCCATTGCATGTAAGACAATGATTTTACTTCTGTTTACACTTTACTATTTTGATTTTTTTGGACTGAACATTAGAAAACCTTCATGCTGATATGGTGGTGTCTGTGTGGTGAAGATGATTTATTTCTTGTGACAGTATAAAAAGTTGACAGAAGTTTGATTCATCTACTTATGGCAATGGCTGGGCTTTCCAATATTCCCATTTATGAGACAAAATATGTTGTAATTCTTCTAAGGAAACAGGTTTTCAAAACAGCATACTACATTAGCTAAAATGGGAACCGAAAATGAAAAGCCATCCATCTATTATCTACTTTTTTGGCTTCTCCAATTTTGTTTATTCCAAATCAAATAACTGAAGATGCAGATATTATTTGTATAACATAGCCCACTTTTCTGTAAAATAGCAAACTTGTTAACAATTTTAGTATTAATGAGTGAAACCATCTGCTTTCTTTTCAACAGTGTAAATTATCCTCTACAAAAATCCATCTGTATCCAATGTTCTATTTTTGGGGGGATGGGACTAGTCTTGGAAAGGTCATAGAGTTTATCCTATAAGTAAAATGCTTTCCTATCCAGAAAGTTGTTATGGGATAAATGGATGCAGTTTACTTAGAACACACATTCTTTTTGTTTTTTCCCCAACAAAGAGCTTTACTACTTAATCTTTCCAGAGAGAGCAGCAGTGTGCTGGTAAATACTTAACAACCAGCTCTCCTATTTAATTTTAAAAAAATGCATGATATACTTTAAAATTTTATCTACATTAACATTTTCTCTCTGTCACTTTAAGTGTAGACAACCAACAATAAATAAAATGAATAAATAAAGCCCTGATTGGTAGCATTTGATGATTTTTTAGGAGTTAATGATCACACTGAAAATTTAATGATCAGCTCTAACGAGCCAGTTCAAACTGGCTCAAACACATCCCTGCCTATAAGTGAAAGGGCTGTGATGTGCACATATAGAATACTACTGTTTAGGAAATCTGTATCAGCTAGAGCTCTAGCTTTCCCTTTCCCTTCAAAAAAGCCCTACTCTCTTATTAAGTCCATTGTAGCTTATAGTCTATTCAAATTAGTACCAGTTTTGTTAATAAAATGGAAAAGTTATACCTGTTAATATTTTTAAAAAGCCATTTCTAGCTCTATGGTTGGTAAAGCCCTAAATAACATTTCTTTATAAATACCATTTGATATGACAGGTACTCACCCACTCCCACACATTAATGTTTCTGTGCTAACTAGTTATTAGTAGAGACTTAAATTTCTTGAAGGTAGACTATCTCCCTCCTGTTTTCATATCCCCAGTGCCTAACACAGTACCTGATATAACAGGTATTTAATGAATGCTCATTGGTTATCAAATAATATATTGTTTCATTATTAAAGACCATTAATGGTCTCTAGTCCAGGTAAAATCCCCCTTAGACACACAAACTAGGAATTAGCTTTTACAACTGCAATATAAATAAAACTGCTTTTACAAAAGCAAAGAGTAATTTTCTATTTGCTGTCTCTTACTGTATAAATTATTCAACTTTTTGTCTTTGGCTCATTTTGTAGATGTCTTTATCCTTTCTCTCTGTCTCTTTTTTTCTATTATTCTCTTCCTCTCTGTATATGTCTCTCTCTGTATCTGTGTGTAGATACATAAGGACATCCTGTGTTTGTTTGCCTGTGTGTATACATGCACACATATGTGAAATGTGATGATAAATTAGACTGATGCCATTGCCATATAAAATTATTATTTTTGCTTTAAGCCACACTGTTAACATACATTTGCTGTTTGTCTTTTGAGGAGCGACGTTTTTTAAAGTAATTTTAAAACTGAAGTCATCCTCATTTATAGAGAAAAAAGTTGTTTTATGTTTTTCTTTCCCTCTTTGTTGTGTGTATGTATATGCATATATGCATATACACATGCATACATATTTATATACACACACATGTTCATTTTATCCGAAACATACTACAAATTGCTTTAATCAAAATTATTCAGCTGATAAAAATGCCATAAATGTGTCATCCCTATCATCATCACCATCACCGGCTCTGCCATCAATAATCACTGACTGAATGCCTGTTTGATAAGCATTTGAATTTGCCATGTAGTGATAGATAATACTGTTCTGTATTTTGGGTATGGTGAGTAGATAGAAAAGTAAATCATAGAACAAAGATACGCATGTAAATTGATGTCCCTGAAAACTACATAAATAATGTCTGCTTTTACGATGACTTGTTGACAGTCTATGGAATTTGAATAGAGAAATATTAGCAGGCACAGTTAGAATTTTTTAAACTAATGTCAATTAATGAATTGTAGCAATTTAAAGGTTGTATACTTTTTCAATAAATAAGACTTTTCTCATTTAAAAGAAACAGGATTCCTTTCTCCTCTATTTGTTCATAAACTTTTAGTTCCCTTCGAATTTCAATTTCTTTTCTGTTCATTTCTCAGAGTAGGACTCATTAGATACTGTAGCCCTAACATGTGCTTTGGTTGATTCATAAGCGAAACCAATCACAAATACTGTGAATTATCTGAGTAGTTATCTCTGTCCCATTTGTCCATCATGGACAATCTATTAAATTCTTTGTTCATCCAAAATTTGGGTATCATGAATGAAATATAGGAAAAATACTAAAAATATTTCCTTTTCACAGTGTGATAAATTAAAAATGTACTATATTTAAAGCTCAGGATCACTAGCAATGATCATTTACAAATTCCTATCATATCAAAGGAGATATGTTTGGATATTTATTATGCCAGACATTTTAATACATTTAAATTCAATTTGAATAACTTCTCAGATTATTGCAGAACATCCACCATGTAACTGTGGCAAAATGACATATGCTTAGTGCTTACTATTTTCTGCTGTAGAATCCTAAATCTCAGGAGCCTGTCACCTTGGATTTCCTGGATGCCGAACTGGAGAATGATATCAAAGTGGAGGTGAGTTGACTAACAGTTGAGAATGGAACCTTCAGATATGATGCCAAAAATCACTGTACTGAATATCCTTGGTTTATGCTTTTCTTTAAAAAGGAGTGGTGTTCAGTTTCTGTGACCAAGAAGGGAGAGAAATATTTTTTACCTTCCTATCCTTCTTCCCCAAAAGTGAATACACAATAATTCTCTTACGATAAACTTAAATTTTAAATTTTCTCCCTGTCTTGTATATGCATAGTTATTCACACAATACCCTATATGATACAGTTGAAGGAATGTAGGCTTTGGAATCAGAACATGGGTTCAAATCTAACTATGCTACTTAGGAACTGTGCAACCTTGGACTAAACTCTCTGAGCTTTAGTTTCCTCATCAGTAGAATTAAGGGTTTGTAGTAGATGACCTCCAAAGTGCCTTCTAATCTTGAATCTATGATGTTTTTCATTATCTTCCCCCAAGATGAGAATGATGTTTCACTCTTCTAATATTTAGTACCTATTATATGATACTAATCATATTCTATACATTAGAAACAGTCCTTGGCAACAGTGCCACAGGATATGGCATTAAAATAGGCCATTCATTCTGATTTCTAGATGCCTTTTGCTTATTGAGTCTTACTTTAGAAAGTTCCCCCTTACCTCTCTAAGCCAGGAAAGCCAAGATTCCCAACCTGGCAAAAAAAGGATTGATGGCACCACTGGCTGTTCCTTACATGGCATACAGAACTTAAGACAGGAGCTTGTATGACTTTTTATCACCTGAGTTGTAGAGATGTCACATCTTTGTTACTAGATTGGAACCTCTTGAGGATAGGGTTTGCATCTTATTCTTCATTGTTTTATGAACAGAGACTTAACAGATATTACAAATGCAAGGTTTTTTTTTTAATTGCCAGGATTTAAAATGAGAACTTGAAGATCCAACCCCAAGGCAGCAAACTTAACTGATTTTTTAAAAATTAATTTATTTTTAGTTTTCAACATTCATTTACATTCCCCAAGATAGCATGCAATCCAGTATAGGCTCTACATATACATTCCTATTAAACATATTTTCACATTAGTCATGTTGTATAGAAGAATTAGAACCAATGGGAGAAACCTTAAGTTTCTCTTTTTTGTTTCTGCTTATAATTTTTTTCTGCATACAATTTTAAAGATTAAACATGTAACTGTAGTATATAGCTCTATCATTTGGGGAAGATTTTTTTTAATTAAGATTTTTTTTTATTTTTAGTTTACAACACTCAGTTCTGCATGACCTCGAGCCCCAGATTTTCTTCCCCTCCCTTCCCCTACTCCTCCCCAAGGAGGCATGGAATCCAACATATCCTCTTCGCATTAAAATTATTTACACAATAGTCAAAACTTAATTGATTTTTCTCCCTGGTTAAACAGATAATTTTATTTGGACATATTTTGATGCTTCTTTGGATCTGTGTGTTGTTCGAATCCCATTGACATCACCAGCAATATAGGTTATGGCCTCCATAAACTGAGATTCTAACCCTCCAACATGCTAACTAGGTACTTCTATATTTCTTGACATTGTATGGAGACCCATGAAGTAGACAGGCTACCCATTGGCTGAGTTATCTCTGCTCTTACTTCACGCCTGCTCCATCTATTTTTTCTAGTCCTATGTCTCTGATGTAACCCTTAGCACCACTTCTCCTTTGCAGTCTGTCACTGAAAATATGTTAAGACCTATAGATTCTGGCTATGATGTTTTCCATTGTCCTTTGTGAGACCACAGATTTAACTCTTCAGTCCATAGTATTCCAAAAATCAAACATACGACATCACCGGAAGAACAATGATATTTTAAAATGACATTTTTGCATATGACCTTGGTTATTTTTGAAAAGTTAATGATATTATGTTTTGCAAGAGGCAAAAAAATCTTGTGGCCATTCCAATTGGTCCTTTTAATATTTCTCCAATCCCTAAGAAAATCTTTGTTTTCCCTGTTATGCCAATTTTAATATTTAAAAAATGTAAAAGTGAATGTAAACTTGTAAAAAAATAGTTTTTGGAGAAATTCTGATAAGCTACCCATAGAAAATATACAAATGAAACTGTTTATCTCCATAACAGAAAATATATATTATATATATATATACACATACATATATATACTTGTTCAGTTGTTTCAGTTTTGTCTGGCTCTTTGTGAACCCATTTGGGGTTTTCTTGGCAAAGCTACTAGAGTGGTTTGCCATTTCCTTCTCCAACTTGTTTTACAGATAAGGAACTGAGGCAAACAGGGTTAAGTGACTTGCCCAGGGTCACAAAGCTAGGGCTGGATTTGAACTGAGGAAAATGAGTCTTCCTGCTTCCATGTCCAGTGCTCAATCCACTGTGACACTTAGATGCCTACTTCTTATTGTTTCCCTTCTAGCTAAACATGGTTATCCAACAAAATGTTATGAATTATACTTTTGCTAGTCACATTTGATTAATCAATGGCCAAGAAGATATTTTGTCCTCTTTCAATAGTTTAAAATGTCAATGTAGCATGACGACCATCTTTCATATGTCAATCTCCCAGAAACAATTGCTGGTACTATGTCAGCTATGAGAAATTGTGCTTTATCTATCCTGAGTATGATCAACAGATTTGCAAAGACTACTTTTAATAAACATAATTTGTTGACAATGTACATAGCATAACAAAGATTGTCTCACTTTTCTTCAGATTAGAAATAAAATGATAGATGGAGAGAGTGGAGAAAAGACATTTAGAACACTGGTTAAATCTCAAGATGAGGTAAGACCTATTATTCTTTAATAAAGAATATATAAACATAATAAAAATTAGTTATATGTGTTGAGATTCTTGGATATACATGTATACATATATACAGCATACATGATTTATGTATTTGAGATTTGTAAATGTAATTTCTAAAATTATTTATATACTATTAATACACTATAAACATACATGCTAAAAGCAGATTGATAATGTACACTACAAGACAAACATGATATCATATACTGGCTAAGAGTTTTATTAATAAAATTCCTTTTAAGACATATGTTACTTGAGAGGTTTTTTGAAGGACTTCTTTTAAAATGAGTTGAAATGTTCATGCTCTTTAAAGGTAAAGTTGCTTTTTTTAATGCCTTCATCAATTAGCATATCCCTTTAAAAAATTTACATGATCACACAATTCTACGTCCTTAAGCAAAATAATACTTGGTAAGACTTTATTTTGATTCAGTGATTTGCAGTTACAAGAAAAATCATGTTTTTTCTCTCATTTGATTCTTACCATTCTTTGATGTAGTAATGCCCATATCACTGATGCCATTTTGTAGATGAGGAAACTGGGGCTTTGAGAAGTTAACTGACTTCACCAATGACACAGAGATAGTAAGTGGGAAAGTAGAAAGTTGAACCATTACTTTCTGACGTTTAAGTTCATTTTTCCATTACCCAACAATAATATGTCATTTTAAGGATGTGCTTACAAAGCAAAATCTTGAAATTGAGAAGTGACAGCTATCAAATTTATTTGATCAGCAAACATATAGAAGCTGGTTCAGTTCATTAAGTTCAATCTCTGAAAAATATTTTTATTTTTGTTTGAAATTTTCTGGTTTCTGACTTATCCACACCTCATGGGAGAATACTTTTATTCTGACATTAAATATGTCTGAGACGATGCTCTCCTTAGATATAAATAAATGCTTTTTAAAGGGAAGATAACTGGAATAGCTCAATGGGGTTGGAATATTAAAGTACATCTTACTCTAATTATCCTAGTTATTAGGCATAATCGCAACTGAGATGATGGGAAATTTTGAAAGTTCAGTTTTCTAAGTAGAGGTGATATTAGCATGGGCCAGGGGGCACTCTGGTTCTTAAAAGTTGTAAGACTGCATTGTTTGATAATGCAATTTGTACTGAGTACTCTGGAAGCAACAAAGTATTCTCATGTGAAGGTCCATTCATTCCTAGACTATTCATATCTGTCCCTTCAAAATCGAATAAAGCCCTTTCCTTTAAAATAGAGGTATGATTCATTTAATAGAAATCAAATCATGGTCCCCATCCCCTACCCCCAAAGCAAGTCCTATAAGCAGAATCCATTCTAATGGCTGGTTCACCCTTGAGAGACATGAGATGACTCCTTATCCCCAGAGCCCAGAGACTACCATAGTAGTCCTTCTTGGATAGAGTATTCTTTGTTTGCTGGACTTCTCTTTAACCTCCATTTTAAGACACAGGGAAATTATTTAATTTGCTTTTTCTTTTGTCAAGTTCAAAATTAAAAATGTTACACAATCCCTTATCCTATCAACAAAGTAATAAAAGGCACCCCTGCCTGTTCAAAACTTCAGCCAAGCATAACTTTTAAGTCCAAGTTATAAGATTGTGAAGAAATCTGTTTTAGAGTGGCCATGTTGAAAGATTTGTGACAGCAGTTGTACTTAGGTTTTTGCTCTAAGTGATTTATATACTTTGTAATGAGACTTAACAGTAAATATGCTTTCTGAGTCACATAGAATAGCTATCCAAAACAGATAATCAGGTTATAAACATGCATTTTGAAATTTTACTTCCATAAATGCTTGAATTTTCATATATTCCTCCACCTACCTACTGGATATAGTAACTTTAAAAGAAAATCTTAATTCTTTCAAGGTCATATGGTAAGAATTCACTATTGGAGAGTCTAAGGTTGGAGGGCTATTGCTCCCTCTCTTAGCCAGCCTGACATGTTCTGCTCTTCCCTTCCCTGCCTGGCTTTCTCTTCAGCCACATAGCTTTTTTGGCATGATTAGTTGCAACAACAAACTGCTTGTGCAGAGGGAAGGGTGTTGCAAATCAAATTTAACCTTAAATTTAAGATTTGCAAAGTAGTTCCTTCACAAAGTCCTTGTGAAATAATTGTACAATGTCATTATTTTTTTCTTTCTTTGTCTCAGGTTTTCTAAGCTCATATTTATTGCAAGATAGTCCCTACCCTCAAAAAGATTATATATTCATTCTACTGAAAGTGAATTTGTAAACTTTATCAGAAGATAGGTAAGCCAATTTACAATTAACTGCAAAAACATCTGTGCTCTCTAGAATAGTCCTAGACACCTTGTAGAGACAGTCATTAAACCTGACTAATTGTACTCTACGTGGAAACAGACTCATGTCCAAGCATGGCCTTTAACAATTTATAGAATGATACATTTTTAGGATTGGAGGTGACTTCATTGCTTATCTAGTCTCTATATATTTTATTGCAAAAGAAAATGAAGCCCAGAGATATAAGGTGACCTACCTGAGGTTATGCCCTAGTTAAGGCAGAACCAGGGAAGAGGCAGCAGAATATATAATAAAAGATGCCCAAAAGTCATCTTCTAGGCTCAATTATGGGATTCCAAAGGTGAATGTCAGCATTGTCTCCAAATTGTGTGTGAACAAGTCATTCAGAATGTATACAATTTTCTCTTTAAGATAGGAAATTGGAATCTTGTTTCATTTCTCAGTGCTCATGTATTAAACAGTGAGCCCTTGGAAACATTTTTTACTTACGAAATGACTATTATATATGTATCTTGATACTATCTCCCTAGGTTCAGGTAAGTCTGGAACAGCTCCTAACATGAGCTTTATCAAGGAAAAGAACAGAAACCTATGTTCAAGCATTTTAGTCACATCTACCTGCTGTGCAGGAGAAAAATGTGTGGGATAAAGATTTATAATATATAATAAAATTCATATTGGATTACAGAACATCATTTTTATTACACTGCTTTTAATGGATTTTGATGTTTATTCTGAGATGAGCATACGTGTCATGAGAATTTAAACATCTTAGTACAACTGAATGTCAACAGAGGAAATCTAGCAGACTGTTTGTCTTTATTGTGGGCATCCCCTTCAATCCCTCAGTGCCTGTAATGCTATTAATATGCCACAACTGGAGCTCAATGACAATATTTCAAATAGAGTATAACTGAAATTGGTCCAGTGAGGAGCATTATCTCCGTTTATCATTTCTTAAGAACATCAAGACTAGGATATAGTCAAGGTCTAGCAATATAAAAACCTGGTGGCTTCTAAATGGAAATAGCAGTTAACATGGAGGTTTGAACTACTATTCTGTTTTATTGGCACCCGAGCACCATACAGGATTATTGACTTTCCCAAAGACAATCAAGTCAAAACTACCAGTGTAGACATATATGTATACAACATATATATAAGATCTGTACATATTTGACATTATTTGGGAACCAAAATAAACTGTAGCCTACCTTTAAGTCTCTAAATTTCTGTCTTACATTATTCTGTCTTACAATATTCTGTCTTACATTATTTCTGTCTTAAATTATTCTGTCTTACAAGAAATATTGGTTTGCCCAGGATTCTCCTTTAGCCATACATACTTTAAAACTGGATCTCTGAAGGGCTTTTTTTGGTTTTATGATGGGCATAATTTCTTAGCCTGACCATCCAATGCTTTTATTGTTTAAAGGCTGAGAGACGACATCATTTTACTGAATTGAAGAAATAACCCACTCTTCATTCTTGTTATTTAGTTGCATTAAAAAATAAAGTTCTTTCTATCTCTGTTACTAATTATTGTATTTCCTATCTCTAATACAAGAGCCTAAGATACCTTTTTTAAACAGTTTGAAGCTGCTCAATTTGTCCATTGGGGTACCTTCACCATTACCATCATCATCATTACCATCATTACCACCAAAACAGAATGTGTTCACCATAGATTTGGAATGACTAATCGCTGGCCATCAACCATTCACCTTAATAGATGCATAGCCTATTCCTAAAAATATTCTAGCATGACCAAGATTTCAAAGATTCCAGTGACAGTCAATGCCAATATTTCACTGTTTTTATATGTGACTTTTGGTGAAATCTCAAACTAATTGTAACTTGCCATTTTATTTTGAAATTATTGATGAAACATTTCAATAAAAGGATATGTTTGTCCAAGCTTAAAAAAAACCCCAACAACTCTAAAAAACAGAAGCTAAGTAAAGGTAAGTCAAACCTTGGTCAGGAAGAGAAGCAGAGCCATTACTTTCTAATGTAAAGGTTATCATAAATCATGTACATTTTACAATTTTTCTTTTATTTTCTCTATTAATACCTGTTAGTCTTCATCACTGTTTCCTGAGACACCATGAACAAATGTAGACTGAATCAAGTCACACATAAACAAAGATATATCACAAACACTAAAAAAATCAGCTAATATTGGATTTTTCTCTTAATATACCTCAGTATTGGGCTTTAATAATTGTGTTAAACTTTTTCTAGCGCTATATTGACAAAGGAAATAGGACATATACATGGACTCCTGTCAATGGCACAGATTACAGGTAATTAACTCTGTTTAAGTTTTATAAAAGGAGATATCTTCAATTATAGAATTTTCAAAATGTATATACAGTATCTATTCTCCAAGATTTTTTTAGTTTAAAAAGATCTTTCTCAAATATACCTTATGCTATCTATATGTCTAAAGAATGTTGTTGTGTGTGGCTTTTTTTTCTCTCAATATAAACTGAATGATGAAAGTAGTACTTTCTAATACCTCTACAGGAACTGGGCATAATAATTATACCTATCTCATAGAGTTATTGTGAGAATAAAATGAGATGGCATATATATATATATGTATGTACATATACATACATATATACACATATGTCACTTTGCAAACCGATATAAACCTATATAATGCAATATATCAGTTAAGATTATTATTAGTAGTAGTAGCATTACTTCTAAATACACATCAATGTATAGACACAAAGAATAATTTTCTAATTTAGAAATAAAACAATTGTGCTCTTATTACTTTAAGTCTATATGCCAGCATAAGTAAATACAAAGAGTATTAGACTATGTGATTCTCTGATTTTTCTCCATAGAATTTTCTGCTTTTAAATTTTCCCTTGGATTTATTAAATAACAGTTGCAAATGAACATTAAAACCAAGCCAGGCCCAACTCAAATTATGAAAGACTTAAAAATTGAATCTCATTCCCTCTCTTACTCCTAGTAGTAACACTACTTTTCTTATTCTCTCACTCAAAGGGTAATTGATGCACATGGGCCTTGGAAAATTGTACTAACTTCAACATATCTAATTCTCTTGCAGCCAAACAGGAGCAGCTCTTATTTCAAACTAAATTCAAAAGCATGTAAATTATATTTCTGTATGAAAATGTAAATGATAATAGAGTCAACCACTACTTTTATTTCAAAAAATAACTAACAACAAACTCTGATGTGAACAAATTACGAGTAACTATGCCCATAAAATTATTTTATGTCTTTACAACATTCCTTACACATTATACACCTTTTAAAGTAAATGTCTAAGAAATAACATACCAATGTTTTGACAACACACTGAGCCACAAATCCAGTGGCAAAGTAGGTAAGTCTCAGTTTGACTCTTCCAAGGATAGAATAAAATATGATTGTGGAAAATCAACTAAGTATGAAGTTAATACACCATGCCAAATTCTATCTTTTCCCAAAAGTTGTAAATCTGTGAGAGGAAAAAAAACCCAACAGATAGTCAACTCCCTTTTTCCCAAAATACTTACTACCTCACTATATGATGATCTTACGATGTGTCAGGAAGACCTGAGTTCAAATGTGGCCTCAGAAATTTACTGACTCTGTGACCTTGGGCAAGTCAATTAATCTCTATCTAATTCAGTTTACTCAAGTGTAAAATCAGGATAACAACACCTCCCTCTCAGACTTGTAAAAATCAGATGAAATAATATTTGTAAAACATAGTGCCTAGAACATAGTAGGTATGTAATAAATGCTTATTTCCTTCTTCCCTTCCATGTTTCCCTTTGTAATACTCCCTTCTCTCTCTCTCTCTCTTTCTCTCTCTCCCCCCTCCCTCCCTCACCATCACCCCCTCCTTCCCTCCCTCTCTCCCCTTTATCCTTTTCCCTTTCTCCTTTTCTCCCTCTCCCCCTCTTTTTATCTCTCCCATGATCACCAGCTATTAATTAATTCTTTCCTTCACTGGAGTTCCTAGCTCCTTATACTCATCACTGCCTTTGCTAATTGAAAAAAAAGCGGTGTTAAAACCTAGGAGGCCGCCATATACCAAAGACATTTTTGTGCTAACCTCAGATCCTATGAGACTTTAGGTTCATGTCCCTTTATAGATTAACAACTTAAAAGTTACTGGCACAGGATTTTCCATACTGGTCAACCCAATTTCAGTATCATGCATTACCAGCACAGTGTTGTCAAACAAATGATTGATTTGGAGCCAAAACCTGGAATCAGTTCATAGATTTACCACTTTCTACCTTATAACTTTGGGTAATTCTATTAGCCTCACCGGACCTCAATTTAGATTACTTTATTTGGTTGGATTAGATGAGCTCTACCATTCTTTCCAGCTCTAAATCTGTGATCTTATGATCCTACACACTGTTGCCAGAGTAACTTTCTTAAAGCATAGCTCTGAACGTAACACTCCTCTGTTCAAAAACTTTCAGTAATTCTAGAAGCCTTCTGAATCACGTAGAAAGTCACAACATAGTATTCCCAGCCCTGTCCTTTGGCCCAAATCTACCTTTCTAGCCTTAATATCCCACTACTCACTTGTATGATCCTAATGAGCCAATCAAACTGGAATACTCAGCATTCATCAGTGGAGAGAGTACCAGACCTGGAGTCAAGAAGACTCATCTTCCTGAGTTCAAATCTAGCCTCAGACACTTACTAGCTGGGTGACCCTGAGTAAGTCATTTCACCCTGTTTGCCTCAGTTTCCTCATCCATAAAATGAATTGGAGAAGGAAGTGGCAAATGACTCCAGTATTTTTGCTAAGAAAACCCCAAATTAAGGTCATGAAGAGTCAGACAGAATTGAGAAATAACAACAACATGTTTTCCTAACTCAGCATATTTATTCATGTCATCCGTTCACTCTGGAATTGCTATTTCCTTCCCTACTTCCCTCTTCTATTCTTGCCAAGCCCTACCCATCCTTCAAGGCTTAGTTCATGAATGCCCTCCTTCATGATGTCAGCTCTCATTTCCTCAAACCTCATACTAGATGTGATTTTTCTCCGGACTCTGAATGCCCACAGCACTAACTCTCTCACTTTACTTATCAGTAATAATAATGATAATAATCATGTGCCAGGCATTGTGCTAAGTGCTTTATCATGTTTATCTCATTTGATCCTCATAACAATCCTCCGTGAGGTAGATGCTATTATTATTCCCATTTTATAGATGAGGAAATTAAGGCAAACAGGGGTGAAGTGACTTATTGAGGGTCACACAGCTAGTAAGTCGTCTGAGGCCAAATTTCAACTCAAGTCTTCTTGAATTCAGGCCCAGTACACTAACCCTGTGCCGTTGCCTAAGAACAAAAAACATAGTTTTTAATGTTTCTGTTGTTGGCAGTAGCTAGCACAGTGAGCCACATATATAGTGTTTGTTTGATAAATATCTATTGCATGAATAAAAATTAATTCAGGTATAAACTGATTTGCATAACTTCTAATCTCTGGCAAATTGTTAAACTGTGAAAAGTGCAGTGGATCTACCACCATTATTAAGGGGATTAATTATATGCTAATTTCTAGAGAGCTAATGGCATGGAGTTGTCTTCAAGGAACTTAGAAACTAATTACCAGGGAAACAGACCTGGAAATTCTGACTACTGAAATGCAGCTTCTTTTAGTTTTTTCTTCATTGCTTTTCCATGCTCAAAAGCCTTAAACAGGGAACAGGAAAAAGCAAATGTGAGTTTTCATGAGGGAGGCCGTAACCAAAAAGCTAAATGTATCACCTATCAAAGACTGTATAGAATGGGAAAAACACCAAAAAAAACAAAAAATACCTACAAGGGTTTTTCATGGAAGCTGTGTTCATGGGGTGAAGTACTAGAACCGTGTCACAGGCTTTAGTGTGAATAACAAAAAGGTGTTACGAAGAAAATATTTGCAGATCAGGCAGATTAAACTTATTGGGATGAACTACTTAGCTGTACCTAGGCTTTTATATTTCTTTATATCTTGCCCTAAAGATGTGCAGCCTTTCTCTTCCATTAAGAAATATTTACTGAGTACTTAAAAACTCTGATGTAAGCACTTAGGAAATACAGTCATAAATAAGAGAGGGCCTTTTTTAAATGTCATAAATAATGCCCAGCTGTTTAAATAATACTCCTATTATAAAGAAAGCATTGTTGAGTGGAAAAGCATCCACTATTCTGTTTGATTTAGTTAAAAATGCCAGTGGAAAAAAAAAATCAGACCCCAGCACTTAGATCACAAGAACGCAGCCTAAACAAAGTCCTCCCTCTGGTGGCGTCTTATCTAAATTACAGGCATAGTGTCTACAGATACAAAGAGCTTCTCTGGACTGAAAGCCTGAACCTTTGCAATGAAGGTGAATGCGAGATAGTAACATCACTGACTATAGGGTTTTTAGCCATTTTGTTTGCTTCCAGAACTACATTTGAACTGAAATGGAAAGGTCTAAATTCTGCAACATTTTTCTAAATGTCATATCTTAACTAACCAGTGAAGATATACATCAGGGATTGTAAGGTGAGTTCCAAATACCAACAAAGATATATTCTTAGCATGTCTATTTTAAAACTTTAATAATGCTTCTCATGGGCCTTCATACTATTGCCTGCAGTTGATGAAATACAATCTAAATCCACAAGAGTCACATTGTAGCAGCCCTATTAGACAAAAGGTTATAGTTTTAATTAGTAGCTTCTGTAAGCAATATATGCTAATAGGCAAGTCAAATTGTCCTAATTTCCCTAGAGAGGAATTGGTGGGAGATTATCACCAAATATTCAGTAATTCTTTTCTGTGCTTTATAAATGGCAAGTGAATCATTATGGGTCACCGTGCTTCCAGACCGATTGCAATGCTTATTTTCATTTTAATTTCAGCTGCCACAACTTACCTATAAAAATGAAGCAGGGGTTGGGGTGGGGGGAATGAGGAAGGACTTTCATTAATGTTTTATTCCTCTGACCTTTTCCTTGAGGAAGGTTTATGAAATCATTTAGTGATTAAGAACGGTTTAGGAATTAGTGAGCACGTACTCATGACAATATCTTGCCCACCTAATTATGCTGTAGCAAGTAAGTGATTGCCAGTACTCCTCTTTGGAGTTCAGAATATGAATGATCTCAATATTTCTAACCTCTATGTTGGCAAACACGAGGTTCTATATATAATACTAGAAATTACCCAAAGAAAGAATTAAATTTTAATTTTAATTGTTTTCTGTGTTTGTACTAACTACAATATGACTATGCACAGTTAAAATTAGAGATGAGAGATTTGATCAGCATTTGGGGTCTTCTGAAAGAAGTTTTATCTACCTTTTTCATATAAGTAAGGACCTTATCCTGAGGTTGGAATGGGCATTGTATGACAGAGAAGCAAAATTCTATTTAACTCACCACCATGTAAGTGGGTAAACCAAAAAAAAAAAATCTCCCCAAACAGTTCACTGATTATACAGTGGAAATAACCAAAATAGTCTACTAGTGACTATCACAACTGCGCATTTGAGGCCCAGGCCTGTGTATAACTCCAAATTTTAGGGCCTGAAGTCATCTTAGAGGATATTTAGTTGAAGCTCTAACAGACTTAAAAAAATTTAAGTAATTTCTATTCAAGTAGCACAACTAGTTGTTGCAGAGACAAATTTAGACCCCAGATTCCCTGTTTGTTACTGCAGCATTCTTTCTGATATCGTGTCTCATTGAGCTGTGTGTTTCTAAATAAAGTTATATCAAGACATTTTATTCATAGGGGAAAAATCAATGAATTTGGAGATTTTAAATAGAAACAGTTGCAAAGCTCTTGGGAAGAGGGGCACTTGAAAGGGACATCAGTTATTTCTGCTTGAAGTTGGTTGTCCAAGGAATTTTGGAGGGACCCACATTTGTTTTCTGACATACAGTTTCTGTATACTTTTCTCAAGAAAATCAAAATTCATATAATGTTGCTATTTTTGGTGTTAGAAGTAGTGTGTGGGGGTTTAGGCCAGACATGGTCAATAGAAATTAACCAATAGAGGCAGGAGAACCAGGAGAACTGCATGTGTAAGTGTGCATTTGATAATCTACAAGAGAACCTTGAGCCAAGTTGTTTCCCTCATGAGAATGTGAGTTCCTTGAGGAAAAAGACTTTCCTTGTCTTTATATACCCAGAATTAAGCTTATAATGTCTAGCAGATAATAAACACTTAATAAATGCGTATTGATTAATTGGCTGACTTAAGTGAGTGCCTAATCAGTAGTTTTTGTTTTTGTTTTTGTTTTTTTAAACCAGTAATAGTGCTTAGGCTTTGGTTTATATCTTAACTATAGCCCATTCTCCTTCAGGGTGCCAAGTATGGACTGGGGCCTAGCATCCAATATAGAATCCAATATAGCTTCTACACATAGTATAGTAATTGCTTACATTTACATTATGCCTTTTATTTTATAAAGCACTTTGATCACAATAACCCTGTAAGATAGGTAATATATTTTTATCCTTACTTTCTATGAGAAAATTGAAGCTCACCAAAGCTAACGAGCTGTTCAAAGTCACACAAATCTTAAAATAGACCAAGTCAAAAATCCTTCTAAAGTCCACTGAGGAAAAGAGTGCAAAATTAATCTGTCACCTCAGCAAATCCTAATGACTAAAGGCCTCAAAGTCACATAGTTGTCCCTATATGCTCTCTCTGGTAGAATCTAAATCCATAGTAATAGATGTGTTAGAGCCTTCCTTGGCGTCAAACTAAACCATTATTCCAAAGGAGCCCATTCTAACAGTGATTTGAAAAAAAAAAGTAGCTCTTTGAAACCTCTAGATAGGTGACATTTTAGTGAGATAGATTTTTGAGCTATTATTTTATTCTGTTAAACCACCTGTTAATTACACAGCCCGAGAAAATTATGGAAAAAAATCTGGTCAAATGGCAAGCTACTTCTACTTTGTATAGGAAAAAAAAACTATGAATATAAGTCTTTCTAATTGCAAAAAAAAAAAAAAAAACAAGATACCTTAAAGCTAAATCCTATAATGTACAATGTGAACTCATCCTATCCTGACAACTTTTTTGTAATTCAACATTTTAACAGAAATATCAATTAAAATAAGCTTTTTTTTAAAAAAAGGAAAGTTTACTTCAATCCCACTACTGTCCATTCCTCATGTTGTTCCATATGGTTCCAAAAGGGAAAAATTAGTTAGATGTTATATTTGCTGAATACTCTCTTGTAGTTTTTATTTCCAGTTTCCTTGTCAAAGTGCTTAATGTCTTTAGAATGTAAGCTCCTCGAGAGCAGGAACTGGTTCATTTTTGTCTTTGTATCCCCAGTGCCTATCATAATGCCTGGCACATAATAGGTGTTTAATAAATGCTTGTTGAATGAATGTTTAATCTTTACTCCAACAAGGAAGGAGTGGTAGCAGATCTTTGGATTCTCCACTCAGTCCACAGTGTCTCTTTGTTTTGTTTTTATTTTGTTTATGCTTCTCTTGTTTCTATTGCAGTTTGGCCTTGGTATTACCAACCTACAGTTTTTACTATATAAAAGCCAAAATAGAAGAGACAATAACTCAGGCCAGATGTAAGTACTGTGAAAGAGACTTCAGGGTCTGATCATTATCTCCTAATATCAGATTTTGGAACACATTTAGCTTATAGAATACATATGGAATACATAAAGCTTATACATTTCAGTAGGCGTTATTACCAAATCTATAGCAATGATTCTAACCCATTCCAAACATGCAAGGAACAAGAAATATTCTACATAGATAGAATATGAGCAGGTACTCCAGTCTCACTGGTAACCCTTATCACCCTTCCCTGCCTTGCTATGTGCTTATAGAATCATTGCCTCGCTGTATCCTCTGTTGCTGTCATTTTAAGGGTCTGCTTATGGCATTAAATGTTTCACATGTGAAATACTAACGTAAACTCTACTCATAGTAATGTAGTAAAGCTTTTTTTGTTTTGGTTTTGCATTTGGCAATGGTAATATTGTGCTTCAAATTTTATACTTTGCTTGAATAGTTAAAATAGTAATGGCCTTTGGCTTTGGTTTGCAGATAAGCTTTGCTGTCATGTCTTCTAAATTATAATATATATGAATATTTCCAATAATTTGACTAGATGAGATTCTGTTTAAGCAGCTTTCAGAATGCAGTGTTAATTAATAGTACTTATGCCTATGCTATAGTCTTATCCATAGTTGTTTTGAAAAATTTTGTTTTGATTGTAACTACATTTAGTTAAGTAAAAATGGCCATCATATCCTCTTCGCCTGTTTCAAGTATCAATATTAACTTGATAGAGAATGTGTGTTCAGAAAATGTTTTTTTTAAACTGCTTATAAATTACCCCTAACAAATAAGCTCCACTTCTCTAGTCAGCATCCCATTCTGTCCTGCCTTACTCTGCTTTGTGTACTCCATTCTATTACTCAAAAAAACTACATCTTCTATAGTCACTTGATGGGTACTAGATATGATGGTCTTTTAGCAACCAGCAATTCTGCATGAGTTATTTCTTAACTTATTGAAAGTGGGAGTAATTAGTAGAATTTTAGTAATTAATAAATGCTTCTATTTATAGACCTATATTCCTTAGTGTTGCACTTGCATCTAATAACCTGCAAAAAACAGACCCTTGAAATAGCCACAGTACATAGAGGGTACTTTAGTAATAAGTGACAATACATACTTTCCAGTCTTCAAAGTTGTTTGTCTTTTTTCCAGACTACAGCTGTACATAAATGAACCTTTAATCTATGCACAATATTTTTATTCAAGAAGCTCATTGAATAAAATATTGTTTGTGACCCCCTTTGCTTTACCCTCTTTTTTTTGTTTCCTGGCTTTCTCTTTCTGATGGATTTTCACAGCAAAAAAAGTCAAAGTGAAGGGCAAGTATCTTCTTGTTGCTCAATTTCTTTCCATTTAGTGCAGTTGAAATTTTCCACTATATCTCCATTCCTATTGGATACTTTCCTCTGTGCTCCTCACTTGTTAGATTTTCCCACATGAACATTGCATATTTGATGTAATAAAAGGGGGTGGAAGGGATATGCTTGTGTCCCCCTAAGTGGTGTATTTTACATTCACACTGTCATTAATTTCCAATCTGTGGGGTTTGAGAATTCTCCATGTTATGGTTCATGTCATTGATAAAAGTATGTTATGTATTCACTGGTAATATTAGTTTATGCATGAAAGCCTTTTTAAAAAAACTAAAGTAATGATAAAGTTTTGTGACATCTTAAAAGAAATACAGATCTAGCATTTTTATAAATTTCACTTCTATAAGTTCTTGTCTGTATGATGTTTATTTAATGGCAAAACTTTAAGATTTAGAAGTACACTAAAATATGGATGCTTCCATTATATTATTACTCTATTAAAAATATAAGTACTTTCTTCTTGTATTATGAAACTGACCGATGTAATCGCTGAAGTAGTTAAAATATAAGAAGGTGAGTAGATTAATCTTTCAATATATTATTTTGCTTACTAGGTAATAATTTTAAAGTGTCATGTTCTCTAGAAATGTACTCTAGCTGAGTTTAGGTTGTTTTTTCTAACACTGAAACTTCATATCTGCAGATTCAGAAACACTGAAACCTGAACACTTTGAAGAATCTGGATATACTTTTATAGCACCAAGGTGGGGCCATTTCTGAATCATAGACATAGTATAATTAAATAATGTTAAGAAATTTATATGCATAGCAAACTTTAATATATCATAATATGATTAAATTTGTTATTAAGAATAATACTTGATTTAACTATGCTATAAGGGCAACTAGATTTCAAAGTATCAAAAGAGATGATGCACTTAAGTACTTAGGTAACACAAAACACTACATAAATTCAAGTTAGTAGTGACCATATGAGTCAGAATCATCTATTTCATTCTGCAATCCATTTCCCTTTGTATAGTTATATAACTTGTATGAAATAGATGTTTCATATATTAACCTTTTTCTGAGTAATGCTTGTTACATTATGTCTTGAAACATCTCCTTCATTTTTTTATGCATAAGCTAATAGACACAATCCCAACCACACTTCTTTCCTGTTTTAACACCGCAGCTACTATAACAATAATATACCTGTAGAACCTTAGAATTAAAAAAAAAAACTTTTATCTCAATGACTCTGTAAAGTAAGCAGCAAAAGTATCCTCCATTAATCTCCATTGCACAGAGAAGGAAACTGAAGCTCACATAGCTCGCAGGACTTACGGATAATCACAGAACTTCTAAGTTTCTGAAGCAGAATTCAAACCCAGAACTTCTAGATCTCAATCTAGCATTTTCCGTGAAACTCACTTTTATAGACCATATTCATAAAGACTGGAAATTCTGCCCCCTTTAAGGTAGAGTTGTGTCGCAATTACTCTTTGCACTGAGCGTTATTACCCTTTCATTCAACAAAATTCCATTTAATCTACTCTTTGCTTACATAATAATAAAAATGAAAGATGTTCAAGGAATTAGAATCAGAATTATTCAAATTTCACTTCACACACACCAGATGTACTTTAGAATTTTATTTTCATATGTCAATCTGAATTAAAGTTATTTTAAATGCATCTGAGCTCTCATTTGGATACTACATGAAGTTTGGAAACACTGAAGAATATGCAAACAAAAGCCTTAGCACTAAACAATTATTCCTCATATATATTCCACAGACAGTACCACACAGTTTAAAACTTAAATACAATGCAATACCATTTTGCATTATTCTCCAACTGCTTCATGTAAACTAGCCTGTTTTCCTCAATGAACAAATGAAATTCAATAAACATTGATTATAGTGCCTTCTTCATGTAAACCAATGTGCTAGGCATTATGGACACAATGATGAAATAAGACAGAACTTACTGTCAAAAGCCTAATAATTCAGTAGGGAAGATGAAATATCCACAAATGTGATAATGAAAAATAGAATATGATAAGCGGAAAAGAGTATAAATTACTGAGAGATTTTAATACAGAATAGTCACTTTCACATGTGAGGATGAGAGAAAGCTTTGTGGAAAAGTTGGTACCTGATCTGGATATTTTAAAGAAATAAAGGATTACAACCAGAAGAACAAATGTAGGGAGAAAGTTTGCTAGGCATTGAGGAGAAGAACATGCACAGACAGGCACAAAGGTGGGAAAGGACAGGCCAAGATCTGAGAACAGTGTGGCTAAAATATATAACGTGAAACAGGATATGAAGCAAAATGAAGTTGCAGTGTGTATTTTTGTTTGTTTTCTACCTTTTGTTATAAAAGATAGATTGGATTGTTGAGGTAAGGAAGGAAAGGGATATATGGGAGAAATAAGGGTAACAGAACAATGAAATACTGCAACATTTTTTAAAGAAAAAAGAAAGTTATGTTGTTGCCAAATTAAGGAGGGCCTCTAATGCCTGACTATGAAATCTCTCCTTTGTTAGACTGTGGAAAGTTGCTGAAGGTTTGGGGATAGGAAAGTGAGTGGTATGGTCAGACTTGTTTTGACAAAGATTAATTTGACAATTACATAAAGGATGAATTGGAGTATAGACTTGGGGCAGAGAGAAGCACTGATATTAGTAAAGAAACTTAAGATAGTTCAGATCAGACATGATGAGGGTTTTAAACTAGTGTGGTAGCCTTTGTGTAGTACAAGGCAGAGGATGTATTTAAAGATATTTCAGAGACTGTGTATTGGAAAGAATATTAAATTTGCAGTCAGATGACCTAGGTTCAAATTCTGGGTCTCTTAATCTACTACTTATTAACTTGAGATAGTAATTCTATTTCTCTTGACCTCATTTTTCTCATTTGTGGAATGAAGAGGTTGGATTAAATGATTGATTTCAATAGAGTGGTGGGTATAGAAGCCAGACTACAGGGATAAAGAGAAATACAGTTTTAAGTGTAAAATACTGTAGAAGTTTGTCAGTAAATGGAAGAGGAAAGATAGTGATAGTTTAAAAGAGCAGTAAAGTCAATGAGAGATTTTTTTTAGATGGAGAAACCTGAACATAATTGTGGTTGGAGAGGAAGAGGCCTAAGCCAGGAGAGAAGGAAAAACTGAAAATAAAAGTTTTTCAAAGATATAAGAGGAATTAAGATTAACAAAACAGAAAGAGTGGTTATCCCAGGCAAGGGGAAAGACTGTTCTCTAGGATAAAATGGAATGAGAAGAAAATGGGTGAATACATAAAGAGGCTATGGGTATAGAGGAAGAAAATTAAGAAATCATTTATGATAATTTCAATCCTCTCAATAAAATACAATTCTAGGTCACCTTCTTAACATATATTTGTAGTGGAACACTAAGGATGCCCTCACAATATCCTCAAGCAGGAGTATGCATTTTTGTACAAATACTGGGAAAGGGCAGCTCTAGATTTGAGTTTAGTGGAACTGACATCATGTAAAGTCAGTGAACTGAGGAATTCCAAGATGGAAGAGAATCTACCATTGAAATGGCTGACCATTAGGTTGAAGCCACAACACAGTTAATGGGTTTGAAGGCTAAGGAACTGAAATGATTGTACAACAGATTTTAGAGGAATGAGAGTGAGCTGTAGACAATTGTGATCAGAGGTGCATTTCAGAGTATAAAATGCTTGGATGACCCACTTGGTATACGTTATTGTTCTTCACTACTCAAATGTAAAATATTTAAAGGCCGCAAAGGTGTCATATACCTTCTGAATCTTTAGAGTACTTAGTGTAAGGCTAAGCATATAGCAGGTTCTCCCAACAAATATCTAGTTGAATAACTGTTTGTATCTATGTGTTAAAATAAACCTAACCCAAGGGTTTTGTTGGTGTTATTGTTTTTCAGAGAATACTGCAATGACTTAAAACCATCAGAAAACAACACCGAATTTCTCTTAAATTTCAATGAGTTTATTGATCGAAAAACACCAAACAACCCATCATGTAAGTATTTACATTTATATTTTCCAGGAAATGCTTTGGGGAAAAAAAGATATTTTAATTCTTTCATTACCTCATTGAGTGCTGATATTTATCTTTGATTTGTTGATTTCTGAAATGGGCCTATATGAAGAGCAGAGTTTTTGTCTACTGCTTAAAGAACTTAATGTGAAATTTAATAAAAGATACTTTTCCAATTGTGGAGTTACAGTATTTTCAGTGATTAAAAAAATCAGCTGGATCTAGATTTTTTCAAAACACTGAAAAATACTAAAACCATTTGAATTATTCTCAATTCTGATATAGTATGGTTTAGTCTTCCACTTTCAGTGTATAACTTTTTTGGATCTAGCCAAGTATTATCCCCATAAGAGAAAAAGAACACTACCCCCCCCCCATATGTTATATTCTAAAATTAGTTTCAAAATCCTTGTAAAAGGGAAAAAAGAGCACACAAGGAAAGATATCTATAAAGAATCTTCTCTGTTTCTAACTTTATTGAACCCAACTGAACATGTGTCTGAAAGAATAGGCTTTGGTAATTTGAAGAATAATCATTCATCTTCAAACATTGTGGTTCAGAGAAATAGGGACTTTAGTTTATATATCTTTTATCAATATATCCTTCCTTCCAGAGAGGATTAACTCTTTGGATCATAGGCTATATGTTACAACTCCTAAGAGAGATGCACATTTTTATTCCTTAAAAGAAATTTTAAGATCTACCATTCTCTTTAAAGCAGTCTCTTTATTACAAATAAACTCTTAGAGTAAAATACAGTATGAGCTGGAGAGGCATATATAAAAAAGGAAAGGTCAAAAATGCAATAAATCTACATTTATGGATCTGTGACCTCATCATTGTGGGCATTATGTCCTTTGCAGACAACAATTCACCCACACCTTCTCAGTGAATATTAAAAAACCTCAGTCCAAATAAGAATATGCTTTTTAATTCTGATCCTAGTCCCCTCTACCTCCATCTTCTAGTATTGAATGTCTGAGTAATACTTTACCCAATTCTTAAACTTGGCTTAAGTACAGATCTAAGAGTACAGAAATATTCCAGGCTCAGCAATATAACAATACAGCATCCTTTTAACACCATAAAGAGTTTCAATGGGAAAGAAGAGACTTAGAAAAACTGAATACTGTGCTAAGCCCTGAGAATACAAACAGAAAAGTAAGACAGTCTCTCAAAGACCTTGCATTCTAATTGGGAAGACAACACAAATAGGTTTCAAATTCAAGTCAGATGAAAGAATCCAAGAGTCCTTAAAGTATGGCAGCATTGCTCATATACAACTAACATCCTTCCTCTTGAGTTAATCCATATGACTGTACCAGTAGCTTTTTTTCTTGGAGAAATATGATCATTTGTTCCACTAATTATTTCCTAGAAATACATATATAACTGAGAAGCAGCATTGGGTAATACAAGGGTCTCATAAACTATGGCCCAAGCACCACACCTCACCCCAGCCACCTGTAATTGGTAATCTGTGAGCCAAATAACTTGGGTGCCAAACAAAAGGAGGCAGTGAGCAGGATTTTGTCCTCAGGCTGTAGTTTGCCAACCCCTGTGGTACTCTGTTGTTCATCATTTCAGTCATATTTAACTCTTCTTGATCATTTGTGGTTTTCCTGGCAAAGATAGTAGAGTGGATGCCATTTCCTTCTCCAGCTCATTTTACAGATGAGGAAACTGAGGCAATTGGGATTAAGTGACTTGCCCAGGGTCACACAGCTAGGAAGTATCTGAGGCCAGATTTGAACTCAGAAGAGTTCTGACTCCTGGCCTGGTATTCTATCCACTGTGCCACCTACATGCCCCATTAAAGTGCTCTGCTTTATTTCAAATTCAGCCTTGAATACGTTCTTTATAGCCATGGGCAAGTGACTTAAGTTTTCTAAGGCTTGGGTGATTCTCTATAACTTATTTATTAAGGGATAGATGGGTCGCAACTTGCATTGGTGGAAAAAATTCCCATAATGATGATAATGCCACTCCTTGAAATGTTGACTTATAGCAGAAAAAAAATTAACTGAAATCCTGCCTGATGATGGAGAAGGTTGGTGATACCTGGTTTGGTTGCATATAAACCTCACACAAATAATCATCAAGTATTTATTATTCTCTGTGTGCCAGGCACTGTGTTAGGGGGTTAGTCCTACAAAGGCAAAAGAAGACATTTTATGCCCTCAGGTAACATACATTTTACTGTATATTTATCTTGCTAACCTCAGAGATGTAATCCTAAATATTAGCTTTAAAGAGTGGACAGTATAATATCTCTTCTGGGGGAAAAAAACCCAAAATTTCTATGTAATCAGACATATGCTGCCACAGTTCAGTTTAGAGAAGTGAAGAACTATGCTCCCTTTCACCACTCATTGTCAATATCTCAATACTTAGAAATTTAATTCTAAACAGGAAGTTATCTATAGAGATTGCTGCTGTCCTCCACTTCTTCTGGGAGCAGAAAGATAAAAAGAATTCAATTTACATAGTGTTTCAAGTTTTACAAAGTCAGTCAGACACCTACAGAAAATAGCTTCCACTGCAAAAAGGACAGGGATACTTAGGAATCTTGAACCAAAGTTACAATCAAGTAGGTCTGCCATTGTTAATCTGACTTGATAAATTCTTTGGCCAGCAGTTTAAAAAAAAATAAACCTAATCCTTATTTGTTCTGCATATTATGGAACTTATCATAGTTCCTAAAGACATCAAAATCACTCAAAACCAAGAAACAGACTCCCTATCTCTATTTTTAAAGTGCATCAGTAGATGCAATGAATCATGAAGAAACTTTTGTTACCCAAGGTAATTTATGAATGACAGAGTAAAAAAAAGATTATATTGAAAATATTGATATTTCAATAAGCATACATACTTTAAAGAAAGCCGATACATAATTTGTTCATATGAAAGCTAGTTCTCATTCATTTGGCATTAATTATATATAATGGACCCATATCCGTATTTAGATTTTGCATTTTTTAATTTGTGATAAAAGTGTTTTTCCTTTTATCACTCAATAGCTTAACTCTGCTTTGTTTAATGTAAGGGATAAAAGTAGGCTCATTTCTCATTAGGAATGTCTTAAATCAAGACAAAAAGAATGATCAGGTTAACTCATAACCCAGGACAACTTTTTTCTATACTTTGACAAAAGAGCTTATGTAAAGGCAAGGCTTCCTTTCGTTCCCTAGATGACCTTTAGGTCCTTCCAATACAAGACTATAGTTTTTTGTTTTGTTTTTTCCATATATACATATATATGTGTGTGTGTGTGTGTGTATGTGTGTATATGTATATATATGTGTGTGTGTGTATATATATATATTTGTTTTTTCCATATATATCAGGGAGCCACAGTCTCTATGGTCTTAGGCCTGGGGTTAAGGACCAAAGCTCTGAGAAAAGAGGCTGCAAGTCCCCATATTACTATTACCTACTCCTGATTGCTTTCACCTCAGCCCCTCTCTCTGGGGCAATGTTCATTCCTGATAATTCAGTAACATAAAATAAAAATCAGCTGTGGCCAGCCAGCCATATGGACAAGTAAAATATTTACATGTAATTGTTTTAAAAAAATAAGTTAATAAGTTGAGATTTTTTAAAACAGTTTAGATTTTCATTAGTAAATTTGACAATACTATCAATCTCCTATATTTATTTTCTCATAATTAATGTCCTACCTTATTCATCAACAAACCAAGTATAGCTATGACTTTATAAAAATCATCACTGACAGCAATAATAGTCAACCAAAAGTAAATGAGTAAGACTTTAAAAAAAGAAATGCAGTAAAATTTTATTTTGCTATATTAAATCACTTTACAGGAATAATCTTATCAGTGGGTGTAGAATTCTCACACTACTTATTTATTATTAAAGTTAATTTATTGACCTATGAAAATGTCTCTATAATTGCCATATCAGATATTTATGGTTTAGAATGAATGACTTAAAGAATGCCTCAATTCCCAGAACCAGTGTAAAAATTATATTATTTATGTGAAATGAGCTGGACAAGAAAAGTTCCAATAAATAACACTTAATGCTAACAGTCTCTGTGTGAGTGGGCGTGAGTTAGCAACTGCAGTGGTCACATTTAGTATTATAATGAATGGAAAACTCTAGGCCTGGAGAATAATTAAAACAAAAGACAAACTGTTAAATTACTGATAATTTTATTTGCATTATAAATTATCAATGATTTTCCAAATAGATTTCCTAAAGTGAAAAGGTTTTCTTGAGTAGCAGGAACATTGGCTAACATATGGTTACATTTAATACTCTGGAGAAAACACTATGCCAAAGATACCTATATGAAAATCAACAAAAATTACTGCTTTAAAATTTGACTTTCAGTAGTCAGATTGAGATTATTTGTCCACGAAGAGAGCAGATAATGGAAAAATTCCAGGTCTTTCCCTGCAATTAGAGCCCCAGCTCTTTGTTTGTGAATTAATATTCAACCTGTGAGTTGAATGAAACCTCAGTTAGGCCATGCACAACATATTGGAGAATTGACCAAATAATTTAGTCAGTGGCTATGCACTTGCTACACCCTAATAGAAGTTTTATAGTTCTGGGCTTATAGTAAGGAAGTCCTAAATTCCAATCCTGCCTCTGACAATTACTAGCTTTGTGGCCCAAGGCAACTTACTTAATCTCTAGGATAATTCCTCATCCATAATAGACTCAGTGTCTTCTAAAGTCCATACTAACTCGAAATCTATTGATCAGTTGACAATTTCGTGATATCATTTAATCTCTGTAGTATAAATCATTTAACCCCGGGAGAACAACTGCTTCTTATAGCTCACTTATAACTGAATAAAAAGGATAAGAAAGGATACACAGCCAGTCACTTTTCCCTTCTTCTTCCTCAACATGGCATTCTGAGTTTGTTTATTTGTTGTGACCCTGGGCAAGTCACTTAACCCTGTTTGCCTCCGTTCTTCATCTGTAAAATGAGCTGAAGAAAAAATTGTGAACCTCTCCAGTATCTTTGCTACCAAAACCCCAAATGGGATCCCAAAGATTCAGACACAATTGATAAATGACTAAACAACAACACTGAAGTCATACTTTCTTTAAATTAATTAACAAGTTGTTAGTTTAAGTTGTATTAAGCTTTAACTTATTTACATTATACTTTAATTATTTTTTCAAATTTTACTCTTACACAATGTCATTGTCAAAGTATTTTTATAAACAATCCTGTTAATGGAACTACAAATAATAAAGTAGATGTTATATAACATAAACAATAGCATTATTTACTTTTTAAAAGTGCTTTTTTGTGAATAATAAACAATAGTGAAATAACTCATTAAACTAAGCATTCTACAAAACAAAAATAGCCATATGTAAAATGCTATTTAAAGTAATTCACAGGTATGCGACACCCCTTAATTGATTTTTTTATGGAAGACACTGTTTGATGTTTCATAAGTAGCATAATTCAAAATCAAGTCATCTTAGATGAGTTATTCATATTCTTTTTAGGTAATGTGGATATGATCAATAGAGTATTGCTGGATGCTGGTTTTACAAATGAGCTTGTCCAAAATCACTGGAGTAAGCAGAAAAATCTGTAAGTATTTTTTTTCTTTTTATATAAAATTTCATTCTTCAGTGTGGACTTTTGCAGTGAAATTCTTGGCAGTAAAGCCATATAAATTTTAGGGCTGGACATTTGGACTGCTGTGTCCAAGAAAAACAGAAGTAACAACAGGCCTTTATTTAACATTTGTGGATCCTTAAACAGGCCCATTTTCTGTTGTATAAAATAGGTGCATGTATATACACAATTAGACCAAACAGAATTCTGTTAAATATTTAATTCTCTCTCAAATCTCTTTTTTCCCCTCTGTCCTTTATTGTAGCAAGGGAGTAAAAGCTCGTTTTGTTGTGACTGATGGAGGAATTACCAGAGTATACCCCAAAGAGTAAGTCAGTATGTTATCTTTTATAATGAAATAACCAAAGAAGGTGCTAAGTATATGAACAGTATTACTGGGAAGATTATTATTTTTCAATAGATAAAGGACTACCTCAAGTTTCTTCAAACTGCTGTTTCATGCCCATGCATTATCGAATTAACTTCTCTTCCTGAGAACATACGATGCCAATACTTTTCCTAGAAATGTTTGTATTTCCTGAGTGGAATTTATTCTTGTGTAGAAACAGCCTGAAACTAGTTTTGTGGGGAGGCTGTGCATATCTAGGCTATATCAATTATTACATTTGAATGGAAGTTAGCACATTGTTGTTTAATCATTTCAGCCAAACTCTCTGTGACCCCATTTGGGGTTTTCTTGGCAAAGATACTGGAAGTGGTTCACCATTTGCTTTTCTAGTTCATTTTTCTTATGAGGAAATTGAAGCAAACAGGGTTAAGTGACTTGCCCGGGGTCACACAGCTAGTAAGTGTTTAAGGCCACATTTGAACTCGGGTCTTCTTGACTCCAGGCCTAGCACTCTATCCACTATACCACCTGGCTGTCCACTATACAGTAAGAATAAATCGAATTTACCTCTTTTCCTATTTGGATAAGCAGATTGAAAGTTGTACAAAGTAGATTAAACAGTTAAGGTGGTCAGGCATGGTGACTCATTTCTGTAATACTTGCTACCAGGATGGGTAAGGCCAATGGATCTCGCATTCTGAGCTGCAGTGAGCAAAACTGCTTAGGTTTTCCACTATGTTTGACATTATCATGAACTCCAGGGAATGATGATGACTAAGGGTGGATAAAGCAGCCCAGGACAGAAATGCAACAGGTCTTTGCTTCCCTATAGATTAGAGTGGAACTGGACTAATGAGTAGACCCTACACTTGAAGCCTAGGTAAGAGAGGAAGAAACAAACAAAAAAGTTAAGGAAAAACATTTTTTGTCTTTAGAGCTGGAGAAGATTGGCAAGAAAATCCAGAAACATATGAAGATAGTTTCTACAAACGGAGTCTGGATAATGACAACTATATTTTCACTGCTCCCTACTTTAACAGTAAGTTATGGAGACATAGGTTATCTTGTGCCACATGACTTTATAGATGAGAAAACTGAGGAAGAGAAAGGCGAAGTGGCTTGTCCAACTATCCACACGTAGATAATATGTATCATAGCTAATTTTCTTGATGTCTTCATTCTACTTACCTGTGTTCCACATATCTGTGTACTGCTATATGAACTAATATGTCACAAAAATATTCCAAATGAATGATTCCTGAAGAATTAAATGTAGTGAACAGTTAACTGACACTTTAGTTATTAACAAGGTGAAGGACAGATCTGGCATTTACACTATTAACTGTCACTGTAAGCAATTAAACAGGATAATTCAGGTCTCAGGGTGAACTGAAATGGATATACTTGCTGAAGCCCTAGCATAGTTATGTCTACATGTATTCAGCATAAGATTGTAGAGAGACATCTATGACCATCCACTGAATATGTACTATGAGACTTAAATATATCCACCAGTCTCACAATTGTCCATGTCAATATGTTTTTTTTTTTCTACACCACAATCCTTTGACTTTTAGAAAGTGGATCGAGTGCCTATGAATCAGGGATTATGGTAAGCAAGGCTGTGGAGATATACATTGATGGAAAACTCCTCAAACCTGCAGGTAAGGCTAAATATATTTTAAATTTACTTAATGTCACTAAAGTTAAATGGGAAATAAAATTATAATTGGTAATTCTCTGTCCAGCATGAATGGACATGTCATCATGAACCCTACATACATTAAATTAAATTTCCTAGACTGGAAAGTATTATGAGATCACTGCTCTTTAAAAGGTCACGCTGTCATTACAGCACATCATAGGCGAACTGCAAAGAAAGCAAAATTTGACTTTGCTCTCAGGCTCCCATTTCTGTACCCTGCGATGCATCCACCCCAACAACTTCTGATACCCAGTGTAAGCTGTAACCGGTTTTTTCCCCCATTTTCTCTTCCTCCTATCGAACTCTGTTCTCAGGAGATGATCTAATAAATTTCCATAATTAATGTGTTACTTCTACTTAGGACAATCACCTAATCTTTAATTATGGAATTTCAATTATCTTCTAGCCAGAGGAAAAGACAACACCTCTAAAATCCACCAAGCTGGTGGTTGTCTACTCAAGACCACTCCTGACCATAAACAAGTTTTCATTGTTTATGAATGTTCTTAGTTCACTGTACTAATTAATATATGTAAGAAATATGTAACATTTTAGTTAGAGTTTACTTCTAATGGCTAATGAATCAATTCAATCAAAAACCTTTTCTGAACTTTATTTTTCAATATGTATAGATTGGGAGGAGGGCAGAGTACTTGGGGAGGGGACCTGTGAATGCATTGTTATAGGGAATTGGGAGGCAAGGGTCTCTTATCAGTGTAGCTCCAGATCTGCAGCTACCCAGCAGCTTAGCCTTAGAGAGTTGCCTAAGGCCATGAGAAGTTCATGGCCCCAGTCACCTAGTCTTACAGCTCAGAGACAAGATTTAAACCCAGGTCTTCTGACTCCATAACTAATTCTCTATCTACCATAATGTGCAACTTTATTTAAATTATTTGCTCTTTTGTCCAGTCAGTTGAAATGCATGAAAATGTTTTTATGCATTTGACTATCATACATATTCCGATATAAGTAGCAGCATTTTGTTATTGCCTCTCCTCTGGTGGAGGAAGGAAGAGTCTCAATGTAATTTCTTTACATTGAGAACTCTTAGTGTGGAAAACTCAAAAATCAGTGCAAATTACCAACTCATCTATAAATTCTAGCCTTAGTGAACTGCCTAGAGGAGCACGAGCATAGGTTAGAGAGAAGATTTGAAACCAGGTGTTCTTGATTCCAAAGCACACTAGTCCTTTTAAATCAAAGTAAAATGAAAATTCCAAAGTATATCTAAAATTAATGATATTCTTATTTGCTAATCTGACAGATAATTTCAAAATAGTAATAGATAAGAAAAAGTAATATGTTTTCATTTACCTATTTAAATTTTTTCAAATTAGAATAAAATTAGGAAAAATAGGATACAAGGAGGATCTATAAATTGATGTGTGGACATATGTTTATAATTTTTCAGTTGTTGGAATAAAAATAGATGTTGGCACCTGGATAGAGAATTTCACCAAGGCTTCAATAAGGGATCCGGTAAGAAGTTGATTTGTTTAACGTTATAATGGGATGCTTATCAATCTTAAAGGAACATGAGAAACTGATTAGTTCATATTCAATGGCTAAGCTATTTTCTCTCTAGCTATTAAAATTTTTAATTAAGCAAATGATTCATAGGGTAAAAAATATTTTTTTTTAAAAAGTTCCCTGTTGTAATAAGGTCTTCTAGAATATCCTTGACTTTATTTTGTTGTTGGTTAGTCATTTCAGTCATGTCTGACCCTTCCTGACCCCATTTGGGGTCTTCTTGGCAAAGACACTAGAGTAGTTTGCTTTTTCTTTCTCCAGTTCATTTTATAGATGAGGAAAGTGAAGCAAAAAGGGTTAAGTGACATGCCCAGGGTCACCCAACTAGTAAATATCTGAGGTCATATTTGAATTCAGGTCTTTCTGCTTCCAGGCTCAGCACACTATCCATTGTGCTATCTAGCTGCCCCTGGCCTTATCTACTCATGCTCATTAAATCTAAATGTTTTTATTATTAAAATATAGAAATATGGTCTTTTACTATCCATTAAACAGAACTACCATAAGTCTTCCTAGTTCAAAGTCTTTTTTTTTTAGTTTTGTACTAAAGAACTCAGATTCATTTGGACTCTAGCATGATGGCTTATTACAATATACTATTAATGGTGAAAAGAATTCAGATTTTAAAAAAACACCAGTGTAAGGTGATAATGATAATATTTCTCTTTTTCAGTGTGCCGGTCCAGTTTGTGACTGCAAAAGAAACAGCGATGTAAGAATACTTCTGAAAACAATTATCATTCAAACCATATAACCTGCTAACCATTTTATCAGCTTTGTTTAAGATAGATTTACAGGACCAAGTCATTATAGTCATACTTTGCGAGTCTTTAACTCAGTTGGGTTGAAAGATGTTGTTTTTTAACTGTTTATTGATAAGAACAATCTAATGAGTTTCTT
The DNA here is from genome assembly GCA_028646595.1 of Phalanger gymnotis. Taxonomy (NCBI): domain Eukaryota; kingdom Metazoa; phylum Chordata; class Mammalia; order Diprotodontia; family Phalangeridae; genus Phalanger; species Phalanger gymnotis. The sequence goes on along the minus strand of CM053623.1, from coordinate 129,343,827 downwards.
AAGTATATTTAAAGAATGTTTTCCATCCTGCCTTTAAACCTCTTTATAATTGTACTATATATAAAAACACTTTTAACTAAAGCTAAATTTCTTAACTAAAGCTAAATTTCAAAGCATAACCTGATATATAAAAAAGGGATTCTCAGAGTTAGAACAAACCTTTCAGAGATCATTTAGTACAGCCCCCCACTACCTATCCCAATACATTTTGCAGAAGAACAAATCTAAGTAATTTCTAGTTTTACATGGAAATTGTGCCTGTCTCAGTTATATCAGTTATCATGATTGAAAGAAGAATATCATAATAGATAGTGATAATCTCAACAGAAATAGACAAGTTTGAAGAAGGGGAACATGCCGGAAAGAAAGGTAATAAGTTTTATTTTGCACCTATAACATTTGAGAAACCTATGGGTCATATAGGTGTTGATGTTGTACAAGATTTTAAATGGCAGATAAGGCTAAGCATAACATTTTTGAGTCATTTGGGATCACTGAACTCATGGGAATGAATGGTCTCAAAAAGCTAGAGAATGTAGAGCTAGAAGAGAGCCAGAGTCTTGGGGGGCACCCATACTTTGGGGTGGTCAAGAACATGACAGAGCAGCAGAGCATCCAGAGAGGGGAGAGAGAGAAACAGGAGATGGCCAGGGGAGCCAAGGAAGGGAACAGAATCCAGGATTAAAAGAGTATGCAGATCCAAAATATAAGTAAACAAATAAGGGAATAATGATGGTCATCCATTGTCTTGTTAGACTATTTAACTGTATGTTTTAGATTAAGAACACTTGATATATTTGAGGTCAAGATAAGGAAGAAGAACAGGAGAAACTATCATCAAATTTATTTGCAGTTTCAATGATGTAAATATTTTTAAAAACACAAAAAGGGCAATGGCATTATCATTCACATGAAAAACTGGTTTATTTATGTAGTAATCAGAGAACCACAAATTAAGAAGGATAGATGAAGTGTGACCAATTAAGAGCCTTTTGCAGTAGTCTAGTTCAGCAGTGATGCAGGCCTACATTATGGTAGAGGGTATATAAGTGGAGAGATTGAAACAAATGTGAGACCTTAAGGAATTAAGATCAGTAGGACCATACAACTGGTTTGATACGAGAGTTATCAGAGAAAAGAGTTGAGGACGAAGTGAAGGTTGCAAATTTGTGACTAAAAGGGTGATGATACAAGCAACAGAAGTGGAAAAGATTGAAAGAGGCTGAAAGATAATGGATTGTGTTTTGTATATGCTGATTTTAAGATGCCTACAGGAAGTATGGGTGCAGATGTCTAGGAGGTAATTCACAAGTCTGGACCTGGACTTGTGTTCATGAAGTAGAGGGTAGTACCATCTATATTTAAGAGTCATCTGCACAGGGGTGATAACTGAATCTTTGGGAATTGATGAGATCTCCAAGGAAGAAAATGCTGACAGAAGAGGACCCAGGACAAAGCCTCACAGGATATTTATGGAAAGGAAAAAGGTAGTGATGCAGCAAAGGAGCATGAAAGAAGTAGGACAAGCCGGAGAGCACAGTGTCCCAGAAGCCAAGAGTTGAAAGTGATAGATATTGTAAAAACAAAACAAAACAAAATAAAACACATTAAGTAGAATGAGAACTGAGAAAGGGCCACTGGAGATGGCTGGTTAACCTGAGGAAAAAGCAATTTGTCAATTTATAGGATCTACAGCCAAATTAGAAGAGATTAAGAAGTGAGTGGGATTTTATATTCATTCAAGTTCCTAAAATATTCATATCCAGTGAATCAGTGATTTCATTACTAGGATTTTACCCCAAGGACTTTAGAGACTCAAACATACACTACAAAAACATTCCAAACTACATTATTTGTACTAGCAAAACAATGGGAACAGACTATTGACTTAAAGATTGAGAAGTTAATAAGTAAATTATGCTAAGTAAATGTAACAGAATATTATGACATAAGAAATTATGAATATGAAGAATTCTGAGAAATATGTAAAAATGATATAAAAAAGAAAAAAAAGCAGATCTAAATGAGCAAAATACTATTCATGGTCATGTTAATAAAGAAAATAAAACCCAGCAACAAAAGTTAATTAAAGAAACAGAAATGAGGTTCAGAAGGTATAACAGAAAAAAAAGGAAAATTTTGCTTCTACCTTGTTAAAGGTGATACATCTATTTTTTGGTTTTAACAATCTGCAAATAACTTTAGTTACATTAACTTTTCCTTTTTTTTCTTTTTTTTAAATCAAATTTATATGGTCATGTATACAAATACTTGCCCAAGGAAGAAAAAATACAATTTATTTTGGAAACAAAATAATTAAAGACATCTCAAAGCAGAATGGTGTACCTTGAGAAGTAGTACCACTATTAGCCTTTAAGCAAATGTTAGAGATATTGCAAAAAAAGGTTTCCTGTTCAGGTACAGAATAGAGATCTGGGATCCTTTCCAATTTTGAGATTCTATGATTCAAACTCTCATCTATTTGTAAATACAAACTTACTTTCCAGAATGCCCGAGAATGGAATAGAAAACATCTTGCGGTCCCTTCCAATGCTAGGATTCTCTGCATATCAGCAGTTTTCTGTAAGGTGATCAGAATCACTTGAAACAAAGATAAAAGATAGTCACTTAGGATTGTTTCCTATTTCTATTTTCCTTACTTTTTTATTTCTTGAAATAATTGTATCAAGATTTAGAGCATTTCTAAAATTTCACCATTGCTTGTATTTTTTGTAGGTAATGGATTGTGTAATTCTAGATGACGGTGGATTCCTTTTAATGTCAAATCATGATGAAGATACTAATCAGGTATATATATAATGTAGATGATAGGCATACTGACCCATTGCTTCATTGTTGAAATTTAGCATGCTAATTTTAAAAATTGGACAAAATTTCTATCAGTCACAATTTTCTGTCATAAAGGATTAGAAAGTTGGTCAATTAAGAAATAAATACAAAATACAACTAATAATTACTACTTATTCATTTGAAACTTCTACCCCAGAAGCAACTAATAGCTTCATGGGTCAAAAGCTTTTTAGACTGTGATCAATTAACCAATTAAGACTGTGATTCAATTATATTTATCTAATAAATATGTATACATATATATATCATTATACCAATAATTTCCACAAATATGTAATTTTGTTATCATAGCAAAAAATATTGAGACTAAGCATTTTCACATATTCAAATTAATCCAACACCTGCTAAGAGGCACCCTGGACTTGTCTTCTTGGTTAACAGACCATGTTTATCTTGATGCATGCCTAATTTAATACAGACAGCATTTCTATATTTTCTATTACTGTATGATTTTTAGTTATGTTCCATTAAAATATGATTAGAAGATACATAGCTAGCAATAGAAGGGGAAAAAAGCTTCAGTTTTCTTTTCATTGTAGAAGTTAATCCCAATTTGTTAAAACTACTAGTCGCTTTAAAGGAAAAACTCTCTAGTTTCCTTTGACTTTTAGATCATTATTATTATTTCATTGAGTGGTAGTGGCTCAGATGTCATCATTTGGCTAAGTAGTTTGAACCTAATCTCACCCTTCTTCCCTACTAGATTGGGAGATTCTTTGGAGAGATTGATCCAAGCTTGATGAGACACCTCATTAATGTGTCTGTCTATGCTTTTAATAAATCCTATGACTATCAATCTGTTTGTGACCCTGGTAGTTCACCAAAACAAGGAGCAGGAAATCGTTCATCATATGTGGTGAGTAACTAACAAATTGTCAATAAATTCTTAAAATAATACGTGTTTCAAATCAAAAAGAACAAGCATGCTTTGGGAAGCAATATTTTCACTTTCAGTAAGTGCCTTGGAGAGATCCGAGATTAACCAAGTGTCCTTTTCTTCTATTTTTTTAAGCCATCGATAGCAGATATTTTGCACATAGGTTGGTGGGCAACTGCTGCTGCATGGTAAGTGGAAACTCCATTAGTTGGAAACTCCAACTAATAATACAAGAAGGGCATAATGGCATAGTGATATGTTTTTAAAATGTTTAATTATGATGATTCTCTGATTATTTGTGGCTTTGGTACCAATCATTACCAAGAACTGGTGGCCCCTGAAACTACTTCCCTTGTAAGCAAAATGCAAATATTCCTTCCTCTCAAATGAAGTTTACTCAATTTATTCTACTCAGTAATGTTCAACAGGCACATTCACGCTTTATCTCTATGTACTTTTACCCCAACGTGTGCTATATTTGGACAGCTCCTATCACCACTCTCCACAAAGCTTTCTGTGATTTCTAAAGGACAGTTCCAAGATATAACTTCTTTTTATACCATTTGAAAATAGTTTTTTCTCAACTGCTTAGGGCAGTGTAACAACCACATAAAATTGTTGCATTTATTAAAAACATTGTGGCGCAGTAGAAATAGCACTGAATTTAGAGTCAGTAACCTTCATTTCAAATTCTAGTGCTTTTCTTTTTGTGACCTTTAACTTCTAAGGCCCCTTACAACTCTAAATATTATCCAAAAATCAGGATTTTGTGTAATTCTTTTTACCTCTACAAACTATAATAACAAACTATAATTTAATAACTATAATAACATGCTATAGTTATTAATAGTAAACTATAATTTTGGGTGCACAAAAAATAATTTCTATGAATTATCATAATGTTTATGGAAACTATTTAAAAAGGTAGAGTCATACAATTGACTAAAATGTAGAAAGTTGCTTATCACTGCCCTTTTTTGTTGGATATGTCTTGTTGGGCATATTTGATTTAATATAACAAAATGTGACTTGGCCTGTTGGCTCTCTTTCAACAGGGTATCTCTGGTGAATACAGTAAGATTAGACAATATTTCTTAACATATACAACAACCAAAGACATCTTTTTTTGACAGTCCTGTCGTTATCACTCTGAAACAACAAGGTATATAGTGGCCAAAGGTGTTTGCCATGACCATACAGGATAAACAGCATAGAGTCCAAATGGAAGGATTTTCTATAGGTAGTCAGATCTGCCAAATGTTCTTGTTTGCAGATGGCATCCTGCTGACTTTATCCAGCCACTAGTACATGACAGTAGTTCCTAAATGAATTAACACTTCTCAAAGGAGTCCAGCTTAAGAATCCACAGAGGGAAAATAAGCAGATAAGGGATACTAATATCCAGACAAGTGTCAAAATAAGTACACAAATACAAAATCTTGGAAAGATAAGACACTACATATGGACAATGAACCCAAATGAGAGAATGGGTGACCAGGATTGATATTAGGGAAATGTACTATGCTTTCCATAATCTCAAGCTGTTCCTTAAAACAAAAGCTAGCCCATCTTCTGATCACTAATATTCTTCCAAAGATACTACATATAGCATCATTAACACAAATCATTAACACTAATATCTTCAAAGAATTTAAACTGTAATAGACCACGAATAACAGTGACAGAGCTTTTTTTGTTAATGCAATTGTGTTATTTAATTAGAATGCTATTAAAATGTGAAAGTCAGTTTCAATGAACTAAATTCACATTTACTCTATGGAATTTATGAGCTAAATTATAAATTTGAATTTAAATTCTAGCTGATCTAGATACCACACGTATAGAATTATATTTTTAATAAGGATTCTCAGACCATGTTTCTCTAAAATTTGTACAAGAATAACACTTCAATAAAAATACCCAAAAGGCATTTCTTGCTTGCCTTCTCAACAAGAATCAGAGGAAGTATATATCACATTCATGGTCATAAAACAGTATCTCTGTGTCATGAAAATTGCTGTGGAATAACAAAATTTTTTAAAACACTAAGATCTAAATTGAGATAGTCAGACAAGCTTAAGCCCTTACTAAGCCAAGAAGCATTTATACATCTACTATGTTCTAGGCATAAAGCAAAGGGCTAGATATTCTTCCCAATAGTCTATTGGTGGTGATGTATAACATTGAACACAATATAGTATGTTATTGTTGTTATGCAGTCATGTCTGACTCTTCATGGCCCTTTGGACCATAGCACACCAAGCTCTTCTGTCCTCCACTATCTGTCGAAGTCTGTCCAAGTTCATGTTTGTTGTTTCCATGATGCTTTCTATCCCTCTCATCCTTTACCATCCCCTTTCCCTTCTGTCTTCAATCTTTTCTAATGGGTCCTGTCTTCTTATAATGTGGCCAAAGTATTTTAAACTTCAACTTTATTATCTGACCTTCTAGTGAACAGCCAGAATTAATTTCTTTAAGTATTGACTGATTTGATCTCCTTGCTGTCCAAGGAACTCTCAAAAGTCTTCTCCAGCACCACAATTCAAAAGTGTAGATTCTGTGGCACTCAGCTTTCCTTATAGTCCAACTCTCACAGTCATACGTTGCTACTAGGAAAACCAAAGCTTTGACTATACAGACCTTTGTTGTAGTTACTGTCTGTAGTGATCTTTGTAATAAGAATTAAAAATGATTATCATCCAGAAAGCAATGGATATACAAATAGTGACTTTTTGAATAGTCTATAAAACATTGTAAACAAGGAATTGTGAATGTCATAAAAAATGTATGATCAAAAAAGATGGGAATAGTAAAGGGAAAGGACATGGGCAAGAGCATCACAAGGAGAACAAGCATGAATGGATTGCTATCTGGAGAGAATACTCACACCAATAAGATCACAGATCCGTCTGGATAGTAGATGTAATAAAATGGTTTTTGTTTTGAAAATGTCCATTCTTTTATTATACAGGTCCATCCTACAGCAGTTGATTTTGAGTCTGACTTTTCCACGGCTTCTTGAGGCAGGTATGTCAATACCTATATCCTATCATAGAAAATTATTTTCAGTTACAAGGTGCATGATCTCTCCTTCCCCTCAGTTTAAAGGGTGGTGGTAAGATGGCACTTCAGTGGGCAGAATCCTGAATTTTTCCTCATCTGTACCTAACTAAAACTTCCTTTACCTGCTCTTGTCTTAGTTCTGTGGACTGGAGTAATATTTCAGTGAGTTTATATTATTCTATAAGAAATTTATATGTTCTTACAAAAAAATCTGATGACTTATTTGTACTGCAAGTTTGAGTGAGCCTACAGTGCAACATAGCCAAAAAAAAAAAAAAGCAAACAAACAAAAAAACTTAATGTGAACTTCGGCTACGTTAAGGAGGGTACATTCCTGCTACATTCTGCCTTGGTCAGACAGGACAACAACAGTGACAAATAGCATTTGGAAAATAAATAGTAAACAGGATGGTGAGGTGTTTTATATCATTCTATATGGTAGGGACCTTTGAAGGACTTGGGATATGTTTACTTAGAGAAGACTTGCAGGATCACAATCGCTAAACTAAAGAATATAAAGGGTTGTCATGTAAAAGTGGAAACAGATTTATTCTCCTTGACTTAACTCAAAGTTAAATGGGATGTGTAGAAGTTGCAGAGGGTCAGATTTTTGTCTCATATAAATAAAAACCACCAAATAATCAAAGCTATAGAAAAGTAAAATGGATGGCTTCAAGAGGTCTGTAAGCGAAGGCCAGAATGACCACACGTTACAAGTCATTATAGAAGGGATTCTCATTCAGATACAGTTTTTCACATGATGGCCTCAGAGGTCCTTTCCCACTCTGAGGTGCTGGGATTCTGTGAAGAATTCAGAAAACTGACCAAAACTTTTCCTCTCATGATTTTTTTCACAGTGGATGTGGATGATGATGATTTTTCTGCTGTGCTATCAAAGCAGAGCTGCATTACTGAACAAACTCAGTATTTCTTTGACAATGATAGTAAATCATTTAGTGGGGTATTGGACTGTGGAAACTGTTCCAGGTATTTTTTTTTCTTTATATACTGCTGGACTAATACTCATTTTCTGAAAATTCTTGTCTATCCATCGGATCACTTTATTCTGCTGTAGAAAACAATGGAAGCAGGCAGTTCTGTTTCTGACAACTTGACAATTGAGAAAGTTAACTGAATTCAATTCAAAGGATATATTAAAATAGCCTTCTATGTGCAAAGCACCTCAGCAGGCACTGGATATGCAAAATGTTATATGATTCAATCGCTGCCTTCAGGCAACTTTCTTCCAAATATGGTAGAAGGTAAGAGTTACGCTAGTTGGTTGTTGTCCTTCTTACTTGAAGAGGACCAAAGTGACATTGCTACAATGGGGTATATACAGTGCATCCAGCTTTGGCTGATCAGACCACAAGAGCTCAGAAGGCTCTACCACAGGTCGGTGGCAAGTAGGACGTAGATACAGATAAGATAATGCATAGTTGGGGGGGTGATTGGTGCCAAAGAGGAGAGTCAGACAAAATTCCATCAGAAGCTTAGAACTAGGACAGGGGTGGGGGACCTGTGACCTTCAGGCCACATGTAGCTTTCTAGATCCTCTTTTGAGCCTTTTGACTGACCGAATCCAAATTTTACAGAAGTTGTTAAGGATTTAGGAGGCCACAGGTTCCCCATCCCTGAACTAGGAGAACATTTTCAGCTGGTGGGGGCACGTGGGAAGAAGTTGAGGGCAATTTAGTGACCCTCTAGAGGAGGTGGCAACTGAATAAAGCTTTGAAAGGAAACAACAAGTATTTTAGAAAATGCCCACTTCAGCTCATCTCTTTCCAAACCTAGAGGAACAAAGAACATCCTACATAATTTAGATTCCCAACATAATAACAAAAATTAAAAGTAATTTTGGGTTGCAGTACTAAGTATTAAGCAAAAAAGATTTTTTCCCAACATTTCTCAGAGCCTGCTGTATACATAATACCAACGTCAAATAAACATTCTAATCTACATTCGTTAATTTAAGAGATTTGTGGACTCGTATCTGTCTGAAATCATAGCATAGAAAAATAAAGTGTAATCCTTCCATCCACTTAGGCAGAAAATAGAGGAGGTGGATAGGGTTTCCTATTTCACAAGCACTGATGTTTCATACTTTTTTTATGACATTATTGTGGGGATGGTGTGGGAGTGTGCCAAACAAAATAGCAATCAGGGACCTCTAGCCAAAGAAATGGTTAGTTATCAAGTGTGGCTCACAAGCATTTATGTCTCTTTTATTTTAGAGGAAGGTTAACAAACTAGAAACAAACTAGTGCTGATTATGGAATAGAGAAAACCTAAGTTCAAATCCTCCCTTCCCCATATTTACTAGCTGTGTCACTAAGCTTAGTGATTCAGGCTAGGACTCTTTTACTAAATCATAGGCCAATTGCCTTCTTGGGGGAGGGTCCATCACCAGGGGGCTCCCCAATATAATACAATCACATATTTTAATGCATTCAAAGTTGTTAGAAATAATTTTCTTATAGCACAGGAAATTCAGTTTCCCTTTAAATATAGAAAAGTTGAAAGGGAAAATTATTTCTCTTGCTCAAAGAGTATAACTTCTAGGTGGCACAGAGGATAAAGCACCAGCTCTGGAGTCCAGAGGACCTGAGTTCAAATGTGGCCTCAGAAACTTGACACTTACTAGCTGTGTGACACTGGGCAAGTCACTTAACCCCAATTGCCTTGAAAAATAAATAAATAACTTTAGCCTTCTAGTCATGTACCTAATGAGATGAGCTATACTTTTTTTTTTACTTCTATATTAACCAATTAATTCAACTTCCCTATTCCTTTCCCAATTATCTTTCCACCAAATTATGACAAATCATGATGCATCCACTCACCCGTGGGTGCATATGCTTCTGGTAAAATCCATCCCATGATTTTATCTGTGTGGACTCCTCACCCCACCCCCACTTCCCCAGCATAGAAATTCTCTTAACAGATAATGGCTCTGTAGCTTACAATCTTAAACAGTTGTTTAGGATACATATAAATAGGTTCACCATTTGAGTGAGTTGAATTCAACAAAAATTTATTTTGTGCACATTATGTAACAGTCATCGTGCTGCTGGGTGCAGGGATCCAGAAACAAAAATGACACAGCCTGAGCTCCTCAAACTTACTTTCTACTGGGAAGGTTCAACATGTACCCAGAAAAGTAAATACAAAAGATACAATATAATGAGGATGGGGTGGGGCACCAAGAGGAAATAAGGAAAGATCTTGAAGCCTTTAGCTAAGCCTTGGAAGAAGTGAGGGGTTCCAAAAGGCAGGGGTGAAGAGGAAGAACAACCCAGTTTGACAGAAACATAGTCCGTCCAAAGGCACAGATGGCAGGAATAGAATTATCAAATACAGGGGCCAGTCAGTAGGCCAGCTTTTCAGAAATGCACAGTGTGTGAGTGGAGTATTATTTAATCATCCTAGAAAGATAAGCTAAAGGCAAATTATGAAGGAATTTAAATGTCCAAGTCTTATTTTATCCATGTCGCAAAAGGAAGCCAATGCAGGTTTCTTGAATAGCGGAGTGATAGAGTGATATTCAAAGATATCCAATTGGCAGCTAATGTAAAGCAGGGATGACAAAAGGGAAGCAAGGAATATGGGGAGACCCAGTAGGAGGCTTTTTTAATAGTGTAGACGAGATGTGATCAGGGCCTCAGCTGGGGTAATTGTGGTATGAGGACAGAGATGGGGGGGCAGGGCAGGCGGGTTGGGGAGAGGAGAGAAAGAGAGCAATATATAATCAAGACCTAAGAATTCACTCTAGAGTCACATAAAAAGTTATATACCCCAAGATATTTCTTTGGATTTATCAACTAAATATAGAAGGGTTTCTAACTACTCTAAATAGAGGGAATTCCCTCATCCACATCCTGAATTCCCCTAGATTGACTAAATCTTAGATTCTTTAAATATTTGCATGCAAAAAAACCTAGAAGGTGTATTAAACAACATGTGTAAATATATGGGCAAAGTCCTGAGCTTTCCAAACAAAAGAGAGGGTGTATAAAAAGTTCACAAGTGCTGTAAAATTGGCAGCTAAGGAGAGGGACTGTTGTCATGGTATGTGCATATATAATGTATGTTATTTCTCTGGATCGACTACAGAAGTAAGCACAATCTAAATTTAAGAAAATTCAGGTGGTTCTGAGTAACGTCTTAGTATCTCCCAGCCCTGCTCTATTTAGAAAGTTTAGCTGATGTTGGTATCATGCATAGAGCATTCTGATAAATAGCTGATAAATCTCTGTTAAGTGATATATACTACTGTTTACAACTCCCTTAACTCTTGGGCAGCTAGGTGGCACAACGGACAGAGTACCAGCCCTGGAGTCAGGAGGACCTGAGTTCAAATGTGGCCTCACACACTTACTTTGTGACCGTGGGCAAAGTCGTTTAATCATGTTTTGCCTCAGTTTCCTCATCTATAAAATGAGTTGGTGAAGGAAAAGGCAAACCACTGCAGGATCTTTGCCAAGAAAACCCCAAATGGCGTCACAGAGAGTCGGATATGACAAAAACGACTCAACAACCATAAGGTTCAGTTGAGAAACAGTTTTTCATTATGTCATTTTTTCTTCTAGGTATGAAGAATTGAGCTGATATAGGTATTGAAATAAAGAATATTGACTATTATACGAGGAGCCTCTACGAGGGAGGACAATTTTATTATTAAATTAACTATGAAATAACAATTACTGAGTTACACTAAAACAAAACTTTTTTCCCCCTCCCTGGTCAATCATCAGCATAATGGAGAGGGCTCTTGAAGAGTGAGTTCTCAGATTACCTTTGAGTTCTCAGGCAGTGATTGTGTAAAAGAAAGGGACAGGGATTGGATCTATGGTTCACTAATGTAAGGAACTCCCAAATGAAGAAACTTAATCTACTAATGCAGGCTGGCACCTCCTCTGCAACCGAAACTCTTAGAGAAATGCCTACAACAATAATAAATTAAGTGAATGCTCAGGGTCACACAGCAAATATGTTTCCAAGGCAGGATTTGAACTCGGGTCTCTCTCCCTCTGAGGCCAGCTATCTACTACATCGTGCTGCCTTTCATAAACTCAATGAGTCACTTGAAATTTGCATGAAGGGAGCGGAGCCTGGGAGCCTTTGGATACATTATAGAAATTTCAAAGTTTTTTTTTCCTTAATAATGAAGATGTACTAGATAAATAGCATTTTGGCATTTAAATAAACTCATTTAGTTATGTTTTTCAATTGTGATTTTTAATTTAATTGTAATTGTAATGTATTTGTTGTTAATGTCATTCAGTGGATTATCAGTAGACAACTGGTAATTATGTACAAAAGTTGTGAAAAAAAGAAAAAAGTTTAATTTGTTTTTTAAAAGCTAATGAATAGATAGCATAAAACCTAGTTTAAAAGTTTTACAATGGCAGGAAGATTTTTTTAAACCGTAAATTACATCTTTTTAATTTTAAAATTCATTGTAATTAAGATTTCTATATTGATAATCTAAAGCTAACTTACCAGGTCATGGTCACATTCAAGTTTTTGTTTGCCTTTTGTTTCCATTTATAGTAGCCAATTTAAAAGAGCAGCATGCAATGTCACTGAGTTAAAAAAATGGCTTTTTTCTACTGTAAAAACGAGTGTTATTCTGACTATTATGTAATTAGATTTCATAATTCAAAGTTTTATGGTTATACAAGTTGAAAGTCTTGAATGTTATTTAACTTCAAATTACAGTGCTCTTTTCTCATGATGTTTTAAACATTTATTTTCCAGAATATTTCACGTAGAAAAGCTTATGAATACCAACTTAATATTCATAATTGTTGACGGCAAGGGGACGTGTCCTTGTGATACACGAGTACTAATTCAAGCCGAACAGACTTGTATCCTTAAGCAACAGACTTCAAACCATCTTGTATAGTTGGTTACTGTAAGGCAAGCACTATTTGTTGTTTGTTTGTTCTAGCTTTCATGTTATAAGATAATTAGATGTGGTATGAAAAGGACCTGGATTCAGATCCTAGCCCTGCTTCTCTTTTCAAACTGAGTGTTCTTATGATTATGGGCCTCAGTTTTTCTCTCTTGTAAAATGATGTCATTCATATCATCTCTTCTAGCACTGAATCCTGTTCGGGAAGGCGAGGTTAGAGGAAGACCCGGATCCAGATCCCAAATAGACACTAGCTGAACTTGAGCAAGTCAATATCTTCTCTTGGCCTTAGCTCCTCATCGCTAAAATGAGGGGGTTGGAACTGGTGACTTCTAAGGTCTCCTGCAACTCTAAATGATCCTGTCATGTGAACAGTTATTTTGTTGTTAGTGTCAAGTCATTTCAGTCAAGTCTGACTCTTCGTGACCTCATCTGGGGTTTTCCTGGCAAAGATACTAGAGTACCTTGCCATTTTCTTCTCCAGCCCCTTTCACCAATGAGAAATTGAGGCAAACAGGACTAAGTGACTTGCCTAGGGTCACACAGCTAGTAAACATGAGGCCAGATCTGATCTTATGAAGATAAGTCTTCCTGGTTCCAAGTCCAGTGCTCTATCATCAGCTGTGCCACCTAGCTGTCCCCTAAGAGTCATAGCCATCCAAAAAACAGAATGAGATGCTTCTAAAGACAATTAGTTTACCCATCACTGAGCATATTCAACATCTCCAAGATATTCCAGATGTTACAGACAGGATTCTTCCTTTATGTATGGGTTGGTTTAGAGCAGAGTTATCAAACACTTGTCCTTCAGGTCAAATATGGCCCAAACCAGATTAAAATGAAACCGAGAAATATTTAACAAAAAAAATACAATAAAATGTAGACAATTTTCTATCTTAAAACTAAGTTAATATATGATGCCCAGGAATCCTTACGTATGGATTAAGGGTACCTATTTCTGTTTGAATTTGCTACCACTAGTCTAGTTGATTTCTGAGATCTCTTCACACATTTTGGATTCTCTAATTATTATGCTACATCATAAAGAATAACCAATAGATATTGGGATTTGAGGTAGGAAGGAAGATACATGTGAATTCACAAAAATATCCCTTTGTCTCCTCCATTTTTTGTTCTCTCTTCAAAAATGGTTGCTGGAATGAAAGCCAAGAAAAGAGGGAAAGTATTTTTAGTTTCAGGATCTTTCCAAATGAATTAATCTTTCCCTAGACATTTGATCATAGGTATAAAACAGATAGCATATGACTACTGATGAAAAGTTGTTTGAGTATTTTTCTGATTTAGGTAAGACCATTTTATTATTACTTCTGGCCACCGGGGAAGAATGAAAGCAGGTGTCACAGCCACGGTTTCCAATTAAGCTGAGTACAGCTGAACTATTTATAGAGTCTTGCAACAAGATTGGGAGAACAAAGAATGAAATGAGTGGGTACAGAGTTGAAAGACAAATTGGGGGGAAATACAATGTTGGGAGCAGGGAGTACAGAGTTAGGAGACTGAATGAACTGTGATTGGAAAATTAGGAGAACAAGTTTAGCAATCTGAATGGGTTTTTCATAGAATTTCTTCCCACAGATAAGGTATCTTCCCATGGGAATACCATTTCCATAGTTTCTTAATATTAGCAAAATCATAATCTATTGGATGTGCATGGTGGGGGGGAGGGAAGTGGTCGCATTATTTTTGGTATTAATATTGTGGTATCACCAAATATTATTGTGGAAAGTTCACAATAAAAAAGAAAACTTACTTATAAAAAAACCCAAATTTTGAGATATAGATGATATATAGATAACTCCTACTCTACTGGCCTTCACAGTAATATCAAGCTCTTTGGAAACACAACAAGCAAAGACAGGCCTAAGGTGCTATTTCCATACTACATATCACTGTATTTCATAGCAAACAGAAGATGAACCAGGTAAAATTGGGATTAGGTGACTCAATTATGACTAAAACCTTTTAAAACCATCTCTAAAACCATTAGATTCCACCTGGCTAATACCATCTTTCCTCAACCTACTTTTCCAGATTTATTCCTTTTCTTGGACTCTATGATATAAACTAACTACCTACTTAACGTTTTTCACATATAATATCCCCTATCTCCTCGCCAAACCTTTTCATAGGCTACAGTGTACTCCCCCTCTTCACCTTTACATCTTAAAATACCTAGTTTCCTTCCAAGCCCAGGCCCCACATAAGGCTTTACCTGATCTTTCCCATGTCTGGCGCTTTCCTTCTCCCCCAACTATGTAATACATTCATTTTGTATATAATTTGTATTATATGGATACACATTGTTCCCTCTGATAGAATGTAACCTACTTGAAGGCAGGGACTATATAGGTTTGAGCTTTGAAATCCTAGCCCCCAGCACACAATGCCTTGAAAATCATAGGTACTGAATAAATGGTTAGTGGTGGGATTGATTGCTCTCCAGCATCTGTACTCACTATCACGATTCCTTGGTGATTTTTTTCTTTAAAAAATACATTTATAATGTTTCTGATCAACTACATTTCTCTTTCTTTGAAACAATACTTTCATTTTCCTTAAGATTTTTTTTAGCTGATGGGCCAGATCCTTGTGATATGGTTAAGCAACCCAGATACAGAAAGGGACCTGATGTATGCTTCGATGACAATAAAATGGTAAGCTTAAGCTTAAAAACTACTAAAATGTTACAAGATAATGATCAGTAAATACCAAGAATAAATGTGATCTTTCAAATTGTAATCCTTATTTTAGCCGAACTGTCTTAACCATAATTTTTCTCATTGAACATGCTGTACTTGGTGAGAATGTTGACTTTGCATTTCAACGTGTTCCATAGTTAACAAAAAATTAACACTTGCTTCTTTTATCTGCATTTTCTATAAAAAAATTGTACTTTCATACACAAATCCTACTAATTTGGTATTGATGATGAATTCAGGTTATAAATCTGATGGTGACAGAAACTTGGTTTTCTACTTAACTAATAGCTCATAGAAAATGTCACTTTCTACAATGAATTATTGTATTTTTGATGACTGGAAATATTAAAATGCTTTTATTTTTATCTCTTCTGTCTTAAACATGTTTCTTAAGGAACTTTTATTAAGCTAAACTTACTAACATTTTTATCAAGTATAGATTTTTTATATTACCCTGAATCTAAGTACTGTTTAGTTTTAGTTGTTTTTTTAAATTAACTATTATCCTTTAATATCTCTTACATTATGTGAAAAAAAGGGCAGATGATCTGCAGGAGAATACTTGTCCTTGACTTTCTGGGTAATTAAATACTGCTGACTGCTGATGGCCACTACAATTGAAAAATCCCCTGCTTTGTAAAAAATATCTCAAATCATTGTGCTTATGATAAGTTCATTGCAATTTGCAAAATGTAGGTCTGATCTTGAATTCAGTAAGAACTACATTTCAATTCTGCCTTTGACAATACTAATATACAAACACGGGCAACTGACAACCTTAAATCCTCTCCTTATCCCAAGCAACTCTTCAGGACTCTGAGATAGAGGTGATTTGCTGGCCTGAACTGGCAAAATGGATTCCAAGGCACAAAATCAAATTCCCTCCCCCACAATACTGGATTCCCTCATCTTCCTGTTTGTTTGTTTGTTTTTTTCCCCGAAAATTTAGGTTTTTTGTTTCAAAAAATAGGAAGCACGTCAAGAATTTTTTTAACATTTCCATTACCTTTCTTTCAAATTTACTTGTTCCCTGACTTTATCTAATCTGATGGTAGTTTCCTACTAAAATGAACATTTGGCACTCAACTGAAAATATAATCAAGTGAATCCTGGTCACAAACAATACAGCCAGTAAAAGATGTGTAATTACTTTTTCTTAGGAACTCAAGTCATTTTATTTTGTTTTCATTTTATTGCCTCTATATAGCTATTTTTGAAGCTTCTATCTCTCTTTTGAGCCTCAAAACACTCCTACAAGATGTTCAATGTATTGTTATTCCCATTTTAGAGATAAGGAAACTGAAGCTGAGGGAATTTAAGTGAATTGCCCAAGGTTGTACTGTAAGGAGGCATCAATGGCAGGAAAAGAATCCAAGTCTTACAAGCTTCAAGTTCTGCATTAGGAATTATAGCACTTTGCCTCTAATTTACCTATCATTTCTACAAACCATTTATCTAGTGAATGCCAGATATTCCTATCGAAGATATTGTAATTCTTGTTTGATAATTAGGAGGAGGCATGACTGAATAAGGTAGGCCACATTCTCGCAGTTATACCACTAGAACTCTAGACCCTACGTTTCACTTCACTACTGGGAGTTTCCAAACCACAAATGCTGGCTTAGGGATGCTACCCATTAAGGAGGCTTCACTCAGCAGGCATCTGCTTCCATCTGGATATGGCCTGGGATTAAATTACATTTTAGAACGTCATTAAAATGCACCTCAGTGCCTAAGAAAGCACTGTTAAGAAAACAAATGGGAGGGAAAATTCTAACCCTACAAAATTCCATTAATTTTATGATAAAAATAAGAAACATTTGGCTGAGACAAGGATTTCCAGAAATAAATTTCTAAGCAAGTATGTTTAGGATTGTGTACGAAAATACAACTCTTGCTCACTAGCTGTACGTGTCAGTGTGTTGACTGTGCATTTCTTTGATAGTTATATATTTTTAATTTAGTTAATTTGCAATAGTCACTGTGAATTTGCTCTCGATGGATGCTCACATTCATTCTGCTAACTGCTAGCAAGTTGCATGGAATTTCATCTTGTATGTCTTTTTTTCTGTGTTTTCTTTCCTTTTCCCGTACTTGCTACTTTGCCTGTCATTAATAGGATCAACTTATATGTACAAGGAGTCGTGCCACTACCATGATGTCAGCTCCTATCTTCATTTTACTACAAGTTTTCATGTGGTGTGGATGGTCAGTTACTTTCTCTAATTTTCTGTTGTTCTTGGTTTAAGACTTTTGCAAATAATTTTTATCCCTCAATTCGCTGTCTGTAAGGAGGCTTTTTAAAGTATCAGTACAAATACCATTTTGAAGACAACTTGGTTCCCACCATGAATGCACCTGGGGGAAAAAAATAATTGCTGTTTGATTTATGTACTTTAAGAAAATGATCTTTTTCATAATGCTTGGGGCTGGTAGCCATGGACTTTCCATACAGAAATAATGTCTAGATCAAGCATTATCTAGAAGACCCAATAATCATCTGAGGAATAAACTGCGTAATCTTTACACTTCTATTAACATGGAAAAAACACTACAAGTTAACGGATTTTTACCGCTCCTTTCTAAAGAATATGCTAATAATGGTCTAAGCAAAGCTTCACATCTTCCTAGTTGTAGGAATGTTGCTTATCTACCTCTTCATATTTTGCTTAACAAAATAACATTCTTGATAAAAAGTTTTTGTAGAAATACCCCAACTTCTTAAAGTTCATGTTTTCCCAACAGCCATAAATATTTCCTAATACATAAACTGAAGCCTTCTTTATATATATATCTAGTTTACAAAACATAGAGTACATCACTACCAGGCCTATCAATTTTAGATGTTTTAAGGGCCTGCTTGTGTGTTCAGCACTGTGTTTACTGGTTTGCCAAATCACTTGTCCAAAATTGTGACCCTTGACCAAGTCAGACTATCATTTTTGTTGTTCCTGGAACAATATTGCTGTGCTATTTTTCCACTGCTGCTTATGAAAACTGTTTGTTTGGTATTTCATTTTGGTAAACCACTAGATGGAGATATGACCATTAACATGAAAACAGTGATCTCATCAGAAAGAAGTGGAACAGGGGTTAGAGGGTGGGGTGAAAGGGAAAAGGCTATTTAAAACATAAACAGAAAATGTTTGTATTAATGAAATAAAGTTTTAATATTAAAACATTGAGCAGTGCAACAAACCTAGCTTTCCTCAATGCAAGATGAAATGAGGGATAAGTTGAGTTCCTTTCCCTGGGAACTCTAAATATTTTGCAAGAAAGAACTTTGTTGCTATTATTAGGTACATCATCTCACACATAATTTTAAATACACCACATACAAAATACTCCTTTGCAAAGCCTTATTTTATCACTGCCACATTAATATCCCTTATCCTAAAGATGAAAAAACTCAGAAACAAGTGGGACAAATGATGAAGTAGATATTTATGATTAGAGGATAAAGAATCAACATTTCAATAAGCATCACCTATTTATCTTTATTCATATAGTTAGTTTCTGCCATATTAATGGGATCTTTCTTGATATGATTTACAGGTTTACTGCTAATTCACTTCTTGCCAAAGTCATCACAAAAGTTTCCCCATAACTGTTGTTTTTAACAGCTCCACTAGTTAGATATAAACAATACTGAAAAATATGTTTGGGGCCAAACAATATCATATAGGTTGGAAATACTTATTTTAAAATCTGAGTCTGGTCTTTCTCAGTTTTTTCTTTGTCATACAGACATAATTATAAAGTTTCTTTATTGATGTAGACACCACTTTCTACCCAAAATGACAAGGAATAACATAGGCCATCATCTTCATATTTATGAGACCACCTGTGCAGCAGAAATGTAAAAGAGATTGTTCAGATAATTAAGCCCTAGAGAAGATGGCAATGTGGGGGAAAATACTGGCACATTTACACTATCAAAATTTTGTGATTTGCCCTATATGACATTACTACATATAAAAAATATTATCCAGGTCACATGCATACATTTAAAGGATTAAATTACTTATGAGATGAGAACAAAGGAAAATATTATGAGGCTAAGGGGAAACAACAGAATGGTCCTTCAGCCAGTTTGAGTACAATCAAGATGGCAGACAGCTATGCTAACTGAAGATAGTCAAAGAGGAAATAGGTTAGGTCTCCGCATATGAATGGATATAAGGAAAAATTAACTGCCATCAGGTTGTGCAACAAAGTAATGGATTGCCCAGAAAAAATTCTCTTGAACAGCACAGAGTTCTCAACATAGGCTCTATAATACTTTCTGGAGAGAGATAACATCTCTACAAAGTTAACAGATTATGGAGTATATCTATAAAACTGCATACTCACAGGCCATATTTTGGGCACATAGTTTCCTTGGTATAATGAATTATTGATGAGGAAACTTCCTCTATTCATGCAGAGAACCACCTGCTCTGGAATTTTATAGTCTTGAGGCCTCAGGCACTGATAGGTTATGTGGCATTCTAAGTCACACAGCCATTATGTGTCAAAGGCAAGATTTGAACTCAGGTCCACTTCAGTGATAACAGCTTTCTACCCATTACTGGACACTTGCATAACCATACGAGACTATAACATTCACTAATCATTGTTCTTCAATTAGGCTACATACCAAGGTATTTTGACCAAATTTAAATAAGGAGGAAGAAAAAAAGATGAAAATAAAGGATTATTTACAAAGTAATTTAGATAAAAGAGAAGAGCCAAAAACAATGTTATAGAAAGTTCCTTAATGCACTCAGACTGAATAAGTGAATATGGTTAAAATAGCTATCAACCACAGCTTTAGAGAATGACCTAGCCATATCACTCAGTAATCACACTAGAATATGGAGAAATTATCCCTGAAAACAAAGTATTTCCAAGCAAAACAAACAAGTCTGTGAGACAAATGAGAAACTTTAAAAACAAGTTATTTGAAGAAAAGGTGTCACATATGCAACTTCATGACTTCAGCATGCTTTGGAAGAGAACCCTCTCCACTGATTCTTGAAAAGATGATTGACATTGGAAATGATTATTGGAAAAGGCTACCATGTTTCCTTACCTAGATAGTTTTGCATAGAAAATAATTCTGAAACTGCCTGGGATAATTCAAATACATTACCTACCTGAAGTGCAGGTTTAGCTTAGTACTTTTCAAACTATATTTAAGTCATATCAAGAAGATGTAACATTGAAGAGAATATGCATTAAGAAGACTAAAATAATTTAGTCTCAGAATGACCCACTGAATAATCCTTGGGGAAATCTAATGATCTTTTTTTCAGCTGAGGCCAAGAAATAAGGGATTTAGCCTTCTATATAAATGAGCTCATAAAATAAACCTTTGGAAAAAAATATATGGATACAACTATGAACTACATGTTTTTCTTTTGGGACATGAAGGCAAGAGTACCGAGGTGTGCTTTATAATAAAGACTGACATGTAGAATCTTCAGAGACAAGGTCAGAGGAAATTCCAGAAGTGTTGTTCTTCTCCCCAGAGAGGAAGGACTAATAAAATTATTTTTTTCACTATTATTGGCAAGATAAATAGAGAAAGAGGTGGTTTGGGGGGCACTTGCTTTTTTAAAATTTTAGACTATTGCAATGAAGTCAGTTAACACAAGGGGTTGTGGCATTTCCTGCCTTGGTCATCTTTTCAGCCTTGGTCATCTTTTCAAATGAGAGAGATCTGCCTGGTGAAGGCATAAATGTTCTGCATGGGTGAGACTCAATGACAGACTTTATAACCTCTGAGGGCCCCTTCCAGGACTACACATCTATGATTTAATGTGTTTTGCTCACTCCTCCCACTAAAACAGTACATGTCAGGTAATAATTGCCGATCTCAGTACATGTTGTTGTAATGTGCACGCCGCACAGGAAAATACCGCCAGGAAACTCAGTAGACAGATGTCTTGGTATGAATCAACATATAAGTCACAGAACCTCAAAGGGGGGCTTAACTAAAATACGAACTCCCAAACCAAAACAGTAAAAGTTCAGACTATCCAGATTTAGGGCTAGAAGACAATTTGGAGCTCATTTAGTCCAACCTCCCCATTTTGTGGATGGGGAAACTGAGGTACAGAGAGGTTAAAATAACTAGAGGTATGTAGTAAAAGGGCTATCATCTGAACCCAGATCCATGTTCCATGACACCATACGACCTCATTACATGTGAATAAAGTATGCAACGGTATGAAATATGGTAATTAGAAAGAATCCCTCTTTAAGACCAAAATGCAAGAATATCAACATCCAGATTTTTTTCATCACACAAATGCAAATTCTTTTATAAAATATAGTAACACCCCAGCTGAATGGGTCATCTTGACCACAGAATTCATCACCTATTGACTAAACTTCTAGAGCTGATTATATCTATCTATAGCTAAGCCAGTTCACATATAGGAGACAGTTTGACACTGAGGCCATACTCAAAGACTTTTCAGCTTAACCAAGCCTAGCCAAATCACTGAGTAATCACGGTAAATTATGGGAAAATTATCTCTGAAAACAGTTCATTGAGAACTCCAAGTCACCTCTTTTATCAACAAGGCAATAACAACGTAGATGATAATTGTCAAAATGCCTATGTAGTTCTGTTTTGCAAAGTAACTCTCCATGTAGACAAGACTCTCCATGTAGAAGGTGGAAGTAAACCATTTATTCAGACACCAGAGAACCATCTTCCATAAGCCATCTGCCCAATTCATCGCAGCAGTGAAGCATCGGATACATGATATCACAACATGGAGCCTCGCCATCCCAAAACCTCTCAGACCCACTTCCCAAAACCAAACTCACAGTACAGATGTCAGTCTGCTCAGCTATCAGAGGTCAACTTTTATTACCTCAGCTCTAATGGTCACAATGGTCATTAATAGCCATTAGCAGCCATAACTGCCCTCACTCCATTTCCTGTGATGTAATTTCCTTTTCCTGTCAGGAAGCTCCTCCCACCACATGTGACTTAGGCTTCTTGTGACATAAGCAGGTCACATGGGCTAATGGGTGGGAGAGCTCATCTATTTAAGCCCTGTTATGAATTTCAAAGTGCTTTCCAGACATCTTTCTGGGATTGTAAATTAGTCACCATTTGTATGCTAATAACTCATTCAATAGAATATAACATGGTAACCCATGGTCTGAGGATGGATTTTTTTTTTCACTGTCTTCAATCTACCTAACATAAGAGCATACTAGGCCTATAAAAATATTGGGAGTATTTGTTAATTTTCTAATTGTTCTTATAGTTAACCAAAAACTTGAGACCTGAGATTCTAAGTTGTCTCATATTGGAAGCAACTTGTGGGAAAAACCAAACAAGAGAAATTTTGAAGCCTCTTAAAAAGTTATCAGCTTAAAATATTAAGAATTATTTCACTGACATGTTATTAGGCAGACCATGGCAAAGTAGTATATTGTGAATAACTTAAATTTTCTGTATGGGTCAGGACTCCGGGTAGGTTTCAGAGTTAAAGGATTCTGAAAACTAAGAAATTCTTTTCAGTCTGCCAAACCTAAAATTACGCAGTTAACTAACCGTTGAGTCTTGGAAAATACAATAGTTTGAATAAAGTGTATTTATAAAGAGGAGTCCAATGTGGGGGGGAAAGTTCAGGGAAAGTTAGACAGGATTTAATCCCTTAGCGGATATACTGGGTCATTTATGAGGTTCTGCAGGCAGCTTTAAGGGAACTATGGAAAGAACCTAGAACAACCTAAGATGTTGAAATATAGAACCCAGACAACAAATTTAAAGGACAACTTGCTTTTGGCTGTGGTAGGATGAAGATTGCTAGCCTTGAAGATAGAAAGCAAATGTTCATTGATGGCAGGTAGTGTTGGAATTCATATGCTATAAGATTTTTCTCTCAGAATTCATGAGTCAAGTTCTTTTACTTTCATGTTTTATTTTTCTATGAAATTCTATGATTATTTTTAATGAAAGGGATTCTTTGTGTGGGGCATTCATGTATGGAACATTTCCCTTGATAATTGTCAATTGGCATTGGGAATCTAGTTTTAAAAGGAACCATTTCTTTTACCATTTTCAAAAATTTTCAAATTATAGTTGATACTAAATTCTTTTAAAGCACCAAGTTCAAATATTTTGTACCAGGGCATCATTTGAAGGATTTCTTTGTTATTGTTTGCATATTTCTGTACAAGTTTGCTTCGTTATTCCTGATCCTGAGATCACTGCCATTCTTCTTCCTCCTACTGTTTCTGCTTATAAAGTACTACTGGGTTGAGAATAATGCTATCTATATGTTATTATGAATTCAAGTATCCTCCACTAAAATTTAATGTCTCACTCAACGAGACAACCAATGCTAATGTCATAATTATTTTTACCTAGTTTTTATCAGAATCATCAACTGACATTTTGGGGACAAAGGGTGATGGTCACTATAACTTTGTAAAATAACTCCATAATTTAATAATGCTTGAGGAATATAATTAATTTCAGTTACATATAAAGCAATTCTTTAAGGTGAGTCCAAGATGTGGGTAAAAATTAGCATACTAGACTGTTTCGATAAATATTTTAAAGGAAATTAATTTGTCTTTTTTTTTTCCCAATAGGAAGATTATTCAGATTGTGGTGGGGTTTCTGGATTGAACCCATCGTTGTGGTCTATGATAGGAATCCAGTTTGCACTGCTTTGGCTGTTATCTGGCAGTAGACATTGCCAGTTATGACCTTATGAAACCAAAATCTGCATAACTGATCTCAAGACCCTGCCAAAACATGAGTCCTGTTTAATTACAAAAGGGTCAATTATTCAGACAGCAGAAAATCAGCTGTTCTCAAAACAACATGGTAAAACTCTATGTGAAAGACTCATTAGGCACCCACAGTGGCTGCATGTTGGAGTGTCAGACCCTTAAACTTGTGTGAATGCTGCATCATCTATGCTGTCAAAGCAGAATCCTATATGTACTTTACTGAGGAACCTGATATTTTTGTTGTTGTTGGATCACTGATGACTTCATGTAAAAGGGCTCCCCCTTTAAAATGGCTTCTTAATCATATCAGTTCTCCATCTTTTGACCTGAATTTCGACTCATTTTGTTCCCTTTGATTTGCTCCCAAGATTTCCAGTAATCAATTTTATTTTGCTTTGATATTTGACTCTGTTAAAAGTTTGAATATCAGTTGTGTTGAAAACAAAATCAGAGATGAATTCTAAATGGCCAAATGATGTAAATATTAATACTGGCTAGTCTTTGTCAAAAGTTCACCATGAATGAAATGCCTTATGAAGAGTGGCTTATTCTGCCAAAAATATATTTAAAAAATGGGTGACCAGCTAAGTTTTGAGGGGTGGGGTGTTGGTAGGTTTTAAACTGTTGGTTTAAGTATAACAACAATCAAATTACTAAAATAAAGGTGCTTGAGGGTTAGCTATTTTAGCCATCTAACATTTTTCTTGATAAATATCATCCCTTTAAAAAGAACAGTTCTAATTAATGTTCCCTCTGTTCACAGCGTAGTTGTGAAATGCTGGCCAAATCTTTCAAAGTCCTCTAAGAGATGGCAGAGGTGGTGGGTGGGATGGGAAGGGAAAAATCTTTTTTGTGATCATTGAACTTTGGCTACCAAGGGTATTTTGCATGATACTGCTGCTATTTGTTTTTTGTTTGTTTCTTTTCTTCAGTTGTAGAGTGTAGTCTATTTTTAAGGTAACTGAGTGGTATTATTAAGAGAAACTAAAATTTGTAGTTATGATGCAATTAAATAATCTTACATGATCTGGTTAAATAAAGATATCTGAATATACTGTGAAATGAAAATGTTGAAAGACTGGACTGCAGTGAGGAGTATGGAGAAATGGAATTTTATACAGATTAGCGCTTTTGCCTGAAAACCTGTGTACAGATATTTTAAGTATATAAATCAGATTTGACACATTTATTTTTAAAAAGCACATATATGTTCTAAATGAAGATTCATACCAGGTTTCCTCTCTGTTCAATTAAATGTTAGCACCTGCAGTTTTCAAAGTTCTTTTTCTGTTTTTCATTAAAAATGGCCAGGTCAACTGAACAAAATTTTCACCCAGTTCAGTGAGATATTACAGTAATCTGAACAAGCAGGAAACCTTGAATCTATATGTATGCACATTAATACTTGATTGTGAATAACAAAGATTGCTTTTTTATACAATTTCATTGGTGAAACCAATTGGTGCAGGAAATCATGATATTGCACTGTAGTATAGTATGATAGAGGTAGAACAGTGTGCTTGTTTCTGGTTTTCAGAACTAAACAGTATTGTGAGAGACAAATCGATGAATGTACAACTCTGGTGATCTATAATTTAGCTAAAAGCTACAATCAGCAAATGTTTATTATATAAAATGCATTAGTTCATAAAAGCAGAAAAACACCATGCAAAATATCTTGTATGTGTGTATACATATACATATATGTTTGTATATGTTGGAAAAGCATTCCTGTATAATTTTTTTTACACAATACCAAAATTTTTCTGAAGTTGTCCAGCATGTTCTACTATCATATCATATCAAAGAGCAAAAACAACCCCATGGCATGGCTTAAAAGGTTTTTGTTTTGGTTTTTTTTTTGTGTGGTGTCCAATACCATTTCTGGCTCTCCTATATACCCTTGGTTCCAATTGCGTCTGTTCCCTTATTTATTTTTTTTCCAAAAAAGGGAAACTTCCAGCTTTGGTTGTTACAACTGACATTAAATTTATACTTCTAATTCATCATTTTGATAGTGGTAGGCCCCTATATACCTAGGTATAACAATGAAGTTTTACCTTCCTTACATTAATGACAGCAATGCTAATTAAACAAACACACACAACACACACACCCCACCATCACTACCACCACAACAAAAGGAAATGCCACCGAAGCGAAAAGTATTTGGAATGTTATATTCTAGGTAGAATTGATTATTCAAATGTTTCAAATATTCTTTATGACTGACTCTAAAACCCTCAGGTAAAACAAATTTGTTTCGGTATTGATTTTGTTGTTTGGAGAATGTCAAAATCAAAATGCTAAACCAACATGCTTAAACTATTTAAGTTATATATTTTAGCTTACTAAAATATATAAATACTGGTATTGAAGCTTTGCTAAACTCTGTCAAGTCAGTGGCAAGTTTCGAGGTTGGGAAATTATAGCAAGGATTCCCCTAGATGATATATTTAAATAATAAATATTTAAATTATGTAATTACTTCCAACATAGAATACTCTCTTGAAAAACATTTTAAAATACCATTTTCAGTGAATAATGGAATCTTTTTCATGGGATTCATTCTTTATTGAACTAATTACAATTAAACTTGGTATCCTATTCCATTTCTATTGGCATAAAAACGTTTTAGTGCATGAGCAGCTCATTTCTGTTAGGAAAGAAGTATATAATCTGTAAACCACATGCATGGTGATAAATTTCATAAGCAAAGTTTCTCTGACTGAAAAATGTCCTTGTGACTGCTGTTAGGTTTAAATCTCCTAGCATACTTTTCTAAGGAAAAAAAAACCCATTCCTTCAAATTACAATGTGTAAAGTTGATATTTTCCTGTGAGTTTTGACTGTTGCTGATGATTTAATAGATGTATACTATCAATATTTGTTTCCAAAGTATTCGAAAACCACCAAGAGATGAAGAAAAGCTTTGAATATATTTGATTTACACCTTACTCATGCAACATCCTGTAGATTCTTCACTAACCAAAATTAAAACAATCCTTGCATTGGTGTTAAGTAATCAGTAAAGGATTTAACATGAATGGCTCCTTTCTAGTTTCTTCATTTGAACAACCAGCATTACTGCCAAAACACCAATCGTGGTCCATATTTGTAACAGGTTTTTAACATGACATAGTTAGCAAGTTTGACTGAAGAGATTTTTAGGTCCTGGACTTATGAGATTTTAGTATGACCTTTTTCATGTTTCTAATGCTTGAGGCTTTATTGCTTAACTTGGAGAAAAAAAAAACACCACAGTGTTGCTGCCATTTGTAAGTTTTCCTATAATATTCCTTTTATTAACTCTAAACTGGCCTTACTGGATTCAAATAGGCAGTATCCCTTTTAAGTGACCTTTGCAACCCAAGTGTTACTTGCTGTTCAATGCTTTCACTATGTTATAAATAACATTCAAACCTTTGTCCCCTTGCACCAAAGCTTAACTTTTTGTCTTAATATCAAATTCTTACCCATTGGTCCTGTGAGTTAAGAAGCTCAACTTGCTAGAATTATAGAGAACTGACATAGTGGGCCACTAGAGAATGTCTGTGATGCTTTTAAAAACTATACTAGAAGGACCAGCAACCCAAGTTTGCTCCCACCTTCATCATCTATTCAGTGCCGAAATAAAGGCCGAGCTTTATTTTTATCCCAATATTAGAATGTTAATATTGTTAAGTCAGTGTACACTACTGTAAACAAAGACAAAAGTGTCTGAAAATCAAATCCAGAGTTCCAACAGCATTAACCTACTCTTAATGAGGACTTATATTTGCATTGTTTCTTGTTCAAATAATCATCTCAAACAAATTTCACCGAGGCTTAAGGAATATATCGTCTCGTTTTAAGCCTACTGAATTTACAATGTGACCTGACTAATCTGTCTTCTCTGTTGTGTTCTATGGAATGTCTAGATCATGCTTTTGGGGATGTTTTTATTGAAATGCTCAGTGTGCATCCATTAAAAAAAAAAGGCCCTGGCTTGCTCTTGCTGGGCAACAGGACTTTTCTCCCTTTTATTGTGTTCTCTTGACACTTTTGTGGAACTTGACAAGCCTGAAAAAAAAATTTTGTAAAAATTTGTATAATACTGTTATAAAAAGTTTATAATCCTAGAAAATGTTGTGTTAAATCTTGTGCAAAAAACAGTATATTCGGAATAAAAATTTATCATTTGAAACCACTATACAGCATGAATTTATTAATCACGTACATAATTTGGTTGGTGGGGAGATGGGGCTCTCATCTAAAGATTTTTGGACCACTGAAAGAGAGTTCCACGCTACGAAAGTATGTAAACACATATGGATATACATATATATATATGTATATATATGGATAGATATACACACACATACATGGTCATATAAATGTATTTATAGAAGTGTATATTATACACACATACATATACACAAACACACACATATATACACATACCTATAGATACGTGCATACAGTATCTTTGGCAAGAAAACTCCAATTGGAGTCATGGAAGGTCAGACGTGACTGAAAATGACTCAGCAACAACAAATACACACATGCACACACACCTTTTAGCACATACCCATGTACACATACTGGGGAAATCTCTACTTGTTTTACTCAAGTTTCATTCTTCAAGGTGTATATAGAACCTCCAAATTTACTTATTAACATGTTGAGTTGTGTTATGAAAAAGAAGGCAGAAATCATGGACCAGTGTTTTGCGGACCTCAAAAAAACTACGAAACCGTAAAGCAATTTTAGAGTTTTAAGTCAAATTTTGCAGGTTCAGAAATGTACACCTCACCAAAATTCCTCAGTAACACTCTCCTCTCCCAGTTCTATTTTTTTTTCTAAATGTTTGTATGCATGTCTTCTTCCTAATGTAACAGCTTATACCTGCCCCAGGTTTTGTCCTCTAGATTGTTACTGAGTTTGACCCTTCCAATTCAGGTAATCTGAGCTTTCTTCTCTCTTGCTTCAGGGGGATTCCCATGTGACAGCAGTAGTGCCCTACACATAAACATAAACAACATTCTTAAAAACATAAAAAGGTTGATCATTATCATTACAGTCATCATCATCACTATTATTATTATTTTCATAGTTGGTACTCTAGTAGTGATTGAACATGACTTAGAAACCTGGCACATAATTTCTGACCAAGGGGATTTTAATAAATTTCCCCCAACAAAACTGAAATAAATCTTTGGCAAACACTGACTCCCTGCTCTGCATTTTTCTCTCACTTTAAGGGATTCCTTTCCAATCTTTTCAGTATCTTCCGTCACTGTTTTGTCCCACCCCCATTTTGGGGGGGCGGGGGAGCGTCTTGCTTCATCAATTACCTCTTCCCACTTAAACGTTTCCGACTCTTCCTCTCTGCAGTCTTCTTCCTCTAGTTTGTAAACATTCTCGAGTTTCAGTCTTGTCCATTAAAAAAAAAATACCTTTCTTTGATCTTGCTACTTCCCCTACCCCAACCTAGACAGTATCCATTCCATCGCCTTCCTCTTCCAAGGGAACTCGAGCAGAATGCCCTACACTCAATGCCCTTTCAACCACTCACTCGCCCCATTCCTTCAAATTGGGCTCTGCTTCCCATCAGTTACAAATTCACTCTACAATCACCAGTGGCCACCTAGTAGCCAAATTCAATGGCGTTTTCTCAGTCTCTCTCTTTAAAATTGCCCTTAAACTTTTATTTCTCCGTAGATTTATGCTCCTGATTGCCTCCTCTTTGAAACTTCTCCTGTGATTCTGTGTCACTATAACAACCTGGCGCTCCCACTCTTCAACTGCTTCTATACCACTCATTGGTTCTTTTATTTTCTTCCTCTCACATACTAAATATTTGCAATTGTCATTCTTTGTCTCAGCATTTCAACTATTACATCTAGTAAAAAAACTCAAAAATTTAATTTACCCTTCTTACCCCCTTTTCTAGAGCCCCAGTACTATATTTCCAACTGCTTACTGGCTGTATTACCAACTTATTGCTGGTAACCCAGATTTAATATGTCTAAAACTGATTTTGCTATGTCTTGTGCCAGCCTTCCCCTAGCTTTTCCTTAAAACTGAATTTCCTATGTATATTACTTATCTACTTTCTCCAAGTTACAGAAGTTCAGAATTTCAGTCACATTTTCCTGCTTTGTGTGTATCAGATGCCAGTTAAAATGCCTCCCATAGCCATCATGTCTTTTCTATTCTCAACATCATTTCAGTCTTTTATTATCCCACACCTAGATTCAGGTTCCCAGGAAAGCATCAACGTCTGGATTCACAAGCTGGGAGGCGCTTAGAGCAGCTGCCCAGAGTCCCACGCTACTCTTCCAGTGGCTGAGAGCCCCAAGGGAAGATGCCAACCTCTCGAGTTTATATATTCTCTTCAGGGTCAAAGGGCACCACATGTGCAACTCACCCATGTTACCTAAAAGCGTCACAAACCTGGGACTCAAACCCATGCAAACTAGACTTTCCCTTGAGGAGGTCATCAAAGACTCCTAATTTAATCAAAGAAACAAAGGCCGGATTCATCAAGGGCATTTGATTAAATAAATGCTAAAAGAGAAAACAGTAAAAAATGTCCCACCCTAATTAATATTACACTATGTGACCTGCTTTGAGCATGAGTCACATGGAGCCTGTGGTGGCAGGAGCTTGCTGAACAGATGGAGCAGGAACAGGTAGAGCAGAAAGTGAAGGTGAGGCAGAGCTGGGAGAGAGTAGGCAGAGCTCAGGCAGAACAGCTAGCATGAGTGAGACAGAGGCATTTTGCCTAAGGGATCTTGTTTGTGGGAAGGCCTGATGATGTCAGTGCTCCCTGCATTGGTAATGTGTACCAACTTCTTTGTTACCATGGTGGATCCGGCTTTCTGGTATCTGAATAAATATCTTGGTTTCATCTTTGAGGAAGAGAGTATGTTATATTTTGTTATTCACACTTGGAAATCCACCTGCACATTCAAAGCAACTGCTGTGGGTATCACATTGGTGATACACCTTCCTCTGAATTTCTTTCTTCTTATCTTCTTCCCACTCCCTCTTTACTCCACCTCTTACACTGAAAATAGGGTCAAAAACAAAATCCTTCGCAAGTATGGTATAGCGATGTATGACTATAACAATACATCATCTAAAAATATCTAGGGATTTTTAATATACTATAAGCTCAATATGAATCAATGGAGTGATAATGGCAGCCAAAAAAACTAATGAAATCTTAGGTCACATTAAAAGATCCATAGTGTCCCAAATGAGGGAGGCAATATTTCCTCCATACTCTGTTTTAGTCAGATTACATCTAGAATATTGTGTTACACAATAAACCACATTTTAGGAAAGAATCTGACAAGCTAGAGAGCATTCAAAGGAGGGTGATTGGATGAATGGTAAAGGGTCTTAAGAAAATGCCACATAAGCACTGGTTGAAAAAAAATTAGAATGTTTAAGGAAGAGGAAAAAAAAAACTAAGGTGGAAATATGTTATCTATTTCCTTCTTTTTCCATTATATTTTAAAATAAATTTGATACCTTTTGTTTTTACATCACCTTAATTTTCCATTATATTCTTGCCTTTCTCCTCCCTCTCAGAAGGCTATCCCATATTAACAAGAATGTTTTCAAGAAGATAAAGCAATCAACAAAACTGATCAATACATGAAAAAAAATTCTTAAAATATATGCAATGTTCCACATTCGTGGACCTCCCACTTCTGCATATTACTGGGATTAGATGTCTCCTCGCATCTCTTCCTTGGGGTTTTAATTGTTCTTTCAAATATTGCAAAACTGTTTTGTGGTTCTTTCCATTTACCTTGTAGTCATGGTGTATTTTTTGGTGGGGTGGGGAGCAGAGTGAAAACCGACACAGAGTAAAATATGTTCACTTTGCATCAATCAGGTCATGTCTTTCCATGTTCCTCTGTATTCATCATATTTGTCATTTCTTACAAGAGAGCAATTTACCTTTACAATTACAATCTGTTTAGCTATTACCCAACTGAAGATCATATACTTTGTTTCCAATCTTTTCTTACTACAAAATGTGCTGCTATGAATCTTTTGGTTTATATGGGAATTTTCTTTTTATCAATGTCCTCCTAGGAGTAGGCCTAGTAGAAGAATCTCCGCATCAAAGGATGGGGACATTTTAACAACTTTATTTGCGTAACCCCCAATTGCTCTTCTGGTACCCCATCTTAAGTATCTAAAGGGATGTCACGAGGAAGAAGAAACAGACTTGTTCTGTTTGGCTCCAAAAGTCATTACTAGAAGCAGTGAGTGAAAGTATAATGAATTGGTTAGACCAATGGCCTCTGAGCACCTTCCACTTCTCAATCTATGATTCTGAGTTACTATAACTGTATGAAGATTCTAAGAGGCAAATTTAGAAGAATCTTTAAGAAGAACTTAAAAGAAAAATCTTTCTAGTAAGCAGTTATCCAAAAGTGAAATGGGCTGTCTTGGGAGTTAGTGGGCTGCCCTCCTCTCACTACAGGGCTCCAAGTAAAAGCTGGTTATTACTTGGATTTATTGTAGAGGGAATTTTATGGCTTGCACTAGGTTGGCCTTTGAGGTCACTTTCACCTAAGATTCTATGAATCCATTCCCACCCCCACCCCCCAACCCCACCTTTGTGGCCATATCCTTTGCCAAAGAAACCAATAAGTAGAATAGCCAAAACACAGGTAACAAAGTACAGAAAAAGGAAACAGGTAACTAACACGGGATATCTGAATGATTAAAATTGAGTATACAAAATATGCAGTATGACACACAATTCAATAGGACACACATATGAATTGTAAATTAGTGTAAAATGGACATTTCTATCTTTTTTATTAGTTTTTTTTAAAGGAAAACCTAGAAGTCTCACACAGAAGACCAATGTAAAAAGGCTCAAAAACTGGATTATTTTCCTATAGAGAAATGTAGAAATTATTTCAAGAGTAGTAAAACTTAAAGAGGACCTTGTTGGAAACTTTTTTCAAGAATTCTTCTTTACTGTGGGATTTAAAAATGGACTAGAACCTTTCAGTTGACCTGAGACAGTGAAAAAGGAAAGCAGATTTGTGGTGAGAAAATAATTTTCAAGAGAAACAGGAAGATTTAAGAGTAAAGGATGAAGAGAATGTTGGGGCCTACAGAGGCAGACAACACAAGTGACAGGGAAGGAAGGAAAAAGAAAAGGGGATAAGGAGGAGAGGAAGAAATTGGATTATCAGTATTTGGGGGTAGAAAAAAAGAAATATGATGACCAGAATAGTAAGAGAAAAGTAATAAGAATCAAAATATATTCATTATCACTCACTCACACATAACCTAGTTTATCTGATAAGGCAAAATTCTCCTATAGAATCATGTCCTTTTTTTCTCTTACTATATTTATAATTTTATTATGAAATTTCAATACATATGTTTCACATTTATGGAAATAAAATGGAAAATTGCAATGATTTGTAAGTGATCCTTTTAAGCCAATGAAAGCTGGAAATTACACCTCAGCATGATAATTGTAATATCAACATCCATGCAATAAGTGGGTAAGCTATAAAAATGATTCATTAGCAATAAAATGCCACATATAGCAAATCAGTGCACAAGCGGACTATCTGATTGTATATTCTATGTTAATCTTAGTAAAGACAAAAGATTGATGAGAATCAGGAAAACAGAAAAACTAAGTCACATCTGAAAATGGATGGTTAGATGCTGAATGTGAGCAGAAAATCTCTTTTCCTTCAAAACTAGCTTCAAATAAAATATTTCTATTCTCATGAATTTTCCCCAGATCAGTTCAAACGTGCAGAATATCTTGGGTCTTTCATAATTAGTGATTTATATCTCCAATAATCAAGAATTGCTTCCCTCCTGTGTAGGGGAAAGAAATAGAAAACTTTCTCCCTGAGAAATCTGATCTTTGTGGATATTTTCTCTTCACTAACAGAAAAGTGAATTCAACATAATTCAATATAAATTCATTCACAGTCTATCATATGCAAGGGGCTGTTCTACTTTCGGGGGATACAGAGACAAATTTGATACAGGCACTATGGTTTTAAAGAACTTATATTCTTTTGAAGGATATGTACATGAAAGATAAAGGTAAATCAGGAAGCTCAACAGTGTCAAATGTTGCAGAAAGGTCAAGAAAGATGATTGGTGAAGAGAAAAAGAGATGATTTAGCAATGAAGAGGTCACCATTTCCACGAGAAAGGAATTTTAAAACAAATTAATGTATCTTACTCTTTCTGATCATATCACATCTGGAGTTCTGGGCACATTTTCTTAAGGATATTGCTAAAATGGACAGCATTCAGAGGACTTCAAGGACCAAGATGATAGAGAACTCCAAGATCAAATCTTTGGTTGATCATTTGAAAGTATGAAAGATGATTAGACTAGAAAACACAAGATTCTGGAGAACAATGATAAAGATACACACACATACATACATAAACACACACACATATATATGTATATACATACACATGTGCATGTACACACTTTATCTTCAAGCAGTAGAGGGCTGATCATGTGGAAGAAGGATAGGACTAGTTATTTCTCTTTAGAGACAAGTAAGATAGCAATATATGGGAGTGGAAAAGAGACAAATTTAGACTTGATGTAAAGAATTATTCCCTAACATTCAGAACTACCCCGAAGTGGATTAGGAAATGGGAAAAGAGAATATGAGTTTATATAGTACCTACTATGTGCCAGGCATTGTACTAAGTGCTTGATACATATTATCTCATTTGATCAGTTCATTGAAAAAGATCATTGAAATGATTCAATGAACACTGAAAGGGATTTACCCTCCCTTTTGTAGCCTCACTGAAAATCTTCAAGCCAAGCCAAGGCTAAGTAACTATTTACTGGGTATGTTGTAGAAAGGATTTTTTCCAGTACTGATTAAGTTAGATGGCTATAGAAGACCCCCCCTTAGACTAAAAATACTATAATAAATAACATTTGAGGGGGTAAGCATTACATTAAGCATTACAGTGGAGGAAGACGCCCAAATTGCAACAAGGTGAGGTCGAAATAGCTTGTGAAGAAAACACAAGGAGTTTGTAGGGGTGGTGTCAAGATGGCAGAGAAGAGGAAGCAATCAGCCCAGCTCTCCCAACCTCACCCTCCAAACAAATTTAGAATAATGCCTCGAATTGAATTCTGGAGAGGCAGGGTGAGATATTTTTCCAACCCAAGTATAAGACAGCTTAGGAGTTGAGTAGAAGAGATTTGTTACACGGCGGGGTCAGGTTATCCCAGAGCCCGCATGGATGCAATATCAATGGTGGGTCTTAGTGGTGATAACAGAAGCCACAGCAGCTTCAGGAGCTCTCAAGCCAGAGATGCAAGGAGGCCTGCCAACTGGCCAAAAAGAGATTACAGAGAACCCCAATGCTAGTTCTGGATGCAGGCAGATCCATTGCCTAAACCCACTTCTGGGTCACAGTACAAGGGCAGACAGGAGCACATTCAGTTATGAGGGAACAAAGGCCCTGAGACCAACTATCACTTCCAGTGCCAAGGGAGCAGGGACCCAAAAGAACAGCATCATTTTTGGTCTCAAGGGACAAGACCCCTTAAGGAGCAATATTGCTTGCAATCTCAAGGGATCATGGGCCCTTCCTCATTAAGGACCAGACTGCAGACCAGGAAAGCAGTGACCACACTTCTCCCCATATTACACCAACTTTGAAGCATCAAAAACTTCCAAACTCCCTGAAGAGTAATGTGAAAAAACCTGAAGCTTGAGACACTGCCCCTCTACCCAAAAGGTGAGCAGAGACCAATTTTAACATTAAGCTCAAAGTCAAGAACAAAGTTGCAAAAACTGAGCAAACAACAACCACAAAAAGAACTTGACCAATGGTGGTAAGAAAATTGAGACACAAATTCAGAAGAAGACAATGATGGCAAAACAGCTACAAGCAAAGCCTTAAAGAAAAATAATGTGAATTGGACACAAGTCAATAAGGTTTCCTGGAAGAGATGAACCAGGAGTGGGGAACCTGTGGCCTCAAGGCCACATGGGGCCTTCTAGGTCCTCAGGCGCAGCCCTTTGACTGAATCCAAACTTCACAAAACAAATCTCCTTAATAAAATGATTTGTTCTATAAAACTTGGACTCAGTCAAAAGGCTCCAAGGACCTAGAAGGCCACAGATTCCTCAGCCCTGAGAAAAATGATGATTTTCAAAATCAGAAAAGAGTGGTAGAAGAAAAATTGGGTAAAGAAATTAGAGCAAAGGAAGAAGTTATGAAAAGATAACTATTAAAAAAGGTGGAAAAACCCTGAAGAAAATAGCACCTTAAAAAACACACTTGGCCAAATGGAAAAGGAGGTACAAAAGTTTATTTAAGAAAATCACTTCTTAAAAATAGAACTGAGCAAGTAGAAGCTAGTGACTCCATGAGGCATCAAGAAATAACAAAACAAAGTCAAAAGAATGAAAAAACAATGGTTGAAAAAGTAAAATATCTTATTGTAAAAACAACTTACCTAGAAAGTAGATTGAGATAATTTAAGAATTATTTATGTACGTGAAAGCCATGATCAAAGAAAGAGCCTAGACATCATAGTACCAAAAATTTTCAAGGAAAACTACCCCAATTTCCTAGAAAACAAACAATAAAATAGAAATAATCTACTGATCACCACCCAAAAAAAATCCCAAAATGAAAACTCCCAGGAATATTATAATCAAATTTCCTAGCTAACCCAGGTCAAAGAAAAATATTTCAAGCAGCCAGAAAGAAACCATTCAAATATCATGGAGCTACAGTCAAGATCACACAAGATTTAGCAGCAACAATATTAAAGGAGTAGAAGGCTTCAAATATGATATTCTAGAAAGCAAATAAACTAGAATTACAATTAAGAACACACTACACAGAAAAACTGAGGAGAATCATGAAAGAGAAAAGAAGACATTTAATGAAATAGAGGACTTTCAAGAATTCCTGATTTAAAGACCAGAGCTGAATAGAAAAGTTGTCTTTCAATACAATACTGAAGAGAAAGAGAAAAAGGTAAATATGAAAGAGAAATTTTAAGGGAATCAATAAGGTTAAACTGTTTACAACCTCATATACTAAAATGATACCTGTAAGTCCTAAGAACTTTATCATTATTAGGGCAATCAGAAGGATACTACACAGACAGAAGGCATGGGTGTGAGTTGATTGTGTGGGGATGATCTCAAAAAAAAATGAAGGCATGAGAAAGAGGAATGCTCTGGAAGAAGTGGAAAGGTAGAGGAAGAATGTAGAAAATTATCTCACATAGAAGAGATATACAAGGTGAGGCATTTAAAGAAGGAGAAATAGGGGACAGGGAAACACTTGAAACTCACTCTCATCTAAACTGTTTCAAAGAGGGAAATATACATACACACACACACACACATGACTGAGTATAGAAATATAACTTACCCAACTGAGCAATAGGAAATGGTCAGAAGCAAAACAGAATTTAGAGGAAGAATAAGATAAAGAAAGAGATAAGGATAAATAGGAGAAATTAGGGTGGAAGGAAATGTACAGTTAATAATCATAAGTGTGAATGTGAATGAAATGAACTCACCTATAAAATGGAGGTGTCAAAATGGATTAGAAAGCAGAATCCAACAATATGTTGTTTACAAGAAACACACTTGAAACAGAGAGATGTACCCAGAGTTAAAATAAGGGACTGGAGGAGAATAATTCAGCTGGGAGAGGTAGCAATCTTGATCTCAGAGAAGGCAAAAGAAAGATCTAATTAAAAGAGATAAGCAGGGAAACTCCATTTTGCTAAAAGGCTCCACAGACAATGAAGTAATATCAATACTAAATATTATGTACCAAACAGAATCAAAATTCTTCAAGGGAAAGTTAAATGAATTACAGGAGGAAACAGTAAAACTAAACTAGTGGAAGACCTCAACTTTCTCCTCTCAGAGCTAGATAAATCTAACCCTAAAATAATTAAGAAAGAAGTTAAGGAGATTAATAGACTCTTTGAAAAGTTAGATATGATAGATCTCTGAAGAAAACTAAATGGGCATGGAAAGGAATATACCTTTTTCTCAGCTGTACATGGCACCTTGATAAAAACTGATCATGTGTTAGGGCATAAATACTTCACAACTACATGCAGAAAAGCAGAAATATTAAACACACCCTTTTTAGACCATAATGCAATAAAAAATTACATTCAGCAAAAGGCCATGGAAGAACATATTAAAAATTAATTGGAAATGAAGTCATCTAATCCCAAAGAATAAGTCAATCATAGGACAAATCATATAAACAATCGACAATTTCATTAAAGAGAATGACACAAATGAGACAACAAACTAAAATATGTGGGAGAAATTTATATCTCTAAACATGTAAATCAGTAAAAGAAAGAGCAGATCAGTGAATTGAGCATGCTAAAAAACTAGAAAAAGAATAATTAAAAATCCCCAAATCAAAATAAAAGTCCTGAAAATCAAACAGAAAGTTTTTTAAAAAATTATAAATAAGTTAAAAATAGGAGCTAGTTTTGTTTTTTTAAACAGATAAATCATTGATTAATTTTTTTAAGAACTACCAGTATCAAAAATGAAAAAGGTAATGCACTATCAATGAATATGAAATTAAAGCAATTATTAGGAGTTATTGTGCCCAATCATGTCAGTAAAACTGACCATCTAAATGAAATGTATGAATATCTACAAAAATATAAACTTTCCAAGTTAAATGAAGAGGAAATAGAATACTTAAATAAACTTATCTTAGAAAAAGAAACTTAACAAGCCATCAATGAACTACCTAAGAAAAAACTCCAAGGCCAGATAGATTTACAAATAAATTCTACTAAACTATATAAACAATTTGAAAGAAAAAAGGTAAAGAAAGAATCCCACCAAATTCCTTTTTTGACACAAATATGGTTTTCATACTTAAACCAAAAAGACCAAAAGCAGAGAAAGAAAATTAGAGACCAATTTCCTTAACAAATATTGATGCTAAAATTTTAAATAAAATGCTAGAAAAGAGATTACAGCAATATGTCACAAAGATCATATAGGTGGGATACATGCCAGGAATGCAGGATGGTTTCAAAATTAGTAAAACTATAAGCATAACTGACCATATCAATGTAAAAGCAACAAAAATCATAGGATTATATCAATAAATGTAGAAAAAGCTTTTGACCAAATATAGTGCTCATTTTTATTAAAAACACCAGAAAGCACAGGAATCAATGAAGCTTTTCTTAAAATAATAACTAGTATCTATCTAAAACCAAGATCAAGTATTATCTGTAACAGATAAATTTGAAGCCTTCTCTATAAGATCAAGGGTGAGGTAATGATGTCCAATACAATTACTATTCAATATTGTATTAGAAATGCTATCTATAGCAATAATGCCAAAAATAATTGGAAAAATAAAAATAGGCAATGAAGAAACAAAACTCTCACTCTTTGCAAATGATAAGATGGTAAATTTAGAAAACCCTATAAAAACTCTAGTTGAAATATTTAACAACTTTAGCAAAGTTGCTGGATATAAAATAAATTCACAAAAATCATCAGCATTTCTATATACTGCCTACAAAACTCAAGACAGAAAGAGAAATCCCATTTAAAATCATTGCAGACAACATAAAATACTTGGTAGTCTACCAAGGACTATAAAAACACAATGACAAAACACTTTTCGCACAAATAAACACTGATTTAGCAACTGGAGAAATAACAATTGCTGATGGGCAGGCCAACCCAATATAATAAAAATGACAATTCTGCTTAAGTTAATTTATTCAGTGCCTTACCAAACTACAATAAAATTATGTAACAGAGTGTAATGGTAAGAAGAGTGGGACTGTTTTTATTGTTTTCTCTCTTGGAATGCTAAGGTATTCAAGTACTTTTGAGTCTTGCCTTTCAAATATAATGGCAAGCCAAGTGGGACTTTTTGCTGTTTTTTGTTTGAGTGCTTCTCAGCACTGAGGTAATCAAATGCCTTTGATGAGTCTTGCCTTTGTTTCTTTGATTGAATCAAGAGTCTTTGATAATCTGCTTAAGAAACAAGAACACCTAGTTCACATGGGTTTGAGTCACGTGGTTGTGACGCCCTCTGACCCTGAGAATGGTATATAAGATCTGAAGTTGGCATTTTGTTTTGGGCTGTCACTCACTGTAAGAGTGTCATATGATTTGACCAGATGAGACTCTGGGTAGCCGCCATGGAGCCCTCTGGCTTTGAAAACCCAGATGTTGATGCTTCTCTCTCTGGTAACTATATGTATTGCTATAATTAGATAGTTAGAAGCTTGTTTACTGGTTTGTGTTTATTTGCTCTATTTATATAATGTATGCTTGTAATTTCTGTTTGTATACTCTCTGAAGTTCAGGGTGCTAGTTTTTTTACCCCTGAACTAAGTGAATGATATATGTATGTTTAAATAAAGTAAGATTGTAAACCTCTTAAAGTTGCTTTCCTTAGAAAAGCAGATCAAAGAACCTGTATCTACAGCCCTCCTGTGTGCTGGTGTTGTTGGCTTTATGCCCCCACAGCAGCTGCTAGTAATATTATTGTTACACAGAGCTAGAAAAAATAAAATTCACCTGGAAGAAAAAAAGGACACGAATGTCAAAGGAACTGATGGAAAAAAATGTGAAAGAAGGTGGCCCAGTAGTGCTAGATTTCAAACTATGACAAATGATAATCATCAAAAGCATCTCATCTTGGCTAAGAAATAGAAGGGCAGATTAATGGAATAGATTAGATAAAGAACACAGTAGTAACCTAATGTTTGATAAACTCAAAGATTTCTAACCACTTGACAAAAGTTGCTGGGAAAACCTGGAAAACAGTTTGGAAGAAACAAGGCAAAGACCAATATCTCACACCATACACCAATATAAAGTCAAAATGGAGAAATAATGCAGAAAGTGTGACATCCTAAATAAATTGGGAGCATGGAAAATTTTATGTTAAATCTGCAGATAATGGAAGAGTTTATGAATAAACCAGAGATAGAGAAAACCACAGGAAGTACAATAGATAATTTTGATTACATGAACTTAAAAAGGTTGTGCACATGAAAAACTAATGGAGCCAAAATTAGAAAGAAAGCAAGAAACAGGTAAAAAATTTACAGCAAGTTTCTCTGATTTTAATTTTAATTCAGTTCTTTATATTGCACAAGATCCGGCCCTATGTCATCACTCTGCACAAGTATACATATGGGAAGTACATACTGGTCAAGCTGGAAAAGTACTACCTGCAAAACAGCCCCGAGCTGGGGCCCATTGGTGCCCCCCCCCAAATGGGATGGTGTAGGGGTGCTCCTCTGGTGAATTATCAAAACACAACTCAACTCTGAAGGTGGCAGTTTTGTTAAACAGACCTATTTATTGACTTGATTCATCCATTTGTACAGTTTTTAAGGTTCTTGTGTATATTTTGGGGAAGTGAATGATAGAATATCTCCAACCATGATTAAACACCTATCAGATTGGATTGCTGGCAAATCAAAGAATGCCTGTATGTGATGTAATTGTATCAAAAATAACTGTCACTTATTTTATAATAAAATTATGAAGATACAAGCCATTCTGCAATTGATAAATGGTCAAACGATATAAACAGGCAAATTTTCAGGAGGATAAATCAAAGCAATAGCCACAGAAAAGAATGCTCTAAATCACTACTTATTAGAGAAATTTCCAAAAAAAAAAAAAAACCCAAAACTATGAGATACCATCTCACATTATTGGCTAAAATGACAGAAAAGGAAAATAATAAAATCTGGAGAGGGTGGGGAAAAATAGGAATACTAATGCACTGCAAGTGGAGTTGTGAACTGGTCCAATCATCATCAAGAACAATTTGCAACTATGCCCAAAGGGCTAAAAAATTGTACATACCCTTTGAATCTCAAAGAGATTATACAAAACTACTTATAGCAGCTATTTTTGTGATGGCAGAGAATTGGAAATTGAGAGGCGTTACAGCAATTCGGCTAGCAACTGCTGTGGGGGTGAAAGACCAACACAAGTCCAACAACAAGTATGCTGCCAGCGCAAGTTCTACTGATCTGTTTTACTAAGGAAAGTAACATTAGGGGGTTAACAATCTTATTTCAATCCAACATATGTATATGTGTATATACATATATATATATGTGTATATATATATGTACACACACACACACACACACACACATACACACATATATATATAAACTCACTTAGTTCAGGGGGAAAAGGCAGCAGCCTGAACTTCAGAGCAAATACAAACAAATTACAAACATACATTATAAACAGACCAAATACAATTCATAATTACCAAGAAGGCATCAACATCTGGGTTCACACGCTAGAGGGCTCTTAACTACAGCTGCCCAGAGTCTTCACAGCAACACTCCTCTAAGAGTGAGAACCTCCAGCAAATAGCTCTGTTCTCTCTTTTTGCACAGTCTTTGGACTTCATCAAACACCATCTGAGTGACCACAACTTAGCCTCGTACCATTGGCTTTGATCTTAGCAACTCCCCTTAGGGCCCTGAGGGCTTCAGGCCCACATCAGCTTAGCACCTAGTAGTTAGGGGTTTGCGCCTGGGGCTTTGCACCTAGTAAGGCTCAATCAAAGAAACTTAATTAATTTATCATTCTAAAAGAGTAAGAAAGTCCCACCTTAGTTACCAATGCAAGAAGATGCCCATCAATTGAGAAATGATGGAGTATATGAGTGTGATGGAATTCTATTGTGCTATAAGAAATGATGAGCAGGATTGTTTCTGAAAAACTTGAGAAGACTTCTATGAATTGATGAAAAGTGAAATGAGCAGTTTCCCCAACTATAAAATAGGGATAATAATAGCACAGACTTCCCAGAGTGGTTATAAGAATCATATTAGATAATATTGTAAAGTGCCTGGCACATAGTAAGAGCTTAATAAATGCTTGTTTCCTTTCTATTCGCTTCTAAAGAACTCATGATGAAAAATTTCCAGAGAGAGAGATTAACTCTGGGTGCATATTTAAGCATACTTCTTTCATTGTCTTTATTTTTATTGTTTTTGAGTGTATTTTCTTTTGCAACATGACTAATATGGAAATACGTTTTGCATGACTTCATATGTACAATTAATATGTTGCTTTGCTTCCTCAATTGGGGTAAGGAGTGAAAGAGAAAATTCTGAACTCAATTTTTTTAAATGATAAATTTTTTAAATGTAATTGGGAAATATTTAATGAAATAAAATATTTTTTTTTCCTTTTTTTTTTTTATTTATTTTTGACATGTTTGGTTTTCAGCATTGATTTTCACAGGCATTTGAATTACAAATTTTCTCCCCATTTCCTCCCCCCCCCACTCCAAGATGGCGTACATT
>CM053623.1:129248255-129299747 GCA_028646595.1 Phalanger gymnotis | reverse complement strand
CTGAATCTGGGTGTGTTTTCGCCATCTGGCCATGTTCCCAGACACTTTACTTAACCCTTGAGAATTTCAACGGGGTGTGACTAAAGAGTTCTATGTTCCACGCTTGGGCGGATGCGCTCGCGGCGCTCCTCCTACCCAAAAACCCCCGTACCCGGGAAGGCCTTGAATCTTCAGCAGTTT
Source organism: Phalanger gymnotis (assembly GCA_028646595.1). Taxonomy (NCBI): domain Eukaryota; kingdom Metazoa; phylum Chordata; class Mammalia; order Diprotodontia; family Phalangeridae; genus Phalanger; species Phalanger gymnotis. The sequence continues at coordinate 129,299,567 of CM053623.1, read as the reverse complement.
TTGCGCTCCTGCTCTGATCCGCCACTTAATTCCTCCCACCAGGTGGGCCTGGGGCCAGAAGCAACTGCAGCTGACTTTCTAAAGCTGCCCCGACTCCGTTGCCTCAGGGGTGGAAGTCGAACCGCAAACTCCGATCCTGTCCCGCTGCTTTCCCCACTAACCTTTTGCTGTTTGTGGGTTGTGAGGTCTGGTACATGCCACAGCTCAGTAATTCTGCGCGCTAGGGCACCCTCCGCTCCACTCCAGGTCTTGTCGGTCCGCGGTCTGCTGCGCCGGGCCGCGCCACGCACTGGGGTCTGCTTGGCTCAGCTCCGCTCCCCTCGGCTGGGGGCTGGGAGTTCTGTTCGGGACAGACCTTACCCTGAGACCATCCAGGCTGACCTGGGCTGGAGCTCTGCTTCCCTCTGCCCCTTTGTGGGTTCTGCAGTTCTAGAATTGGTTCAGAGCCATTTTTTCATAGGTTTTTGGAGGGACTTGGTGGGGAGCTCACGCCAGTTACTGCTTTCCAGTCGCCATCTTGGCTCCGCCCCCCCTTAATAGCAGTATTTTTAAAATTTTAAGATTTAAGTTCATATATTTCAGAAAGGTGCTAAGAGTAAGTATTTTCATTATTATGTAAACCAATTACTTTAATGGATGCTATCATGTAAGCAAGGGCAGCTAGGTGGAACAGTGGATAGAGTACTGGGCCTAAAGTCAGGAAGACCCATCTTTCTGAGTTCAAATCTGTCCTTGGACCCCATGTAGTTTAACTCCATTATTTTCAGATGAGGAAACTGAGTCCCATGAAGGTGAAGTGACTTGCCAGCATATGAACTCAGGTCCCCTGAATGCAAGATCAGTACTCTTTCCCCTGTACCATGATATCTTCCAACTATTTGATTCTGGGCCCAGTCAATCTTAAGGGAATAGAAACACCTGCCACAGAAGGAGGGAAGCCCCCTAGCCTCCTCAAGTGAGCCATTCCATCTCAGAGCTCCCAGCACTTTCTGGACCCCTACAACTCCACGTCTCCATCATTTGCTTAGCTAGCCTCCATATTTGAGTACCCTACTCCTTCCAGCTTCACTCTGCTGTCTCTCCCCAGGAGGATTTCACTCTAAACTAAAACCCTGGGAATAATGATAACCTACTTGGATTCATTCCTCAATGATTAAGATAATCCTGTTTCTCATCATGCCCCATTCCAGTAATTCCGAAGCATAGGCTGTCATTGTTCAAGCCCCACTATTTTCAGACCCCTGTTACTGACTCCTTTATTTCCATTCCCTTCAACCCCTCCCTGCCCAATTTCCACTCTGACTCTAAACCTACCTACTCATCAGAATGCCAGCTCCAAAGTTAACAGACTTGCCGTCACCTTAAAATATTCTCTTTCTTTTCCCATCCATCTTCTTGCGCTCACTTCCCTTGCCACCCTTTTTAGCACTGGGGACAATTTGAATCCTCCCTGCCACCCTACTCACTACATACGGTGGGGGAGAAGAATACACCTTGCTCCAATTACCACTGTCACCATCAAACAGTAACTTCTCTTTCTTGGAATTCACTCAATCTGTATTTAATGACCCAATCCTGAATCTAGTAGCTGTTATCTATGAACCGTTTTCCTTTCATGAGTTTAGTGCCTGGCTCACATTCATTCATGCCTCCCCAAGTCCTGCCCTCATACTAGAGACTTCAACATATATATTGATATTCTCTCAAACACTCAAAACTCCCAGTTCCATGACCTACTCTTCCATCCCACCTCAACTGGCCAGACAAGCGTTCATACCCTTGATCTTGTCATCACTCACACATATTACACTTCTATGTCCCTGAACTCTTAAATTCCCTTATCTGATCATAATTTGTTGACATTACACCTCCTCCTCTCTTGCATGAACTTTTCTTCTTCTTCATCATCATGTCCAATCCCTTCAACCCTCCATTTTTCCCTAAGCTATCACCCTTGCACTGGCTATGCTCTTCTCCCTTCCCCACTTTAATTCTTTGAAGGAACTAATTTAACTCTACACCATCATCTTTTCTCAAGTCCCTTGCCCCTTTATCTTATTGAAGACCTCAGCCTTTATAGCAGCAAGCACCTTAGCATAGCCAGGATGGCCTGCTAGCACAGGTTCTTTAATCTGCTTTTCTAGAAAAGCCTGCTCAAAAAGGGGTTTAACAATCCTACTTTTAATTATATTCACTAGTTCAGGGGAAGAGTCAGCACCCTGAAAGTCAGAGAAAATACAAGCAGAGAAAATAGAAGCAGAGAAATTAGCATAAAGACCAACAGACAGGACTCTTAATTGCCTGAACCGAAGCAATATTGCTATACACTTTACATATACAATTGTATGAAGAGAGACTTTACATTTGAGCAGTCAGGGAGCTCTGAATGTTGGGCTACTCAGTCTCGACCAGGGAATCACAAGATCCTTCTCATAAGCAAACTCCCAATGCAAAATACCAACTCATAGTATATATGCACTTCTTAGAGCCAGAAGGCATCACAACCCTCAAGACTCATTGCCTAATCAACTTGGTACCAAAAGGTGTGAAAGCCTTCCTACAAGCAAGCCTCCCCTGAGCAAGCTTCCCTTAATGGGCTCCATGCAAGGCCTATTAGTAGGCAGGGAAGATCCTCATATCCCATTAACATTACAGCCTTCCAACCCCCAAACCAGGATTACTCCCACCCTCTGCTCAAGTGCTACTGTAGAATGAAGCTAGAGAAATGAAAAAAATTGTGCTGTCTGGGGCTACTACATATTCTCAACTGGCTCTTAATGAAAGAAAAAAAAATGTTCACAGCCCTAATTCATTCACTCACCAAATCTATTTTTTCAAAATCATTTCATACCTCCTCAAACCTTCCCTGGCTTCCCTTCCTACAAACCTTTCAACTGAAAACATTCTTTCATATTGTACTTAAAACAAAAATGGAGCCACAAGCAGAAAGCCCCTTCATTTTGCTTCCTCATCTTACATTACTAATATCTTCATCTATTATCTCCTCCTTCACTCTGTCTCACATGAAGAGGTTGCCCTTCTTGCCACGGCAAAGGCCTCTATTTGCAGAAGCAATCCCACTCCATTCCCTCTTCTACAGCAGACTGCCCTCTCTACTATCCCTGCTCTCTTATTAATCTTTAATCTCTCTCTCCCTTTCTACTGGCTACTGCCGCTACTGCCTACAAACACTCCCATGTCTTCCCAATCCTACTGAAAAAAAAAAAACAAACAAAACAACCAAACCTTGATTTGATTCCTTCATACCTTTGCCCTATATCTCTCCTCCCTTTTATAGATAACCTCCTTGAGCAGGCCATGCACAACTGTTAGCTCCAGTTCCTTTCTTCTCACTTTCTTCTAAACTTTGTACAATCTGGCTTCAATCTCAGAGTTCAACTCAAAATGCCTGTTGGACATCTCCAACTGAATGTCTCATAGCCATCTTAAATTTAACAGATATAAAACTCAATTTCTCTTCTCTTCCAATCTCTCTAAACTTTTTTTTAAGACCTTCATAAATCTAGCCCTTTCTTAACTTTGCAATCTTATTACACTTTCTTCCCTTCCATATACTCTATATACTGTGACATTGGTCCCCTTTCTGTTTCTCAACAAGACAGTCCATCTCACTACTCTGTGCATTTTCACTGTCTATCCTCTATGCCTGTGAGTCTTTCCCTCCTCATCGCTTCGTCTTGGATTTCCTGATTTACTTGAGGTTCCAATTTCAGAGATGAGAAAATTGAAGCCCAGAGAAACTAAATAACTTGCCCATATCCTAGGTTTTGAAGCCAGTTCTCTTGCCTTCACATCCAGGGTTCTATTTCACTACAATAATAGAAAGACACAAGTACAGTGAAACTGTGATTAAATTTTCAGGGAAACACTTTTAACTAGTTAAAAAAAGGAATCTAAGAACAAAATCATAATAATTTATACTTAACTATCATTAAACCAACAGACTGGGGAAATTATGTTTCCCAAGAAATTCCTTATTCAGCTTACTCCTTTGTCTAGCATCTAGCATCTACATCTCCTTGCCAGATTACATTTTATAGGTTAGCCTCCCTCTGATATACTTAGGCACAATGTCTATTGACCTCAGCAAGCTTGAGAGTCAAATTTAGTTCTTAATGTGATGTGATACCAGTACAATAGGGTTAGTAAAGGCTATATTTTTAGAGTTGAGAATTAAGATTCTCTCTGGGATTTATAATTGTTCATGTCATTTGAATCTGGTTTCTTGTGATTTGAACATAAATAACTTAATATTTTGAGAAGCGGATTGACTTTCAAATCGTAGCCTATTTGATAGTATTGAATCGGACAATACTTCCCTTAACACTGTTGTATTATTGGTAGTCAGCTAAAGCAACATTTTGTTGTCATAAAGTCCATTTAGTTGTCATATGTGATCAAAGCAGAATATCATGAAACTTGAAATGTCTGAAGACATCTGATTGCAGGTTAATTTGCTGAGGTGGATCTTTGTTTATGAATTCAGCTATTCTATTTGAAATACAAATCTACCTACCTCCCTACTTAAAAAAAAGCAAAAATGTGATGAATATCTTTCTGTCAAAATCAAGTACTCATTACTTACTGCTGTTAATGAAATCAAAAGCAAAATATGGTCATTGCAATTTCTGGAAAGAAACATTAGATGAAATTCCTTTGAACTATTTAAATAATGTTTTCTAAAAATTTTACATTCTTAAAAAGTAAAATTCCTTTTCTTCCATTGAAGTATCTTACATCCACTATCATCTGACTTCTGTGCTTTAAAATGGCATAGAGAAGCTCTTGAATCCACAAAGGCTATGGGGAGGAAAGGTCTGGCCATTTCTTCCAAGCTGGAAAGGACATTAGTATTGAACCTATAATGAACTGTACATTTTACGTCTGAGGACCCAACTAGCTTAGTTTAGAGAATCTCATCACCAGAAAATTAGCAACCAGGTAAAGATTTTTTTTTCAACTGAAGCACACAAAAAGCCTGTCAAGGGATTTTGATCTGCATCTGTAAAGGAAGTACCTACACTGAGAAAGTCAATGGTCCTTGAAGCACCAACTGTTTGAGGAAGATTCATCTTGGATCTCTACTGGTGTTGGGACTAAAAGGAAGGGAAAAGATCATTGTGTTATTTTTTTTCTTCTTCAGGAAAACAGATACAGGCACAATAATTTTTCAACATTGAATTATGTTCTTTTCCCATAGCACCTAAATCCAAAGACCTGAAGAATGAAATGTGATAGAGAGTATAAATATTAGTAATGTATTACATTACCAATGTCCATGTTCAATAGGAACTTCATCTAACTTCCATGCCATGTGGTTTATGTATTATTATTAGACTTGCTTTTAATTGACTCCAGCTGTTAGTTACTAAGTACATTACAATAATTTCAACATTGTACAGTTAAAATAAAATACATGCACAGAAAGAGAAGAAACATTACATAAAATAAATAATCATCAATTCATATTTATTGAGTGTCTACAGGCTATATAATAATTGCAATTATGAAAGGGAAAAGGATTTGGAACATAGAAAACTAGCCCATAATCTAAATAAGACAGCACTTCCAGGTATATGGTAGTAAAGCCTAATTGAAAAAAAAAAAACAGATGTCATCAGACTTTAATATAAAGTACTTACATTAATTGTCTACTATGCAAAAGATGCTGTTCTTGGTGCTGAACATGTGACCAAAAAAAAAAAACACCCCAGAAACCCAAGTGTCACTTTTGTCAATTAAGCTCACATGATACTAGGGGGTGTGTATCTTACTTACTAGTGTCTTACTAGCACCTTCATGATCTTCATGATACTAGGGAGCTACAACACTGACACAGATAGGCATGGTAGAAGAAAACAATGGCAGCATGAAGGAGAAACAAAGTATTTAATAAGAATATTTCAGTAAAAAGAGAATCCATTCAACTGGATGGATCAGAAATGGTTATACAGAGGCCATAACTGAGTCACGAAGGAAAATAAGCTTTTCTGAAAGAAAGGTAAGGTGATATCACATTCTAGAAATGGAGAACAGTTTTGGAAATTTCACTAATTAATTAGGTGCGTTATTTTGAGAAAGTCGCAAAGTCTCTATGACTTAGCTTCTTTGGTTTTTTAATCTTAATGTTTTGTTTTGTTTTTTGCCACAATCATTTCCCAACTTGCGTTCCAGACTGAACTCACCCTCTCTTGTAACAAATAAAAACTACTGTGGAAAACTGACTAAACACTCATGTGTGACAGCGTATGTAATATCCCACACCCATATTACTCTTTCTACTAAGGAAGGAAGCCCTCTCACCATCTGTTCTCACTGACCAAAATTAATCACTGCAATTAATCCACATGCAGCTGCTTTTTGATACTGTTATCAAATACATCACTGTACTCTTTGTGCATATGTTTTCTTTATTTCTTTTTGCATAAGTTAATACAAATATCTTTCCATTTTGCTGAATTACTTGCATTTGTCACTTCTCATGGGACGTGAAAGGACCACTATCTAGCAGGGTTCCCCTCCTCAAAAATATATAGCTTAGGATAGTTTTGTCCTGAAAGGCATCAAAGCCATCCTGGGACTTAAATGGTCCAGAGAGTTAAGGATTAAGCTGCTTCTCTCTTGACCAGTTTCCTTGTGGCCTCATACTATATAGCCACAATTTCCTGGTCACCTAATAACCAGTGAGTCATAAACAGTCTGTGAGTCATAAACATTTTTAAGCACTTACTCTGTTCCTTCTATGCACCTAAGGGCATATAAGGAACCATTAATATGGAGTTGGGCCTATCAGACTTAGAGGATATCTCAATACCGAAAAAGTCTCCACACCCTGCCCTGCTGACCTGACATTTCCACATGAAGACAATGGTGGGTGTATGTGGCGTGTGTGTGTGCGTGTGTGTGTGCATGTGTGTGTGTGTGTGTGTGTGTGTGTGTGTGTGTGTGTGCGTGTGTAAGTAAGCTACTCAAGTTGGAGTTGTCTTGTTGAATATCCTGTATGCTGTCCTAAATTAGCACCCTTTTGGCAATTACTAGATGACTGATGATTGCCTCATTTCATCCCAGCACACTGGAATCTGGGGCCTGAGTCTAGCCTGTCCACTCCATTTGGCAAAGGTTTAGTTGGCAGCCTTTTTCAGGGCTGCTCATCTACCTTTGGCGTCTATCTGATTCACCCAATGTTCATCTGTAGCTCCAAGAAGCTGTAGGTTATACAGCAGCCCTACCCCAATAAACCATCTCAACAGACAGGCTAAACCAGGTTGAGTGTAACCAATAATCCCTAAACCATGGGTGAGTTAGGTGGGTGTCTACCCTAAGCATGTGAAGACATTCCCCCCTGGAATGGGTAGATGAGAACAATTTGTTCCAATGGTCATGAAGGTGGCTGAAGCAAGCACTGTGGAGCACTTAGAACTTGGTCAGATATGGAAGACTCCAAGGTCATCCACTACATCCTGGGCCATTGCTAGTTGTCTCAACTTTTGTCTTACCTCTGACCTTAAAAGACTTTAGAAGAGAGAATGAGGGTAATAACTTCGTGCAACCTTGCCTCACTTAAATCCAATTTGTGTGCAAGTCAAGATATTACCCCATGATGTCATTGGTCCTCCTTGATAAATGAAGGACAAAAAACAGCTAGAATTAAGATCACGGATGAAGTGGAGGAAGGCTAAAGCCAATACAGAGCACGGCGTAACTGAATGGCCCAAGAGAGAGCCAGAGTACCCTATGGAAAGAACTTTTCTGTTACTATATGGCATGTGCTCTCAAAGGAACGCAGTAAGCCCCCACTGATGAAGAGTAACTAAATGTTCAGTGAATGCTGGAGAAAGCTTACAAGGGAGAGTAAATAAAATGCAAGGTCCAACATTCCACGGTGATTGTTCATTGTCATGTAGAAGCTAGACTGTCAGAAGAAGACAAAGTAGACAAAGAACACAAAGACAAATTAGCCAAATACATTCAGCAAGAAGATTCTTCTTTTACGGACTGTGAAATCTGAAGGGCAGCTAATGGAACTGGTAACAGCACTTTAAAAAGGCTAGGGTGATGGGAGTGGAGTTGAAGAGGCAACAGCCTGGAACTGATAGGCCTCTTTTGGGAAGTATGGTCTTCAGCTCAGACATTCAGCTGCACCATGCTATGATCTGAGGTACGAGAAAGAAGAATGAGAACGAAAGTGATAGGAACCTATGGTAAGAAAAGTTAGGCTTAGCCTATCACTGCTCCTTACAATGCGATTTCTTCCACTGAGGTTGCAAGGGGTGGCTGGGCTTTCACAACCAAGAAACTGGAGAGGTTATGAGAGAGAAATTCAAACAAGAGCCTACTGAGTCACTGGAAAAGGGGGTACTAAGAGCATAGTACAAAGGATCACTGCAGAACCTCCCTCTGTAGAATTCCATAAAATGGGGAAGTTTAGATGACTTAATTTTAAGGAGGCAGTTGAATAAGTTATTTACTCCACACAGAGACACTCCTTTGCCCCTTTGAAGGAAATTAAAATAGGGAATAACAGTTAACTTGCCCCATAGAGAGGAACTGCCATTGCAGTCAGCTGCCCATGTGGATCTATAAGGGAGCTGAGAAGTTCTTAAAGGAAATGGGTTTGGTAGATTTTGACCATTTTGCCACTGCCTTTGCCATTATGGCCTACCACATCCGATGACCAACCTGCTTCCACAGTGATTATATCAGGACTTCTGGGTGGAAACTATGCTGAATGACTTCAGGACTTTGCTACTGGTCTCCAGTTGGACAATTATGCAGGTATGGGCTCATGAACTAGTGAAATTTGAGCAAGACAGTATTGTGAGGGTCCAAAACTGCAGTCAGTGTATATAAGTGTGTGAATGGGTCAAGGAAGCAAAAAGTCTGTCCCCAGATGTAGGCAGAGAGGGATGATACCCTCTTCCAGAGAGAATTTGGTTGTGGCTTCTGAAATCCAGGGTTGATAAGAAATAAATTGATGGTTACCATAAAAGCCTAAAGCAGCCCCTACAGCCCCTGTTCCATTTGGATCATTGATGGGGTCTCCAGGGGAGATCGTGGATAAAATGAGTATTAGCAACTCTTAGGAGTTCATATCTATGTGGGCCTTGCAGTAACTTCTGAAGGTTATTGTAGGTAGGGCCAAAAGGAAATCCTTCAAATTGTCTGGATCATCCCTCATACTTAACACTAAACAACACAGGGTCCCAGATGGGAAGGACGAAGAAGATATTTCTTATTTGGTGAAGGAACCAAATGAAGTTGCTCCCATTGGACCCTTATGACCCTCTAGGACCCGTGTTTTTTGAGATCTCCATCCAGAAAGATCATGCTGAATGGAACTTTGACAGGCCCAAGGGGGTAGAGAGAATAAGTTACCACTGGGCTTCTAGAGTTACAAGTTCCCCAAAATGGCCATTTATTATACCACTTTTGAAAAGTAGTTGAATAGACTTCCAAGTCATGTGACCAACAAAATGGAGTACTAGATGTTTCTTTTCTGATCCTCACAATCTCTCAAATTTCAAAATAGCAATTATCCATCAAGAGATAAAACAATTTTAGTAGTCTCCATGATCTGCGTCATGAAGAACACACACACAAAAAAAAAACTCAATGAACTAACAGCAGAGAATGGCAATACTTCTTTACTCTCAAAAGCAATCTCAGTCAGTACCTTCCTCCCCCACTGCCACCATGTATGAGGCAGAAGGACTGCAATACCTTCACACATAGTTGTAACAGAAATCAATTCTACATTCCACTCTCTCTTCTCCCAGAGCCAAGAGATCCAAACTCCGTGGGACGATAATTTGCTCAGGCCGTTATGGTATCATGGCAGCGCTCAGTGCTTCTGGAGTAGAGAACTGAGGAACAAAGGGAAGCAGGGAGGGGCATTCCATTATTCCTGAAGGAAAAAGCACAGCATGCAGCTAGAGCCAATTCTGTCTCCAGCAAAGTCAGCTGGAATGGATACCAAGAGGAGAGTGAGAACTTTGTGATGTAGCCCCTAGAGAATCTGCAATCAGAACGGAGTCAGAAATGAGAAATGGGGGGAAATAAGGAAAAAAGACTGAAATTAGCAAAGATATCAGGAGAAAGAAAATTCAAAGACTTTTAGCATACACATATAAGTCAACAGGGAAGTCTAACAGCAGAAGGAAATGTATAGCCTCCAGGTCAAGTAAAAAAGTTCAATCACTTATGAATAAGTATCATAAGACAAAGGAAAATGAATCAAAACCTGATGAGGTAGAGGGCCCTGCCAATTCTGAAGAGAGCATGGAACCACCACAGGATGTTACTGAATGGCTTAGAAAAAAGAAGTAAGAATTGTGAGAGCAGAATTTACAGCCTACACAGCAGAACTAATTAGAGGAACAGAAAAACTTGAATCTTTGGTGGCAAATCTGAGCAAAGAAAAGAGAAGACAATTTTTTGGGAGTGAAAATACATGGAAGTGAAGGACAATCTGAAAGAACAGAAGCAAAAAGTGATTAACATTAAAAAACATGGTCTCCAAACAAACAAAACATATTAGCCTCTCAGATAGGATACAAGGGACAACTTAAGGATTATAAGTCTCTCAGAAGAACAGAAATCGAAAATTCTGAAAATCATAATTCAAGAAATAATACAAGAAAACTGCCCAGAATTTCTGGATAGAGAAAACAAAGTATTAATCAAAAACTCCCATAGATTGACTCCAGGAAAAAGAAAAACAAAAATAAAAACCCTAGATTGAAAACCCCAAGACAAATAGTGGTTACACTTAACAATAACACTGAGTAACAACAAATTCTGCAAATGACCAGGGCGATGTTATTCAGTCATTTCAGCTAGGTCCAACTCTCCATAGCCCCATTTGGGCTTTTCTTGACAGAGATACCCGAGTGGTTTGCCATTTCTTTCTCTAGCTCATTTTACAAACGAGGAAACTGAGGCAAACAGAATTCAGTGACTGACCCAGGGTCATACAGCTCGTAAGTATCTGGGGCCAGATTTCAATTCAGGTCTCCCTGACTCACTGACAGGCCCAGTGGAGTCCTGCACCACCTAAATGCTCCAGTGACCAGGGTAAATACATTCAAATATAAAGGAAAATGAATTCAAACAACACAAGGCTATTCGCCACTCACCAGAAAACAGAGGAAAGAGTGGAATAGCACGCTCCAGAGAGAAATGGACTTTAAGATGTAGCCTGAAATAACTCACCTTGCAAATTTGAGCCTAACATAGTAAATGGATGTTCTATAATGGAAGGTCATTTGAAACATTCCTAGAAAGAAAACCGGGCCTAGAGATATTATTTGCTTCTCCAACACCTCATACAACAGAAATATAAGAAAGGTAAACAAAGATGGCAACCAAGAGCAACAATAAAAAGAAAATAACAACAGAAAGATGATTAAGAAATGTCTTTCTAAATGTACATGAGGAAACAATGGTGAAAGCAAAAGTCAAACAGAAGCAATGGTGGAGAAACACGGCTAAAGTGATAAGGACTAAATCGCAACATTCCACCTATAGGCAAATCAGTGTTTTTCATTTGTTTTTGCAGGACTTAAGTATAGAATTGAAATGTACATAAAAGAGGAGAGCAGAGGGAAAAAAGAGAAGGGAACATGTTATGTAGTCTAATCAGGTCAAAGATCATGAAGGAAACATAACTGCTATAGTTTCTTGGGGAGAAGAGGGCCTATAGGAGATTGAGAAGGAAAAGATCTTCCTTCAAAAATCTTTGAACCAATCCATAATTGATTACAAATCAGGGACATAAGAAGATTCCTACTTAGAGCAAAATCCTTCCTTCATCTATCTAAAAAAGTTAATAGTTCTGTTTGTAGAATGGATTCTAACCCCCATTTCCATCCTTAATTTATTGAAAACTGAATTATTCATGGAGACATAATTCACTTGTATTATTTTAGATGTATGGGATATTCATGGGCTTTGGGGAAAATATCATTTGGAACAGCAATATTTTAAATAAGAAAACAAAAACACTAATTTTTCCCTTTTACCAAAAACATATTTCTGGCCAATGTTTTCCCCCCAGCTTTTCAACCATATGGCTGACTTTCTATGACTGATGTGACATGGTAGTACATTTTAGTTGAAAAGTTGGATTTTATTTTTTGTGACCAGTATAAATTGCATTTGTCTTGAAAGAGGAGGCAAAGCAAAGCCTGTTATCCACAAAAGAGGTCTTTTTATATTTTCTAGCTGTCCTATAGCATATTGATGGTTAGAGAAATGAAAACACATTAAACTTTTCTCCAGTGGAGAAACCACCAAATCTTGAGGATCCATTGAAATGGACGAGATTTTTGTTTGCCTAAAGTACAGAATCTGGCTCCAGGCCACCGACAGTTTGGAAAATTACTTGTAAAATGTTTAAGTTAACCATGCATCAGTATGTCACACTCAGTTTTGCTTTCATATAGTATCACATGAAGCCATTTATCTACCAGCCTCTAACAAGATGAAGTTAATTTATTGCCCATGTTCACTTTAAAATGAATTTTAAGTAAAGAGATTAATTTCTACTAGAATACAAGAAAATATTTAATTCCTATTACAGGCTCTTTTTATATTTTAGAGAGTGTACATATGAGTTAACCATGAAGTTTGATAGAATTGCATTTTTTTTCATTTGTGAAATTTCATATTCAGCTGTCAGCAGAGAGAAGCACATGATCAAGGGAACATACATTGGAAGGAGGACATATAAAGAAAAGGTAATCTATTATTGTATAGGAGGAAAGAGGTGAGAATAGGAAACAGCCTTAAAGAATTAAGGCTTAAAGTATTTAGGTAAGAAAAAGCAGAAACATGTTCCATGGATGGATCACTCAAGGAAGGAGCTTTGCAGAGAATGGGAGCAGGGAGCTATGACTGAAAAATACAAGTAGGAGTACAGCTATTCTCTTTGAAACATTTTAGAAAATGCCTATGTTGTCCATATTTGCCTAACTGCCAAAAGTGAACAGTTATAGAATTGTAAAAGAGAAGCACTGTGACATAGCAGATAGGTAGCTAGTCTCAGAAATAGGAAAACCTAGGTTCAAGTCCCATCTCTAACACATACTCGCTTTGATCATATGGAAGTCACTTAAGCTCTAAATATTTCAGGCAATTCTCTTAAGACTTTCAGTAAGGAGATAGTATAGTACAATGGAAGGAACACTGGCTCTGGAGTCAGTGGACATGGGTTCAGATCCCACCCCTGATGTTTACCCCTCGAATTTTGGGCAAGTCATTGCCTTTCAGTTTCATGAACTGAAAAAATGAGTGAGATGAGCTAGATGGCCTCTGGGTTCCCTTTCAGATCTAGGTCTATGAGCCTAAGTAACAAATGAGCTCCTAGGCATTTCTAATGGAGAGATTTTCCTCACAGGAGTCACAACACTGAAGAATGAAATACTTGGAAGAAAAGTAATTTTAAACCATATATCTAGTATGGACTTAAAGTCCTTAAATTCATCTGATCCAATCCATTTAAGTGACAACTGACAAATAAATGATTAGCCCCAATTTTCATAGAAAGTAGTTAAGGCTAAAACACCCTCTGACTGAGGCAAATTTCAAGGGAAATCAATTCCATAACTAATTTGTATATAATTAAAATGATATCACTTGTTGAAGTTTTTGGATATTGTAGATAATTTCCCCTGCCAATGCTCCATATTTTTTAACCATGCTGACAACCATTTTTATGTTTAGTGTGCATTCTTTGATTTAACCATCCATTTTTTTCTCTCTTTAGGTTTTCAGATTTTTTTTGTCAGAATCATAAATCCACTTCTCATCCTTACCCTGACTTCATTATTATATTGGATAAAAATATGAATTTAATTTTTGCTGTTGTTGCGTCATTTCAGTCATGTCCAACTCTTCGGGACTCCATTTGGGGTTTTCTTGGCAAAAAACTGCAGTGGTTTGCCGTTTCCTCCTCCAGTTCATTTTACAGATGAGGAACTGAGGCAAACAGAGCTAAGTGACTTGCTCAGGGTCACAAAGCTATAAATATCTGAGGCCAGATTCAAATTCACAAAGATGAGTCTTTCTGACTCCAGACCTAGCCCACTATCCATTGTGCTACCTAGCTGCAAATATGAGCATATTCAACATGAAATGAATCCATTACCATCAGCCCAGTACACACCACCCTTCAAATATCATAAAGAGTGACAAGCTTAAGAGATTTATTTTCACATGAGTTACATCTGTCACTTAATAATAAGCCTTATCTCCTTTAGAAAATAGCTTTTTGTGGGGTGGAGGCAAGATGGCAGTGAAAATAGGGACTTGCTTGAGCACGCCTCCAAATCCCATCAAACACTTGTAAAAATGACTATAAACAAATTCTAGAGCTACAGAACTCACAAAATGACAGAGTGAAAAAAGTCTCCAGCCCAAGACGGCCTGGATGGCTGCTGGGAAGGGTCTATTGAACCATGCTGGGAGTAGAGCTGTGCCAGGACAGACTAGGCTGGAAGAGACTGGTCGGAGCAGGCCTTGGGGCCCTGAATCACTGGCAGTTATGGCGGTTTCCTGACTTCTTAACCCACAAACAGCAAAGACAATGTAGCAGGTCAGTGGGAAAACTCTGTTGGATCTGGGTGAGAGAAGGGTGCCTGGGGTGGCGGAGGTAGCTGCAGCAGCATCAGCGGCTGTGGCATCAGTGTCCATGGCATCAGAGGCAACTGCTTCCAGAGCTCCAGGCCCACAGACAGTAGGAGAAATCAAGTGGCTGATCAGAGCAGGAGTGCAGGGATCTTTTGCTGGCACTGACGCAGGATTCTCTTGCTTTACCCTGCTTGAATCTGGGTTGCAGTCCTAATCGGTGGTCCTACAGGGATGAGGAGCATTGGTGTGGCAGGGCCTGTGGTGGCTGTGGAGACGGAGTCCTCTTGGTAGTTACAGAGAAGAAAGGAGTGCTTCAGGTCACTTACAGACCAGAGAACAGGCAAGGAGAGGAGTATCATACCATCTCAGAATAGAAGTAGCTCTGAAAACAGCAGCGCAAAACCCCTGAAGCTTGGGACAGAGCACTCTCCACTCTGGAAGCAGTCATACCCTGACAGAGAACTCGAAAGTCAAGTAATTGGCTTGGAAAATGAGTAGATGGCATAATAGGACTCAGACTATAGAATCTTACTTTGGTGACAAAGAGCAAAACATACAGCCAGAATAAGTCAAGAAAGTCAAAGATCTTACACCAAAAGCCTCCAAGAAAAATATGAATTGGTCTTAGGCCGTGGAAGAACTCAAAAAGGATTTGGAAAGTCAAGTAAGAGAAGTAGAGGAAAAACAGGGAGGAAAAATGAGAGTGATGCAAGAAAATCATGAAAAATGAGTCAACAACTTGCTAAAGGAGATCCAAAAAAATACTGAAGAAAATAACACCTTAAAAAATAGACTAACTCAATTGTCAAAGAGCTCCAAAAAGCCAATGAGGAGAAGAATGCCTTTAAAAGGCAGAATTACCCAAATGGAAAAGGAAGCCCAAAAGACCAGTGAAAATAATGCCTTAAAAATTAGAATGGCGCAAGTGGAAGTTAGTGACTTTTTGAAAAATCAAAAAATTATGAAACAGAACCAAAATAATGAAAAAAATAAAAAACAATGTGAAATATCTCATTGGAAAAACCACTGACCTGGAGAAGAGATCCAGGAGAGATCATTTAAAAATTATTGGACTACCTCAAAGCAGTGATCAAGAAAAGAGCCTAAACATCACCTTTCAAGAAATTATCATGGAAAACTGCCCTAATATTCTAGAACCAGAGGGTAAAATAGAAATTGAAAGAATCCACCAATTGCCTCTTGAAAAATATCCCAAAAAGAAAACTCCTAGGAATATTGGAGCCAAATTCCAGAGTTCCCAGGTCAAGGAGAAAATACTGCAAGCCAGCCAGAAAGAAACAATTTGAGTGTTGTGGAAACACAATCAGGATAACCCAAGATCTAGCAGCTTATACATTAAGGGATCAAAGGGCTTGGAATATGATATTCCAGAGGCCAAAGGAGCTAGGATTAAAATAATCACCTACCCAGCAAAACTAGGTGTAACACTGCAGGACAAAATATGGATTTTCTATGAAATAGAGGACTTTCAAGTATTCTCAATGAAAAGACAAGAGGTGAATATAAAATTTGACTTTCACATATAAGAATCAAGAGAAGCATGAAAATGTTAACAGGAAAGAGAAATCATAAGTGAACTGTTTACATTCCTACATGGAAAGATGATATTTGTAACTCATGAGACCTTTCTTCGTATTAGGGTAGTTGAAGAGAACATACATATATGTAGACAAAGGGCACAGGGTGAGTTGAATATGAAGGGAAGATATCTAAAAAAATAAAATTAAGGAGTGAGAGAGGACTATATTAGGAGAAGGAGAAAGGGAGAGATAGAATGGGGTAAATTATCTCACATAAAAGGGGCAAGAAAAAGCTGTTGGGGGAAGAAGGGGTAGGAGAAAGGGAATGAGTGAACCTTTGGCTTAAGGAGGGAATACATACACACTCAATTGGGTATCTTACCCTACAGGAACGTGGGGGGGGCGGGGGAACGATAGAAGGGAGGGCAGATTGGGGGAGGAGGTAGTCAAAAGCAAACACTTTTGAAAAGGGACAGAGTCAAAGGAGAAAATTGAATAAAGGGGGACAGGATAGGATGGAGGGACTATGGTTAGTCTTTCACAACATGACTATTATGGAAGTGTTTGCATAATGATACATTTGTGGCCTATGTTGAATTGCTTGCCTTCTTAAAAGAGACTGGGTGGGAAGGGAAGAGGGGAGAGAATTTGGAAGTCAAAGTTCTAAAAACAAATGTTAAAAAATTGTTTTTACATGCAACTGGGAAATAAGATATACAGGCAATGGGACATAGAAATCTATCTTGCCCTATAAGAAAGTAAGAGGAAAGGGAATGGGGGGGGGGGGACGTGGAGTGGGGTGATAGAAAGGAGGGCAGACCAGGGAAAGGAACAATCAGAATACCATATCTTGGGGTGGAGGGGAGGGTAGAGATGGGGAGAAAATTTGTAACTCAAAACCTTGTGGAAATGAATGTTGAAAACTAAAAATAAATTAAAAAAAAAGAAAAATAGGTTTCTTTTAATAGCAAATGCTTATTTGACACCATGAATGAAGTTAAAAGACCATTCTTTCAGGGTATAGGGTTTGATTCATCTTCAATGCTTTAAAGAAGCAGGTTAATCTCCAGTGATTACATATGGATATAACAATAACAATAGTTAACTTTTATATAGTTCTAATTATGTACCATAATTTACAAATATTAGCTCATTTAACTACCCTGTGAGGTAGGACCTATTATTATCCCTATTTTGCAGATGCCAATGGTCACACAGCTAGTTAAGTATATGAGGTCATATGCTTGAAAATGGGTCTTCCTAACTCCAGGGCTGGCTCTCTATTCACTGAGCCACCTCATTACCTAAACTCTCTGTAGGTGACTATATAAAAATGTACATATTTATATATGTGTGTGTGTGCATGCATGTGTTTGTGTGTATGTAATTCCCCAAATATACTGAGAACTTAGTTAATATAAATTAGGTATAATCAAGGGAATTCAGATTACTTCCTATCTTTCCCAGATGTGTTTGACTATCTACTAATTACTACTATCATAGCAATTGTCTAATCATCACGAAGAATATTCTAAAGATGACGTTTAACATGATGGAAAAAAAATTTACAAACATGCTAGTGGAATCAAGCAATTTCTTAAACTGTGTTGGGAACCAAGTGATAACACTGCTGAGCCATGCTGCTCCCAGATAGTATATGGCCACTTCAACATAGAAGCTATTTATCACTTTAACCAAAACCTTTGGTAAATTCAACACACATGATATACATGTATGTAAATATATTATATATGTAATTATATAACTATGTATTATGTAATTAATAATATGTACATATACCATGGGCAGTTAAGTGGTACAGCGTATAGTGCACTAGGCTTGGAATCAGGAAAATTAATCTTCATGAATTTAAATCTGGCCTCAGACACTTACTAGCTATGTGACCCTGGGCAAGTCACCTAACTCTGTTTGCCTCAGTTCCTCATCTGTAAAGTGGGCTGGAGAAGAAAATGGTGGAGTATTCCAGTACTCTTGCCAAGAAAATCCCAAATGAGATCAGGAAGAATCAGATGAGACTGAACAACACATATTATATGTGTCATGTGTATATATTTTATACCCATATATATATATATTAAAAATAATGAAATAATGAAAATTAACGTTGGATAAGCACTAACATATTTGTATATACTGATTTTGCTGATTTCTTCCCACCAAATCAATTGATTATTCAAATAACAGGAGATTAATTCAGGCAAGTCTATAAGGAGCTATTGTTCCTGGGAAATAACAGGAGGGAAATAACTGGAATAACAAGTGGTTACTTGTTCTTGTTTTGGGATTATGTTCCAAATTAAGTCTTTCGGTTCCTTAAACTCCATCCAAATGAGGCATAAGAAGTCTCAGCCAGTCAAAAAACAAACTACCTATGTTTAAAGTATATTTTCCCTTCAAACTTAAGGTAAGACTTTTAAAACACCTTTGGTCTAAAACAGTATTTCTCAAATAGTACAATCTGAAAAGGAAAACTTAGATATCTGGATTTATTTACACCTTTAATAAGAATGTTGTCCCTATAGCATGCAAAGCAGTTTTCTCAGATGATGAAATGAGTTGCAGAGAGATTAAACCACTTTTGTGCAGTCACAAAGTTAATTCCTATAAAAGACAGAGTCTAAGCCACAATGTTAATTCCAAATCCAGTGCTTTCTCTGGGTACCCAGCTTTTGAGTAAGGTTAGGTCACATCTTTATTGCTTTATGTCAAAAGTCACAGCAAAAAAAAAAAAGAGGATGTCTCAGTTTCTTAGTAAAAGTTTGTCATGATGTTAAAAAGTATATGAAGCTTAAATATTTCAGAAATCCTTAATTTCATTAATACATGTACTCCTTCACCAAATTCAGGAGTTGATTTTCTTGGTTTATTGTGGCCAAAAATTCTATCATTAGCCATCCAGTGATGAGCTTTTTCACCTTTAATTAGGCTGGTCCTTGCACAGCAGACCTGTATCCAAGTTTTATACTTCATACTGAATCTGGAGACTCATATCTGAAAAATCTCACTCTCCCCAGAGAATGTCTCTTCAGTTTGGAGTCTGCATTGGATTTCCACCATCCCAGTGAACACTCTTAGTAAGCATACATCTCCCTGTTTTAAGCATTGATTGGCATTTGTGATCTGAGGTCATGGAACAACATTATTTTTATGATTATACTTATTCAAGATACCTTGAATGATTTTTTTTGTATGGAAAGGAGCTCCTCGTTAGACGAGTCTCTAGGAGGCATTTTATTGTAGCAATTTTTTTTTTAAATAATAAAACAGTAGATAGGATCTTGTATTCACTATATCTTTAAGTTAACTGTGTAATGTTAGAGTTAAGGTTCACTACAGATCACAGCTAGTGAAAGCCCACCTGCTTCCTAAAAATACCATCACTGAGGCAATATTTAATGTATAGATTGATGAGTTTAGTAACAGTTTGGTACTGTAATAAAAGTAGACATATAGGTTTATAGTTTTCAGTGTTTTCTCAGTTACCTTTTAGAAATAGTTTATCATTTTTCTTTTTCAAGTAACCAGTATGTTAATATTGGGTTACTGAAACAATGTCCTCTTTTGTTAATCTGAGTATTTCATATGCTTTTGTATGTGATTTTATATATACTTTTCATTCTTTTTCCTTTGACATCAGTTTTGTTAGCACATAGTGCTAACAAATAGCTTCTGATAACTTCCTTTATTTCCTCTTCAGTTCTAAGTTTTGCTTTTTCCTTTTTTGATACAATGGTTTTCTCTCTCTCTTTTGTAAATCATTCTAATGGAGCCACAGCCTTGAGGAAGGCTCATGCTTGGGAGCTTTGGAACTCAGGCACAGTACGATGGAAGTGCTAGAATGCCACAGGGGCTGGCTGCCCTCCACCCTCTGTGCTTCTCTCTCAACTTGCACCAGGTTATCTATCCTAGAATCTTAACCTAAGAGGGTCCTTTTGTGGATCCCTTGATTGAGTCAGGGAGTCTAGAGAAGCCTTTTGTGTCTGGGAAGAGTATATCTCTATATCCCAATTGAGTGTTTGTGGAGGATCTAGCATACCACTATCTCCCCACAATTCCCTTATTGGGGAGGAGGAGTAATCAATGTCTAAGGTATTTTGCCCTGCCCTTTGTATTTTCCCTTTGTTCATTTACCTTGTAAATTTATGTCTTAGTATTCTGACAACTGTGTAATCTCTAGCACACATATCACCTATTTGTAATCTCTAGCACATATATCCTCTTGACCTAATCTGGAGCTTTTCCATTCTTTGTTCTCTTTGATGCCATGTCTAATTTCATTATAAGCACCTCTGGGACTGTGTAATGTCTAAATGCTGGGGCTCTACTGTTCTCGATGATGACAAGGTTTTTTTTTCCTCAATAAAAATCTTTATATATCTATTACATTTCCCTCCTTTTTACTGTCTTCTATTTTCATCCTTATGCATTATTCAGATGTCTTGCTTAGTTGGGTCTCTTGCCAAGATTTCTTTAAATTAGCTTTAGACTTCACTGTTTTCTCTCTATTTTATGAGTTATTCTCCAAAAGATAAGTGGTCAAAGGATATGAACCAATAGTTATCAAGAGAAAAATTACATTCCGCTAAAGACTACTCTTAGCTCAAGAAATCAGTAAGGAAGTGCTTATCCTTTCTTTCCTTGGAGAGAAGAGAAATTATGGTTGCAGAATGCTGAATGTGCTATCATGCGTGATTATTGTGTTGGTTGGTTTTGATTATTTTTCTTTGTTTTAAGAGAATTTCTAGGGTTGGGGTTATAGGCTAAATATCAATTTGTTTTTCCTTTTCTTTCTTTTTTCTTTCTCTTAAGACTCGGTCTCCCTTTCTTAGCCAAGATGGAAGCACAACAGCCATTCAGAGGCCCAATTCCACTGATGATCAGGATGGGAGCTTTGACCTGCTCTGTTTAGACATGAACCAATTTGCCTCTCCTTAGGAGACCTGGAAAAACACTGCCCCACCCCCACTGGTCAACATATTGGTGCTCAACTTAGTAAAGTTGTGCTATTGATTTTGACCCTAATGTGTTGCAGAGCTCCTAAGATCAAATGATTCCCCCAGTCCCCACCTCCCCAGTAACAGAGATCACATACATGTACCACTATGCCCAGTCAGGTGGAATAGCTAAATGATAATCTAAAGTGACTATCATGTAAAAATTAAAAAGCATCAATAAAACAAAACAAAACAAAGACTATCTAAAAAGTATAAATGTAGCAAGCATTCAGTAAATATTGATGAACTATCACGTTAC
Organism: Phalanger gymnotis; assembly: GCA_028646595.1. NCBI lineage: Eukaryota > Metazoa > Chordata > Mammalia > Diprotodontia > Phalangeridae > Phalanger > Phalanger gymnotis. Next base: position 129,278,103 of record CM053623.1, on the reverse strand, counting down.
CCAACATAAAACTTTAAATTTAAATAGGTGGAAGAACTAAGAAACCCATTAGAAGAAAGCATTTCACAACTTCAGATGATAATAAATGATTGTTGCATTGTGCAGGTAACTCAGTATGCTATGTATTTAGTATCAGGAGTCTTACTGAGAAATAGCCCACAATATAAAATGGCTATTAGCCATTAATTTCTCCAAAATTCACACTCAGAATTTTTGCCAGTGTTTGGGGTGATTCATGTTTCTACGATGTGGACATTCTTATTTGCTAAAGATTCCTCTTGTCCTTCCCCCAAGCATGTAACTATGAGCCAAACCAATGAGATTTGTTAGTCTACTCCCACTCACCATCCTTATAATTTTCAGAACCAAATGGACCTTCCACAGATAAGCATTCAACAATGTTATTTTGTTTCCCCCATTAAAATATAAGATTCTTCACAAAGGGACTTCTTTCATTTTGTATTTTTATGCCCTGCATTTAGCACAGTGAATAGGCACATAGTGCTTAATTTCATTAATATTAAAATACTCATCATTCTTTCAGAAATAAATTAATATACTCATTTTGTTTTATACCATTGCATTCTCCATGACTAAACCATAGCAGGGTTCACATTTGTACAAGTCAGTGGGAGTATATTGTATACATGAGGTTTCATTTTTTTTAAAAAATGTAAACATATTTTTTGTTGATATCTCTAGCTTTCGTAACATCACTGGATTAATAACATCTGCTCCACTTAGATTAGGCTATTTTTCCCCTACGAGTCAATGAAACTGTCCTCAAAATTCAATTATTCCAGGATACTAAGGTGCAAACCATTTAAGTAGCTTCCTGGTCGCCTAAATATAAAAATCCAGCGAACAAGAAATTTGCGGGGTTTGGAATAGAGGCAATCTTGACACACCTTGCTGACTAAAATTACCACCATGGCAAATTCAGAGGCAAAGAGACTTTGCCCAACTAAATCAATGCAGAATCCTTGCTGAATGTCCTTTCCATGATATTTTAAGTCAGCTTCTTTAAAGATCACATTTTCTTCTAATCTAGCCCTTAACTACTGGACTAGCCTGAGTTAATCCTTACCTAGACCAACCTACATTTACCAATGATGTACTCCTTCTGCCTCTTCCCTAAGAGCTATCCTTCACAAGAATAGAGAGAGGAAATTTCAGAAAAACTAAAGATTACATTGAAAAAAATGTTATTACATAGTGTTCTACACTCATATCCTTCTACCTCTTCAAAGAACTGAGGAGAATGGAAAAAGATGCCTTTTCATATCTCTTCCCTTGGATCAAATATGGTCATTTTCATGAATGATCAATTTCATTTGTTTTCTTGCTGAACATTTCTTTTACATTGCTTTCGTCATTGTGCATACTGGTTTTTTTGGTTCTGTTTTCTTCGTTTTGTATCAGTTCTTATGTCTTCCCACGCTTCTTTATATTCCCTATATCTTGTTCACCATTTCAGAGAGTGAAATCATATTTCTCGCAGTCTCAACTTCTTTCATTTTCATTTTCTGATTGGTGTGCATCTACTTTATTTCCAGGACTTTGCTTCTACAAAAAGTGTTTTTATTACAAGTTTGGTGCAAAGGAGACATTGTTTAAAATATAATTACTTCTTTGAAGTATATGTCTAGTAATGGGATCTTTGGGTCCAAGAATAGTCACTTTCTTGGCATAGGTTCAATTGTTTCCAGAATGAATGAACTAACTTACAACATTGCTGTGGTACTGTCTTTCCACAATCTCTCCAACAATTATTATTGACATATTTTATCATCTTTGCCAATGTTCTGGGTGTGAGGCGAAACAGAAGTGTTTTAATTTAAATTTAGAAGTAGTACTTTCAAAAATATGAACATTAAAAGGAGGAATGATTATATTTGTCCTCTTTCTTATCTTTAGTAATGCCATCTCCTTCAATTCATTTCATATTCATTCACCTAAAGAGGTTTTATAGGCCTCGGAACTCTTTTTCTTCATGTTACTAGTCATGGACTATATTAAAATTCCAAGTAAATAAAATCACTCTGGTTTTTCCCTCTCTTTGGATAATAAAAAGAAACAGAAATGTAATGATTACCATCTGGTGAGAAGTGAGGAAAATGGCAAGACAAGGGTCCTGAAAATTTAGACAAGCAGGACAACAAAGACCCAGATAGGGCACTATGATTGGGAGAAATGAAAAGTGGTATCTTGCGAGGGCTGCAAAATACATAACCTAATGAACCAACAACAAAGGTCAAAAAAACAGCAGCAATGGCAAATAAGGAGGAAAAAGAAGCAGGGGATTATGAAGTCTGATGAATGCTAATGGAGAAATGAGCTTCAGAAGAAATGACAAAGCACAGGTACCCAGAGGAGCTATGGAGAACACCAACATAAAAAAGTAACTGGCAGGAACCCTCCTGGAGACCAACCCAGGGAAATATTGCAACTGAAACCATTACAGGCCTATAAAAAGGTTTGCTTTCTGGCAGGTGCTGAAATTTTTTATGGCCCCAGATATCAATTCTCCTTTGACCTGTAAATAGATCATTTATGCTTTTGAGTCTTGTGAACCTGTATGCTTGTAAGGGGAGTTGAAGGCTACCCTGTAGGCTAGAGGCATGTCAAATACTGAAACTTCTAGATCATCTAAGAGGTGATAATGATCCAGAAGTAATAAGTAGTAAACCAAAGTATACTCAGGCCCTTTATGTCAGGAGTTTCCAAGGGCTTTACACACATACACACAAACACATGCAAGCCAACTCATGTATAGCTGCATACCATTTGGAAAATCATGTTACTTTTAAATGATCTAAAGCAGCTTGCTGCCTCAAAAACCCATCTTATTACCATCAGAGTTTTTCAAGTGATGAGATATCTATACATATATAACACCAGTCTCCAAAATAGCAATTTTTCTAGTGACTCAATAACCTATATTTTGACAAATAGTAAACTAGAGTCTACTAGCCAGAGCCAGTGTCCTAATCGGGGGTTCCCTTTCATTTGATGACAAATGGTGGACTTATGTCTTGAGAGTTTGGGTAAAAAATGTCTTTGCTTAAGAGAGGTCAAATGAACAGTTTACTTTAGCCTTGGCCTTTCCCTACTAAGAGTGTTAAGTGACCCCTGGGTAAAAGGAGCCCTCAGAGAAGTTTCAAAGCATCTGAGAAGCCTGAGCTCAATTCTCAGGGCCATCTTTATATGGTCATTGTATATTACTTCTATTTCCAACCACAAAGTTTCACCACTAGACTTCACGTCAATGTAGGGAGGGAGAAAAATGATACCAATTCACAGTGTCTTGGCCAACAACAATCTACCACATGCCCTTTGCCACCTGTGGCCTACGTGATCATGGTCACCAAATTCAGCCATCTCCTAACTCATATTCCCTTATCCTTGCGTCAAAATGATGAACAGTATCAAAGAAATAGACACTATGAACCTACTTACTCCTTCCTGTGGTACTGCCTGCCTCCAGTGCCTGCTGCCCACCCTACTTTGACTCATGTCAAACCTACTCCCTGAACAAACAATGCTTCTCTTTCCCCTTATTACTTGGAACGTTTCTTGGTGATCAGGACACTATGATACTTGCATCCCTCTCGGCTTTTCCTAAACTAGACCATTTCAGCCTCATACTATTGATTAGGAATTGTCCTAGAATAGAGTTCTCATTTATCTGACTGAATAGATGACTCTAGAACCTGAGGGTTAAGATAAAAAAAAAAAGAGGTTCTTTTTTATGTATCATAGACCCCACTGACAGGCTCATGAATGAAGCCTATGATCCATTCTGTGACTAACATTTTTATATGCATAAAATGAAGATTAAAAAGGAAACCAGTTACACTGAAATACAGTTATCAAAACATACTTTTTTAAAAACAGCTCCACAAGAATTTAGGACCAAAATCAAATAGAGAGAACATTAGAAAATAGATAATTTTGATTACATAAAATTTAAAAAGGTTTTGCACAACCTAAACTAATGCAACCACAATTAAAAGGGAAATAAAAAAAAACCTAGGGAGAAAAAAAAAACTTTTGCAACAAGTATCTATGATAAAAGCTTCATTTCTCAAATATTTAGAGAACTGAGTAAAATTTATAACAATACAAGTCATTCCCCAATTGATAAATGGTCTAAGGATATAAATTAGTAGTTTTCAAACAAAGAAATCAAAGCTATCTGTAGTCATATAAAAATGCTCTAAATCACTATTGATTAGAGAAAGGCAAATTAAAACAGCTCTGAGGAACCACCTCATACCTATCACATTGGCTAATATGACAAAAAAGAAAGTGATAAATGTTAGAGGGTATATAGGAAAACTGGGACACTAATGCACTCTTGGTGGACTTATGAACTGATGCAACCATTCCAGAGAACAACTTGAAACTCTGCCAAAAGGGCTGTAAAACTGTGCCCTTTGATCCAGCAATAAGGTTTATATCCCAAAGATATCTTTCAAAAAGAGAGTGGGCAGAGGACCTATTTGTACAAAAATGTTTATAGCAGCTCTCTTTCTGGTGGCTAAGAACTGGAAATTGAGAGGATACCCATTAATGGGAGAATCGCTAAACAAGTTGTGGTATATGATTATGATGGAATATTACCGTGTTATGTGAAATGATAAGCAGGATGATTTCAGAAAAACCTGGAATGACTTACATGAACTGATGCAAAGTGAAGTGAGCAGAACCAGGAGAATGGTGTACACAGTGACAGCAATACTGTACAATGAAGAATTGTGAATGACTTAGCTACTCTCTGCAATCCAATGATCCAAGACAATCCCAAAGGACTAATGATGAAAAATACTATCTGCCCCCAGAGAAAGGACTGATACTGTCTAAATACAGACTCAAGCATGCTATTTTTCACTTTTTCTTTTTTATTTGAGTCTTCTTGTACAAAAGGACTAATATGGAAATGTTTTCCATGATTGCACGTGTATAAACTGTATCAGATTGCTTACCATCTCAGGGAGGGGGGAGGGAGGAATAGAATTTAGAACTCAAAATGTTAAAAAAATGTTTAAAAATTGTTTCAACATGGAATTGGGGAAGAAAATAAAATATTATTTAAAAAATAGTTTCACAAACTTCAGGTTAAGGATCCCTTCCCTCAAGTAAAAGCAACCCTCAAAGAAGTTCTGCTGGGATCTGAGAAAACTCAGTTCAGTGCTTCAGGTGGTAAGAAGGGCCCATACCTGGGTGTCATGTCAATAATAGAAGGAAGAAAGGGAGGGAACAGGGATTCAAACTACACAAGGTGACTTAGTATCATGACCTAATATGACATCAGTATGCAATACTGGAGTTGGGGTGACCAGGAGGAGAACTAATTAGATTCTGCTGCTTTGTCCCATAAACTCAGAAACATAGTGACTTCCATGAAAGGGATGAAGGCAATCAATGCCCTGAAGGGAAAAGGACCACTATAACATCAAAGCACCATCAAGTCTTCTTCCAGATACCATGTCATTGGTGGAGCCTAACTGTATAGCTTTGAGCCTCTTAAGTCCAGAATGAACATGACAACTGACCCACAAGCCTATCTGTAGTAGGAGAGTCTATAATCGATAATCCTCATCTAGAAGAGACATGACTCCTCTAGGAATCAAATTTAGGTTCCATCAAATATATACTCATACAGGGTGGCCCTAAAGTCTAGACACATAGGACATCTCATTAACATCTCATTAACCATTTCACTGAAGACTCTGTTGTTCAGCGACTTCTTTTTCTTGTGTATGCTAAAGGAGAAGCCATACTCAACGAAAACGAAAACCACAGATGCAACACACTTGACTGACTGCAAAAGGAATGAATGTGCTAAAATTGACAGCAATGTGGAATTGTTATTGCATTGAGTTCGTGTGAATCTTGCAAAGCGCATCAACCTTTGCATCACAAACAATGGCAATCATATTGAAGATGTTACTTGTAAATATTCCAATTAAATAAAATGTTGTTGAAAATTGTACTCCTTTCATTTCTTGAAAATATGCATTTTTGCCTATGTGTCCAGATTTTAGGAACACCCTATATTGAAGGATATGCTGTAAACCAGTGGAGTCAAGCTCAAATGGATCCCTATAGGCTATACAGTGATTTAGAAAAATCACAAATAAACATTATCCATGTTATATTGTATCTTTTTGTTTTGCTAAAAATTCTCAAATATACAACTTGCATTTGAGTTCAACACCTCCACAAATTCTAAGTCTTCTTACAAGTAATCTTGATCTATCCTCCAAAAATTTAGCTAAAATGGGTTTATGTCAATTTATGTTTTAATCCTACCCTTTTCTGACAATGAGCTTAATCATTTTACTTCACTCCTTTAAAAAAAAAATCACAAAATCTTATGAGCCTCAAGAATAGCAGCATTAGTATTTGAGGATTTGGCAGACTAGATTCTAAGTATCCTGGATTTATGTTTACTTTATCCACATCTTATTTTGGTTCAAATTTACCTTCAGCTTTTACCTTTCCAGGCACAAGAAGGCTACACTCTCTTGTCACCCTTTCCACAGAAACTCCCCCTTCCTATTTACATTTTGGTTGCCTCTCTTTTAGTCCTTCTCTAGTTCCATTAAGCTTTGCCTGAAGTGTAGCAACTAGGTCAAACAGTATTCCAGCTGTAGACAAACCAGAGATTTAAACAATAGTCAAGTACCATTTTCAGTGCTGGCTCCAAAGCCATAGTGATTTTGATCAATATTCCATGCAAATTTTTAGCTATGGAAGGTCATCTAGAAAGTGTCACCAAAGATCAATCCACAGAGATTCCTCAGTCCCTCTGAGAAGCATAACTAAGAGTCTATGACAAGTCCTAAGCACACTTTGGATTAGTTTTCTTTAAATTTAAATTTCTTTAAATGTTTTGAGAATGAAGGATTTCAAAAATTATAAAATTACTATGTCACATCCAAGGAATTAATGTGTAGATTACCAGGTGTCATGTATGCGATGCCACAGCAAATTGGCTTCATCAAGAAAAATGATCAAGAGTGGGAGAAATGTGAGCTATTCCTATGAGCACTTAGCTCAGAGGCTAATCTCCTCATTCAGCAGGCATTCATTAAATGCCTACTATGTACAAGCTACTGTGGGAGATGAAAAGATGAAATAAGACACAGTCTCTTCTCTCAAGGGACTCATGATATAGTAAGCCCCTTGACTATGATCAAATATAAAATAAGAATATGATATTGGAATTGGATAAGTGATAGGAGAGGTATAAACACGAGGCTAGGTGAGATTTGAGAAGGGAGACCAAATTTCCAGCTGGGGAATAGGGGAAAGTTTTATGGAGGAGGCTGATCATGTAATGTTAAATCAAATCCTCTGATTTTTAAGGCTAGCCTACCGCTTGTCTCATCCAGATTTATTTTGCTGAGTGTCTGAGTGAAAAAATAAAAAAGCCTGAAGCTTTGAGCCTGTGAGAATTTATTTTCTAATAGCCAGATGTCTTGTAGACAGATGATACTAAAGCAGATAGAACATTAGATCAGGATTATTACATTTGCTTCCCCATTCTGCCTAATCCATCCTCTTGGAAGAGGAGGAGGAAGACTAGATTGATTATAGTCTATTGCTGGGAGAGAAGATTAGTTGAGAGTTGTCCCAAAAAGCTAAACCCTTAAATGAAAGGAAAATTACAAAGAAACACCACTTGGTTTAGTATTATCGAGTGTTAAGATTGTCAAGGGTCCAGGCTTCAGAAATGGGACAGTCTCCTTAACTGGATATATATACAATTGAATTTAATTTAGCAGACATTTGTTGAGCACATTAACATATCTGCAAGGCCAAAAATGAAACTGCCCCTTCATTAAAAAAGCTTATATTCCTCTGGGAGGCTAGGGCACATACAGAAAAGTATAAGACATAGTAAAGAGTGACACAAGTCAAAAAGGGAGAGATCAAAGTGTTCTGGATTTAAGGAGAACTAGATCACTAGCATCTGGGGGAATTAGGGAAGGTTGCACCGAGAAAGATGTACTTGAGCTTAGCCTTGAAGGAAAATGACTCTGAAAGGTGAAGATGAGGAGAGAATATTTCCAAGTATGGGGGATGAATTGAGTAAATGCATAAAGATGGAGAATGAAATACTAAATTCAGGTAACAGTTAGTTGGCCAGTTTGGCAGCAATATAGAGTGCACTAAGGTATCAATATGAAATAAATTTGGAAAGTTAGATTGCAGTCAAATTGTAGAAGGCCTAAAATGCTAGAATAGGGGTATTTCTATTATTTACAAGAGACAATAACCCTGGGAGTTGCTCAAGCAGAGGTTTGACATGGTCAGACACACCTTCAGATGGTTATTTTGGCAATTGTGTGAAAGACAGATAAGAGATTTAAAAAAGAGATTAGAGGAAGGGAGACTAAGGGAGATGATATTACAATTAGTACAGGTCACAGGTGCACAGAACCTAGTGAGCATGAGTTGACAGAAGCAGACAAAAGCAAAAGATGTGGAGTGAGAATCAACAGGATTTGGCACCTGATAAAATATGGGGGAAAGGAAATAGCAAAAAATGACTCTGAGGTTATAAACCTAGATCAGAAAATAAACATTTATCAAGTACCTACCATGTGGCAAGGGCAGCTAGGTGGAGCAGTGAATAGAATGGCAGGCCTAAAGTCAGGAAGACATCTTCCTGAGTTCAAATCTCTCCTCTGACACTAGCTGTGTGACCCTGGGCAAGTCACTCAACTCGGTTTGCCTCAGTTTCCTCACCTGTAAAATGAGCTGCAGGAGGAAATGGCAAACCATTTCAGTATCTTTGCCAAGAAAACCTCAAATGGGGTTATGAAGAGTTGGACACGACTGAAAAGAAACTAAAAAACAACAACTATGTGCCAGGCATGGTGCTAAAAGCTGGAGATACAAAGAAAGATAAAAGGCAGTTTCAGTTCTCAAGGTGCTCAGTCTAATGAGGGAGACAGCATGCAAACTATGTAGAATCAAGGGATAAACTGGAGGTCATCAACAGAGGAAAGACACTAACATTAAGGGAGCTCAAGAAAGGCTTCCTGGGACATCTTGGCCAGAACATAGAATTTGTGAAAAGGAGTAACATGAAATAAAGCCAGAGAAGTTGTTTTTACTCAGAGTGTGAATAGCCTGAAATGCCCTGGTTTGACCTTTCCTCCAAGAATATCCTGTGAGCTATATGCTTCATCCCAAATTTCTGCCATGCTCCATGCTTCCAATTTTATGCTAGAAGCAATTAGGGAGCTCCTGCGGGGAAAGTTAGAGCAGTGTAGTGACATGGTCAAATATTTACCTTATGAAAATTTTATTAACAACTATTTAGGAGATGGATAGTGAAGGATAAAGTCTGAAGGCAGGGAGGCCATTAAGTACTGTTCTAGAAACCCACCATAATTGGAATGCACTGCCTCCTCATCTGTGTCTCTTAAAACCCTTTGTTACCTTCAAAACTCAAATGCCACCTATAAATGATGCCTTTCCTGATTCATCACCACCATCCTCCCCAACTACCCTCCCCTGGCTTCCTCCCCAGTTCATGTCCTATTTATCTGGCTGTGTCTTTTAGTTATGTATGCACAGGTCTGCTCTTATAGAATATAAGTTCCTCAAGTTCAGGGACTATTTCAAGCCCCCCTGCCCCCTTATTTCCAGAGCTGAGTACAGACATTCAGCAAATACTTGCTGATTAATTGATTCATTGGTTGATTTGAAAGGTGTTAAGGTCAAAATCGGGTTGGGAGTTGCAAGAGAATAAAGAGTGGGTTGAAAAAAAAATTATAGTAGATTTGGCAATTGACTAGATATGGGGGTGAAGGAAAAGGAAGAGCCAAGGATGACTTAGAGGTCATCTTTGAACATCATCAGGAAACTCTTTAACCCATCAGATCACATCATCCTTGATACTCGCACCTCCCTGCACAATATTCTCAGTACCCTCAGGGCTTCTGATTGGAAGGCTGGAGGGTGGAGCAAAGAAAATCCCTCCAAAGATTTCACTGAAAGAGGATTCCCAATTAATGGAGCAAAGATTGCTTTTGTAAGAAAACGGGAGCCTTGCAAAACAGCAAAGTACTGGTTAAAATGGCAACAATCAGTAATTACCAGCTAGATAAAAATTATTTGCAGGCCCTTCCTGGAATGCTTCTGGCCTAATTCAATTGTGCTGTTTATAGTTTCAGCTGCGTAGTAAAAGGCAAGGTAGCTTTAACTGGATCAACTTCTATTTGGATGAATATGCATACCATTAAGACTTGTGATCTCATTATTGTAGGAAACTCAAGGGCTGCTGGGTGGTATGGTGGATAGTCAGGAATTTATTGTTGTTCAGTTGTGCTGACTCTTTGTAACCCCATCTGTGGTTTTCTTCTGGAGTGGTTTGCCATTTCTTTCTCCAGTTCATTTTACAGATGAGGAAACTGAGGCAAACAGGGTTAAGTGACTTGCCCAGGGTCACAGAGTTAGTGTCTAAAGTTGGATTTGAACTCATTAAGATGAGTCTTCCTGACTTCAGCACTCAATCCACTGTGTCCCCTAGCTGACAGAATCAGTACCACATGGGTTCCAATTCAGCCTCAGACACTTATTAGCTCTGTGACTTTGAGCAAATCACTTAAATCTGTTTGCTTTAGTTTCCTCATCTGCAAAATGAGATGGAGAAGGAAATGGCAAATCACTCCAGTATCTTTGCCAAGAAAACCCAAAAACAGGTTATGAAGAGTTTGACGTGGCTGAAAGCACTGAACAAAGATTGGCAATTGTTATTCAATTTATAATCTTAAAAAACTGCCTTGGAGCACTGAGAGGTTAAGTGATTTGCCTAGAGTCAGAGAGCCAGTACATGTCAGAGGTGAGATCTCCCTTATCCATAGCTTTTTCCAGACTAATATTATGCAGATGATAAAGAATTTACATTTACAGAAAATTCAGTGGTAGAATGCTTATAGTAATTCACTTTTAGTAATTAAATAAATTAAATAAAGGTTTTTCTAAATGTTATCAGTTTTGCTTTCTCCTGCCCCAAACATCTTTTTATTAAGACAAACAGGCAGGCAACAAGATTTTAATGTTTGTTTTTCTCTTACCAAGGGAATGTCAAAGAAGCAACATAGTTCAATCCCATATGGCTTCAAGACTTTCCTTCAAAGATTGGTCAAAGACTTGCTTTCTATATAGTTTTTTTTAATCCCCCAAGCCTTCCCTAAGGAGTGCCCTTCCTTCTGAGAAATGTTTAACCATGGGCCTGGGGCAGGGAGAAGGCTGAATAGAGGTGTAGTGATTATTCAGTCATTTAAAACTCCTGGAGACTCCAAAGACCATAGCACACCACCCTTCTATCCTCTACAACAAGAATGGGTAACCTGCAGCCTCCAGGGCACATGGGGCCTTCTAGGTCCTCGAGTGGAGCCCTTTGACTGAATCCCCTTAATAAAAGGATTTGTTCTGTGTAAGTAGGACTCAGTGAAAAGGCCGTACCCAAGGCATTTGAAAGCCCCATGTGGCCGCGAGACCTCAGGTTCCTCATCCCTGCTCAACATCTCTCCAAGTTGGTCCAAGTCTGTTGCTTCCATGTACACAGGACACACATAAAAATTTAACATGTATTGTTAACATTTTCTCCATCTCTTTTTTTAAGCCTAGGCAATCAACAAAACAATAAATCGAGGCTGATTTGTAATGTTTGCCGATTTCCCAGGTGTAAAGGCTCACGCTGAAAATGTAACAATCTCCTAGCTGGTTCAGCTGAGTACAACACACGGCCTTTTCCCCATTTTCACCTTGTATTTATTTTGAATATACCATGTCTAAACGTATGTGCATATATGCTATCTCCCCCAATAGAACCTCATTCCCTTGAGATAGGGACAATTTCGATTTTGTCCTTGTATACTAAGTGTTGACCACAATGTCAGGCATAAACTAAGAGCTAATTAATATACGCTCAGTAGCTACTAGATTGAAAAGAGGAAAAAAAAATGAAACGTTTAAACAAAAATAAAACTATGCATACAGAGAGGTAGCATTATTACTGAATTATAAAATTTAAGAGCATGTAAATCCAAGCCACGGATGTCGGTCTTTGTATCTCCAGCACTCAGGACACATACAGTCTAACACAAAGTAGGGTTTAAAATGCTCCTTGGCTGCGGGAGTGACGACAAGCTTTCTGTGTAGAATTCACCTCTTCCCCCTCTCAAAAAAGGCAGAGTCAGAAGATCGCGGATCACGCCCTCGCCTCCGGAGCCGGCCTAGCACTCCGTCTTCCAGTCTGCTTATCTCACTCTCACTCCTTTCTGTCCCCTTCAATTATCACCAGAATGCTCTCTTGACTCTCCATTAGACTCCAAACCAGCTCCTCTAAGATCACCAGAGGCCAGAAATTAACACAGGCACAGTACCCTCCACACCTGCGGCCCCGCCCCCTAGTTGGTTGGCTCCCCCCACAAGTTTGGGAGTGGGCGGAGCAGTCATCTCTTGGTATCTCCCCGGACTGCAAACCTACCCTCTCCTCCACATTCAGCTTCCTTTTCTGTGTTGTCTTCCTCAGTTAGACTGTAAGCTCCTGGAGGGCAGGGACTTTTTCTTCCTTTTATTTGTATTCCTAATGTGCTGGATGCACTATAAGTATTCAATATATGCTTAGAGGTTGCCTCTCTCTCTTTTGTCTCAGTTTGGAAAGAGGTATTCGTCCACCTTCACCAAAATGGAGATACAGAAGGTTTTAGGCCTCTGACTGGAAAAACGGGAGTTCAGGGAGGCCATTTTAAGAATCTGCCTTTTTTTTTTTAATGAGCTCCAACATACTGTTAATAGAAGTAAAACAAAATCAAAGTTACCTTGATAATGTCTCCAGGGGCCTTTTTTTTTTCTGGAGGGGAGAAGGGAAGGCAATTGGGATTAAGTGACTCACCCAAGGTCACACAGCTAGTAAGTGTCAAGTGTCTGAGGTCACTTTCGAACTCAGATCCTTCTGACTCTACTGCCTGTGCTCTACACACTGCACCACCTAGCTGCCCCCAAGACTTTTTTTTTAATAAACTCCCGGGGCCAAGAAAGGAGGGAGCCAGCAATTATACCAGTTAGAGTCACATAAATGTAAATAACACCTCTATCACCCTCCTTTTCCCAGTGGAAGACGCTCTGAATGCATTTTAAGTTACACACAATGAAATACGTTTGTCTGAGATGAACCATGCATATTTATGTGAAGGGGAAATCATTTCAAAATAGCAAATTAAAAATGAGTGACAAAGGAATTTAAGAAATACCACCCTCTTCTGAACCCCAGGAAACAGTCAGCATTCCTTTGTTATAAAGGGAAGACCTAAGGCAGGTGGGGAAGTGTCTATTAGACCCAAGCTCAAGTACCCAGATTCAATGTCCTTGCTTTTTGGTATCACCACTTTATTCCCCAGGCTCTGTCTTCTATTTTCTTTCCAATTCCTCCATCTCCTTCAAACTCTGAGATCGCGAACAAGGTTATGCCGAGTAATCCCTACACATTCTGGGGGCCTTGGCTAGGAACTGTGGCAAAAACTCCCAAGTGCTCTCCTTCTGGCCTACGTGCCTTTAATTCAAGACGCAATGGGTCTGACCTTGCTTTTGGAGGATAAAGCTAGTGTAGGAGCATAACAAACCTGACAGAGCTTCCGCTCTGCTGACATAGCCTTCGAGAACTCACGGCTCCCTCCACACTTCCATGAGATAATAGAATAGGACTTTGTGGAGTGGTCTACAAAAGTATATAATCCAAAAATGGAGACTTGATTATGATATTAAATTTAAGATAACTTATTTTGGGGTCATGAAATAGGTCAGCCGCACAAAACATACAAGCTCTAAGTCTTCAAAGAATCATATTATTTTTGAGATGAAGTAGGTTTTAGTGACTGTAGTCCCATGGCATGATTTTTAAAATGAGAAAACTGAAGACCAGAAAATTTAAATGACTTGCCCAACATTATACGTCACCATCCAACAAAGAACATCACAACATTTCTCTCTCTATCACACAGCAAAAGTTTTAGGACGGGAAATTAAGAGTTATTTTTCCCTTCTCATTGCTTTCCTTAAATTCTTCCACCCTTCACAAATTCCCGAGATAATTCTCTAGTGGCCATAGAGCCAGCCTTCTCATTGCACAGGTGGCCTCACCAGGTTCCTAGTAAAATTACCTGGGGACTTTGGCAACAAGGGTGGCCAAAAATCTCTGCTTGAAAGGTCCTAGTTATTAAATTAAAAAAAAAAAGAACTAGATTGACACACTTAATTTTTCAAGCTGAGTTATATTATCCTTATGACTATAAAAAGCATGTTAAAATAAGGTATTTTTATGTTTTGAGATTCCATTGAATTTCAAATATTCAAGTATTCTCTCCCAGAGGACTTTGGAACAATGATTATTTTAAAACCTCCTGTGACTATATAATGACAAACTCATACAAAGTAAACTATGATTGTTAAGTATTGATGACATGAAATAGAAGTTGAAATATCCATGATCTAAATGACCTCTGGTGAATTGGACCAAGACCAAAAAAAATGTGTTTTGCCAAGGATCATGTTCATTGTGTGCTTACAGTGAGACAGGTGTTTCCTGTTTCGAGCCACATGGTGCAGCCCTAAAGATTAGCCACAGGGAATCTAGCTGGTTCATTTAAGAAGGGGAAAAAATCTAATCCAATTTGCCCACAGTCATATAGACATAGCCTTAGGCTTAGATTTCAATATATATAAATTATGAATTTTATTCAGTTGGATTTTGTCTTGCTTTGACAGTATTTCACAAAAATCATAGAATCTTAGAATTGGAAGGGTTCTCATAGGTCCTTCTGATTCACATCATGCAGGATTATCCCCACAACATCCTTGTCAAATGCTCACTCAAACTTCACTTGAACCACTTTCAGTGATAGGGAGTTTTGGGAGGCAGTTCTGGTGGACAACTTCAAAACTACATTTCAAGAATCATTCTCATACATTTAACAAGCAAGGGTAACTACTGTCTCTGGGCCCATATAGCTTACATCTGATGTTAAGGGGCAGCCTTATCTTTCTATCGGACCCTTTATTATCCCTTCCCAGAGTTTACTCTGGGGATTGTCTCAATATAACTTATATAAAGTTTGTATCTAAGTTTTCATAAATATAAATAACAGGAATCTAAGGTCCTGTATAAACACTCATGGCAATAAATGGTGTCAAGTACAGGACAGCCTTTATTTACTAAATAAATAATAAATACTAAAGAAAATGCAGAAGATTCAAAGGACTTACAGGAGTTCATAAACAAATATAGAAAAAAAAATTAGAAGACTTTTAAGTAGCCCGTAAATAGTTGGTATAATTCTCTGCTTTTCTAATAATTTCAACTTTTCCTTGTTATCGTTCAGTTGTTTTAGTTCTATCTGACTCTTTGTGACCTTATTTGGGGTTGTCTTGGCAGGTACTGGAGTTGTTTGCCATTTCCTTCTCCAGCTCATTTTCCAAAGAGGAACTGAGGCAAACCGAGTTACGTGACTCACACAGGGTCACATAGTTAAAAAGTGTCTGAAGCCAGATTTGAACTCAGGAAGATAAATCTTCCCGGCCTGGCACTCTATCTACTGTGCCACCCAGCTACCATCTTTTCCCCAGGAGCTTTCAAATCTCCAACTCTAATCATCACTAACCCATGGTTTGCAATACTTTCATATGAGAACCTAATTCTGGGTTGCCACACATGTAAATCTTAAAATTCTCACAAATCTTTCTTTCCCTCAGTATTTTACATAGTTCCCTATCACTTCAGAAGCATAGTACCACCCATCCTACCTATGTACAATACCCCAATATATCCTTCTGAACAAAAACGCACGTTGGAGCTAACTGTACAAATTACTTACTATAATAATGGGGTGGAGGGTAGAGGAGTCAGGAGCTTTTGTTTCCCCGTGTCATTATTCTTTCTAGCTTCTAGAGGCCACATCTTCTCTTTCCAAGGGGTACAATGCTCTGGAAAATCCCTTTGTTTGAAGAGAAGGTTGGATTTCAGAAGTCTAAAGCCTAGAATCACTCACAAGGCAACCCAGGAGAAACCTCACTTCTCTGACTAGAAGGCTAGATTACAGGGTAATACTGCCCAGGATTTCCCCTCTTTTTTAATTAAGAGACTGAGTTTCCAGACTGATGTTGGTAAGAGTATGCAGCTTCTATGTACACACTCCTGCACTGTCCTATTTGCTGCCATCTCTTGGGCAAAAGATGTCCACACTCTGCTTTCTGGATTGGGCTCAGAAGGCAACAAAGAAAAACAGAAAGCGGCCAGGAGCCTGAGATACAGAAACTCTCTACATAGAAACTCTCTGCTCATGTCATTTAGGTAAACACATGTAGCTCACCGAGTCTTTCTACCCAAAGGCAAAAATTCTCCCCAATCCTATCTGCCCCATGTTTGCAACTTCTCTGGAATAAAAGTGGAGATGAAAAAGTAACCTAGATTCTTTGAGGAAAAAAACCCTTTCATAACAACAGGCCGATTCCTCTGACAAGAGGCCATTCTCCCAAGAAGACAAGGCAAGCGATTCACCTTTGACATGATTCCAGTTATCAAAATCCATACCTTAGAATGAGCATCTCCAAACAATTTTGATCGCACAACTCTATTAGAAAAAAAAATTGAGCATGTATTCCCACATATATTTGATTTTTAATTTACAAATTATGTTCATATACTTTTATATTAACCTTTTGTACCTCACAAAACACACAAATTAAAGTTTAAAAGGATAAGGTAAAGACGGAACAAACTACAAGTCATAAACGTATTTTAATAAGGGCAATGGGATTGAATATGTTCCATTATTTTTGAAATTCTTGTTTTAATACTTTATGACACACCACTTCCAAAGGTCAGATCTAAGTTTAGTTTAGTCTTAATGGCTGTCATAGTTGAAAAAGATGCCTCATAACCATACGTAGATTAAGATGGAATTAGTACTTTCTTGGCTCTCCTAAATAATGATACTTGTTTTTCAATCCTGTCCATCATTTGTGAAGGATTTTTATTAAAATTTGACTAACAAATTTCCATCTTTCTTCCTATCAATTAAATGTTGTTGCAAAATGCTCTATTCTATTTTTATATATTTTAACAAATGGGTTCAGACCATCTGAAATGCTTTATCGTTTTTTTAAAAAAATTATTTATTTATTTTTAGTTTTCAACATTCACTTCCATAAGATTTTGAGTTCCAAAATTTTCCCCCTGCCTCCCCTCCCCCACCCCATGCCATCTGATATAAGTTCTACATATACAGTCATATTAAACATATTTTCACATTAGTCATGTTGTAAAGTAGAATTATAATGAATGGGAGGAATCATGAGAAAGAAAAAACAAAAAAAGAGAGAGAGCAAATAGCATGCTTCAATCTGTTTTCAGACCCCATCAGTTCTTTCCCTGATGTGGATAGCATTTTTCCATCATGTGTCTTTTGGAATCGTCTTAGATCTCTGCGTTGCTAAGAAGAGCTGTCTATCAAAGTTAGTCATTGCACAATGTTGCTGTTACTGTGTACAAAGTTCTCCTGGTTCTGCTCTCTTCACTCAACATCAGTTCATGTAAGTCTTTCCAGGTTTTTCTGAAGTCCACCTGCTCATCATTTCTCATATCACAATAGTATTCCATTATATTCATATACCACAACTTGTTTAGCCACTCCCCAACTGATGGACATCCCCTCAATTTCCAATTCTTGGCCACCACAAAAAGAGCTGCTATAAATATTTTTGTATATGGGGGTCCTTTTCCCATTTTTATGATCTCTTTGGGATACAGACATAGAAGTGGTATTGCTGGGTCATAGGGAATGCACAGTTTTATAGCTCTTTGGGCATAGTTCCAAATTGCTCTCCAGAATAGTTGGATCATACCAACAATGCATAAGTATTCCAATTTTCCCAAATCTTTTCCAACATTTGTCAGTTTCCTATTCTTTCATGTTAGCCAGTCTGATAGATGTGATGTGGTACCTGATTGTTTTGATTTTCATGAAATGCTTTCTATAGAAAAAAAATTTAAATATTTTAGAAAAATGTGTCAAAGGTTTTTTTTTTTTTTTTTTTTAAGTACGCATATACAAAATGTCCCAAAAATCTTAGGGTAGTTTTAAGCTATTATTGCCTCATAATTATTATTGCTTAAAATTGCCCTAAGACTTTAGGGACATCCTGTATGAGAGATCTTATAAATGACACACTTATATAGTATTTTTCATCAACAAAATCTTAGTTTGTGAATGTCTTGCCAATAGTGATGGTTTCCAAACATCTTTAGAAGGCATGTTACTATACAATACACACTTAGGATGATGGGCCTAGTTAATCACAGTGTGTCTAAATTTCTATTTCAAATAATTCTGATACTTTTGAATTTTTCTGACTAGGTTCTCTTTAAATCTGATTAGATAATCCTTATTTTACTTCATTCCCTAAACCAGAAGCTCCTTGAGAAAAGGAGTTATTTTTGCCTTTCTTTGTATCTTTAGCACTTAGCACAATGCCTGGCACATGCTGGTGCTTAACGAAGACAAGCTGACTGACTGGCAAAAAGTTTGAACTAGGAATAGAGGAAATGTCAGCTCCAGCATTTTTCTGATGTTCACTTGTGCTTGAATTATAAGTATTATCCTCAAATACCAGGGTTTGGGTTTTGTTTTTGTTTTGTTTTGTTTTTGTTTTCCCTGTTTTTGACAGGGGAATTTCACAGTATTTTACCATGGAGTAAAGATCAGTTGGAAGGCTTAGAGAATTTTATTAGACAAAGCTTTTTTACTAGTATATTGGAAAGAGTTCTGACTTTGTGATTAAAGAAGTATAGACTGCTTTATAGGAAAATAATTATAGACATGCACAATAGAGAACTACGAGTTGAAAAAAATTCCATTATCAATAATTGCTGGCTAGATGAGGACACAGATGCAAAGACCTCCTAAAATGTTTATGTCCTTCTCTGAGTGTCCTGATTAGTTTCAACTGTGTAGTCAAGGGCAAGGGCAACTTTTAATGCTATCCCTTTGAAAGAATCTTTTAAAGTCCGTTTTGTACATTTGAATTTAGTTAAAACTGGATAAAGTAATCTGTAAATCCACTTAACTAGATACACTTAAGCTGCAAAATGTTGCAAAACAAATGAATAAAGGGTTTTGTAGGAGTAACATCTACTGCACTGGGCTATCTTTCCCAGCCTCGCCTCAGTCCCCCAAATAGCATTGAAATCATCCTTGCAACTTAACTGAGACAGCTAGACTGTGCAACTGATCAAGGCCTGGGCCTGGTGTCAGGAAGACCTGAGTTCAAATTCAGTCTCATACATTTATTAACTGTGTGATTCTGGGTAAATTACTCTTATTTGCCTTAGTTTCTTTATCTGGAAAATTGAGATAGCAACAATACCTATTCCTTAGGATTCTTGTTGGGAATCAAATGAGATAGTAATTGTAAAATGCGTAGCATGTATCTGGTTCACAGTAAATGCTATGTTAAAGCTAGCTATTATTTTTATGTTAGCTATTAATTGGTATAGAAGACTAATGCTGAAACCACTGGTATATCAAGCCTAGCAGACCAAGAACTGCTCAACATACTCCAATAACCAGGCATGTCACGATAGCAAATGATAAGGCAGAGCAGCTACACCCAAATGAATCAGTTCTGTATCCTTGCTAAATATCCTTTCCCTGTTATTATTATGAAAACTTATGTTTTGTTAAATTCCATATGACTTACAAACATGTAATTTTGTTCCAATATTGAGATCAGGTTAAGACTGGCCCAAAACAATCTACATATCTCAATATGTACTTCTAAATACCCTCCCCCTAGAACCATCCTTTATAAGAAAGAATAAAAAAAGTGAAAAAAACTAAGCAGCAACACATTGAAAAAGTGTGCTAAAGATAGAAAGAAAGGTAAAAATAGTTCAGGGAGCTTTTAATGTAGGGAGCAAAGTAAAAAGGATTACCTAATCAGATCTATCAAAAAGCTAGCCAGAAAAATTCAAAATTATCAGAATTATTTGAAATAGAGATTTAGATACCCTGTGATTATAGGTTATTTCACACTCATTCATCTTTATACTTTATGCATACTTTATACGCTCATATGCTTCTTTCTACAATGGAAGGGAGACTTTCTCCTATCTCCTTTTCCGGGGGGGGGAGGGGTCAATATGGTATTTGCTGCTTGAAAAGTCTAAGAGAAATGCCAGGAGCAGAACAGAGGCCTCTACATAATGTTTGTCAATCTAATGAAGGGCTTTGGCATTGTCAGTCAGGCTTGTGGAAAGTTATGTCAAAATGTGGTTGCCCAGAGAGGTTATTCAGTATTGTAAATCACTTTTATGATGGCATGCTTACCCAGGTTCTGGACAATGCTATTGCGCTTTCCCAGGCACCAGTGGAGTGAAGCAAGGCTGTATGCTTGCTCTCCTGCTTTTCAGTATGATGTTTTCTGTGTTGTATTCAGATCAGATGCCTTCAATGAGCACAAAAATGGCATCAGGGTCAGCTACCGCACTGATGGTAAACTGTTTAATTTGAAAAGGCTACATGCCATGACAGAAGTGGAGGGAGAATTGGTGCATGACTTTCTGTTTTCAGATGACTGTACACTCAATGAATTTTCTGAGGCTGAGATACAAAACAAAAAAAAAAAAACCCGAAAAAACATAGCTTGATTTTCTAAGGCTTGTGCCAACTTTGGCCTAACAATTCACACCAAGAAAACATGATTGCTCCACCAGCCAGCAGCACACTGATTAAAGGAAATGGAGAAATTCTGAATGCCACGGATAAGTTCACTTACCCTGGCAGTATATGTTTCAGGGATGTCCACATGGATGACTATGTGGATGCACACATTGCCAGAGCTAGCTCAGTGTTTGGGAGGCTCCGAAGGAAAGTGACAGAGAGAAGAATATGTGGGGTGAGATCACCTATCAGCAATTAATTTAAAAAAAGTCAGAGGTCTCTCATATTTAGGAACAGAAAAACTTCTTTATTATGATCCTGAGGGAAAGAGCGGTCTCCCAACCTATAGAGGATCAGTAGGGAGAGGTGGGGCCCAGAGGGCAAAACGCAGCCTTATACTCTAAGCAACACCCCCCTCCACCACTGCCCCACCACCACTGGTCTTTTACTCTCATTGGTGGAAACCAGGCTCACTATTTCGCAGAAATCTACTACCCCAGGTACAATTTAGCCAATGCCAAACTCTTAAAGACACTTTTCCCCTTACTTGGTGAGAACACAGTTCAGGTGACTTTTAGTAACTCAAACTTAGGCCTAGCTGTCAATCAGAAGCCCTGAACCATGCCAAAAGTTCCCCACCCCCATTCATTCCACTTAACTCACAGAAAGGCCGAGATCCAGATTCCATGAGAGGGCTTCACCATCCCACTCAAGAGGTATTAGAATGCCTACCAAAGTGAAGGTCTATAACACCCTTGTGCTGACCTTACTGCTGTATGCCTGTGCAAGCTGGACCATTTACCAGCACCATCCAGGAAACTAAATAGCTACCATTTGGATTGACTTAGGAAGATTCTGAAGATCACCTGGCAAGATAAGGTATTGGATACTAAAGTTCTTTTTTGAGCTGAACTGCCAAGAATTCATACTTTACTGAAGAAAGCCCTACTCCAATGGGCTGGCCACGTTGTTTGAATACTAAAAGTGTGTTTGCCTAAAAGACTATTTTATGGAGAAGTTACACAAGGCAAGCACTCACATGGAAGTCAAAAGAAGCAATACAAGGACTCTCCCAAAATCTCTCTGAAGAATTTTGGAATTCATTGTGAGACATGGAAGACAAAGGCATTGGACCACCCAGCATGGTGTGCCTGCATTCGAGAAGTTACTATGCTCTATGAGCAAAGCAAAATTGCAATGCTTCAGAAGAAATGTGAGATGTGCAAATTTAGAGACATCTCCACTCTAAATGTTCATATGGAATATTTTTCTGAGCTGACGTTGGTCTGATCAGCTACATTCTGTACCTCAACCCCAACATAATTATTTCATTTTGGTCCTCTTTGAGAATGAAAGACAACAACCAACCATCCCTGTTACTTTAGAGGGCAACATCATCTCCCCAGTCCCACAGACTCACAACCTAGGAGTCATCCTAGGTTATTCACTATCTTTCACTCACCCATATTCAAGTTATTGGCAAGGCCTACTGATTTCAACTTTGCAAAATCTCTTGAATACACTTCCTTCTCTCCCCTGGCACTGCCACCACTCTAGTGAAGGCTCTCCTCACCTGATTCTTTGATTACTGCAATATCCTGGGTCTAGCTGCCTCAAGTCTTCCACTTCAGTCCATTCTCCATTCAGCCACTAAAGTGATTTTTCTAAAGCACAGTGATTGCCCCCACTCAGTAAATTCCAGCAACACCCTGTTGCCTCAAGGAGCAAATACCAAAGGCTGTGTTTGGTCTTCAAGTCCTTCCTCCCTGCTCCCCATTCCCAATATACACCATCTTTTCTTTATACTTACTTTCCGAAATGTACTCTTTGATTCAGTGATCTTGGCCTCTACCTGTCCCAGAAACAAGACATTTCATCCCTCAGCTAAGGGCATTTCTTCTGGCTATTTCCCATGCCTGGAACACTCCCTCCTCTGCTCTACTACTAACTACTAACTTGCCTAGCTTTCCTCAAGATCCACTTTCGTCAGGAAGCTTCCCCCAACTCCTTTTAGTTCCAATGTTTTCTATCTCTTAATTATTTCCTATTTATCCTGTAGATAGTTTCCTTTGTATATATTTGTTTGCATGTTGTCTCTCCCATTAGGTTGTGAGCTCCTTGAGGGCTAGGAGTGTCTTTTGCCTCTGTTTGTATTCCCACACTTAAGCATAGTGCCTGGCACATAGTAGGCACTTCATCAATGTTTATTGATTGATTGAAATCCCTTTGTTTTTGACACAAGGGCTCAGATTGTATAAAAGTGTTCAGAGACATACTTCCTTGTTCTGGGCAACCATGTAAAAAGCTTTAGGCCTGGCTTCTAGCCAATTATGCATCAATGCTAAGGTCCTTACACTATAAGATAATAAGAAGTAACCTAAGTGGCTGCTGAGCCAGAGGAGCTGATGACTCAGAGAACATACAAGATGGATTGATCCAGCCCTCTGCAGTGTTCTTCAAGTCCTGCTTTAAAGCATGTGGACTCCGGCCCTGCCTTCCATTTGGCCTATATGGGATCATTAGCACATGTTCTAACTAAGCTAGCTTTCACCTGGGCCCCTGACTGGTTTTGTTTCTTGGTTTTTGTTTTTTCCTGATATGAGGAGGTTGGATATGTTATGGTGGACACGTAGGATTAGAGATGACTTTGTGAGTTTGAGGTCTGGAAGTCCATGATAGGTTGGAGCTGAATGACAGCAGATGGAGAATCCATTGGAAATTACCCCAGCACTCTTGGAAAAGATGACCACTGAGAAGGGAATTTGCCTAAAACTATCCATTATATTGGCAGGGCTATTTAAATAGTCAAACTGATACGTAAAGTGCTTAACACTTAGTTTTGCAAAGTTGCTTTTTACTATGATGAGGTTTAAATATTATTCACTTACCAGATTGTAAGAGTTGTTATAAATGAAAGGCCTTGAGATCATTAAGCTGGGTTCCCTGGAGCTGGGGCACTGTGCCACTTCCTGTTCTAAACCTAGCTATGTGGCATGGACCAG
Source organism: Phalanger gymnotis (assembly GCA_028646595.1). Taxonomy (NCBI): domain Eukaryota; kingdom Metazoa; phylum Chordata; class Mammalia; order Diprotodontia; family Phalangeridae; genus Phalanger; species Phalanger gymnotis. Next base: position 129,254,354 of record CM053623.1, on the reverse strand, counting down.
ATTCAGTAATGTGGGAGTCTACCTCTAACTCCTTATACCTTACCCCTGGGAATAATTTAACTTATGGTTCATGGCAAGGGTCACCTTAAAAGATATGCACAATACAAACTTTGGATGAAACAGGTAACTTATTCCTATATACAAAAGAAATGCTAAATAGAAAAAGACTCATGATCATGCATTTAACCTTAATGAATAGGATTCAGTAACAACTTTCAGGTAAAAACATCTGAAAAGAAAAAAAATGAAAAGCATATAGATTTGCTTACTATAATATATGCTACTCAGGGTAAATGACTACAAATATGAACTATAGTTCTACAGTTATGATGAGTTCAAATCTAATAGAGTTGTAGCCCTATATCCCTTGGTTAAGGGATAACAATGATTGGAGTAGGTACTGAAGCAGAAACCTAGATTTTCACAGTGGTCCTCATCTATCTAGGCCTTGGAGGCTACAGAGGGCTAAAGCATTTTGTAGTCTTCTCAGAATCTAGTAACTACATGGAACAAAATGGGTTGCACTTTTAACTTGGAAGTCTATTACCCTTACCTGGTGCTTGAGGAAGGAATGAAAGCATTTTCTCAGTTTGATGATGGATAACAGAACATGCTTCCACATGCACAAGTAGGTTCTGGGATGAAGAGGCTTCAAAATCCAATTCCTTGGTCTAGTGATGGTGGAGAAAGGAAAAAGTTGTGAGTTAGACCATCAACGTTTAGTGGCAGTAAAAAGTTGAGGCATTGTTTTTTCATTGGTTTAGTGGCTCAAGAGACAGATTCAGGGAACTAGGTTCTGTGGCAAGGAGAATCACAGTCTCCAAGACAGGCCAAGGTTAGGCTGCCTCCCTCACTGGGAAAGCTCCGAGATAAGCAGAGCTCATTACCTGCTTTGAAACAGACCATTCCTTTTTTGAACTACTCTAATTGTTAGAAAATTTTTTTTCCAACAATGAACCTACATTTGCCCCTTTGCAATTTCAATTTGTTGCTCCCAGTTCTAACCTCTTGGACAAAATGTTCCACATTTTGATGATATCTAGGAGCCCTTTCATCTCTGAGATTCTATGACTTTATTACAATGATAATATACTTTCAAGTACCATTTTTTTTTACTTACACAGCACATTATATACAATAGCTTTTTTGACTCACGTAACAATGCTACGAAAACGATTCAGATTGCTCCTCCACACAGATGAATAAAAGTGAGTTTATCACCAGTCAGCACAGATATTAAAATGACAATCAGAAGCTCCTAGAGGTCCACTTTCTTTTTCTGGGGCCACCACCCAGGTGAGTGCCACTTTGTAACTTTGCTGTGTTCTATGCCCTCTATTTACCATTTTTTTTTTTTTACTTACAGAGTAGTTTATATACTGTGACATTTAAAAATTTTAAAGGACAATTTCTGGGTAATTAGTTATTTTATTAATAAATAGCCATTTCATTAATAATTAATATTATTTAATAATAAAATAATAACATATTTTAGTAAAAAGAGTCAGTGGCACTCTCAAATAGCAAAGACAATCATGATGGTATGCTCATAGCTTATATGCCCGGGAAGAGGGATGTTCCTGAAGGTGGCAATCAACTCTGATTGGTTAACAATGAATGAGAGAATGAATATTACAAGGAGGGGCTAGACCTATTCTAATGAAATTTAATTATGTTATTTACTTCTAAGTCAACCCCAGCCTTGGGCAAGCTATTCAAAGAATTTATGCTAACTCAAACCTGAGTAGAGCAGGAAAGTTAATCCAATCTCATTATCCCTGACATCCTTCAAGGGACTAAACTTTTAAAATGACTGTAGAAAAAGGGGAAACTCTGGATCTCTTCAAATCATTTTCTCTCAATATAATACTTAACTTTATAGACAACATACTATACATACTTTCTATACAATGGTATTTTATGTACAATAGGTTATTTGACTTATTTATTTTATTTATTATTTTGACTTATTTGGCAACTTTATGAAATAAGTAGTACAAATACCATTATCCTAGTTTTACAGTTATCAAAATCAAGGCAAAGGGAGGTTGCGATTCGTCAAACATCATCATGTTTGAATGCCCAGTTTAGTGCTATTTTTCTATTACACTACATGGCCTTCTCATGTCCAAAGCATCCTCTCTTCTTCCCAAAGAAGGGGACAAAGTAACTTCTTTATTCTCCTCTTTCTTGGAGGGAGAAGGAAAAAGCTATATTTTCATAAATTTTCTTCTGTAAATAATTTATTTAATGGCCTTAAGCAATTTCTGTGACTTTCTTCAATTCAGGAGGAAATAGATTCCACATTGTACCCTGCACAGTGTTTAATTCTGGCTCTCAAGTCCAAAAATGGGGGTGTGACCGCTGTGTTCCAGAGGGCAGTGGCAGAAGCAGAGATAGCACCAAAATAGTGTGTGTTTGGACCCTTACATCCCGTCAGTCATGCTTTGAGAATCTGTACAGAGTTAAGTTATTTACTGGGCTCTGTTCAGCAGGAAATGAGACTTTGAGCAGAGAGTGACCTCGGCCATCCTCCCCTCTGGCAAGATGCAAGAAGAGGTGGAGTCTGTGTTGGGGGGGTAGGAATCCACACCCTCCTTAAAAATGTGGTTTGTAGGACATATTTCGAATGGCCACAGTCAGGAGAATCTTCCTTTATTGCGGATTAGACACATGGAAAATTTCAACCGAGTGTATTTTTTTTTTGATTTTTACATACAGTTGCTCAAAGATGAATGATATGTTGTTCTCATTTTCCAAGGCCAAATTATCTTTGGGCTGTGATCAAGCATGAGAAATTTCCACCCCAAGGATAATTTTTTTGAAGATTGCACAAGCAATGGAAGTTCATAGGTAACAACATTTTTTATTAATATAAACAGGCTAGAATTTTTAGTATTTCTTACAGAATGCACTTTGTAAAATGGTTAAGGGCCAAAGAAGCAAAATGTGTAGAATGGCTCATTTCACAGAATTTTAAGCCTGAAGGATGGGAGCGATCTTCTACAGCTAATATAACCCTTTCATTTTACTTTTTAAAATTATTGATATACTTTAGTTTTTGTCACTTTCATTTCCTATTATTCCTTTAAATACTTCCTCCTTCTCCTACCCAGAGAGCCCCACCCTGTAAAAATCATGAAAGAAAACAGAAAAGCAGTTCAGCAAAAGCAACAAATCTATGAAATACTTAAGAATAAGAATACACATATGTATATGTAGGTGGGTGTATCTGTATATATGGGGCAGCTAGACAGTGCAATGGATACAGTGCCAGGCTTGGAGTCAGGAAAGCTCATCTTCCTGAATTTGAATCTAGCCTCAGACAAGTGACTGAATGTCGTCTGCCTCAGTTTTCTCATCTGTAAAATGAGCTAGAAGAAAATGGTGAACCACTCCAGTATCTTTACCAAGAAAGGGGTCACAAAGAGTCAGCCATGACTGAAACTACTAACAACAAAAAAATGTGTGTGTGTGTGTGTGTGTGTGTGTGTGTGTGTGTATGTGTTCTGTGCCCATAGTCACCTATATTTATGAAAAAGGGGAGGATTTGCATTTTCTCATCTTTTTCAGGGTCAAGCTCAGTCATTTCAATTACACTGCGTTCATTTTGTCATTCTTTCAACATACCTTATGTCACTTGCATATTATTCTCCTGTTTCTGCTTACTTTGCTTTATATCAGTTAAAGTTTCTATGTATCCTTCCTATTCTCCATTTCCCACACTAATGCAACATTCTATTACATTCATGTACCACAGTTTCTTTAGCTATTTCCCAGCCAATGGTCAAATATTTTGCTTCCAATTCAGTGTTACTACACAAAAAGTGTTACTATAAATATTTTTAGTCTATTTGAGACTTAAACATTAGAACACAAAGCAGCTCATGGAACCACTGCCTTAGAAATATTTTTTCTTCCTTGCTGGTAACTCCGTCCTGTTCTGTCTAGTACCCCACTATCTAGAACTTTACAAATTGGAAAATCCCAGCTTTTTAGCTAATTGGGGACTCTGTGACTATGACATTAGAAATGGGAAACTAATCAAATGTGCTGGAATGATACCCCTCTCACCTCTTTAAGGGGGAAAACTGGCCCTCTTCTATATTAGTGAGCGATCTCATTGTATGAAATGAATGAATTTAAAATAATTTACTAATTATTTACTACGTGCAAAACAATTTGCTAAGTACCAAAAATACAATTAGAAAAGCAAGACAGCTCCTGCCCTCAGGACCTCATATTCTAGAAGGAGAGAAAACACAGGTTTTAGTTACAAATCAAATGGAAGGCATTGTAGTCTTTGTGTTAAAGATGGTAATGGGTATTCTTTAATATCATTTCCAGTAATAAAACCATATTTTCTACTGTAGAGCCATTTAGCAATGCCAAGGACTTTGGTGGTGAGAAACGTCTGTTCCCAAACTTCTATAGCTGTGGCTACTGAGGAGGTCACATGTCTACAAGGATTGCTTCCCTGGAGTATGGCTTCAGGGATCAGGTGGGAAGCAGGAAGGAAGTCAGTAAGCATTTATTAAGCACCTATTATGTGGCAGGCACCTTGCCATGCACTGGGGATACAAAGAAAGGCAAAAGACAGTCCCTGTCTTCAAGGAGCTCACAATCTAATGAGGGAGACAACATGTAAACAGCTATATACAAATAAGCTGTACAAGGGATAAATTGGAAATAATCAACAAAAGGAAGGCACAAGAAACAGGTCTGTGGGAGCTGCTGTTCCCAGGGCTCTTGTCTTACCTGCCCCTCCAATGCAACCTTCTCATTTTAGCATTAAGAAAAACAAAGCCCCAAAAGGTTGTATCCTGTGCAAAGTCAAATGAGAGTGGTCTCTGGGGTGCTATTGTTTCAAAGGTTCTTAGGCTTATCTGCCCAGTAGCAGGTGGTCAACGATTGATATCAGTGATGGCAGTGAAGGTTGGCTCCTTCTTCATAACAGTTCTTCCTTTAATTATGGCTGCAAAGGACAAGATAGAAGCAGGGCTGGCAGTCTGAGGGCACTCCTACTCACAGGACTTTAAGCACCTGCATGGTAGGTAGTATCTTTCCAAAGGCTGTTTGCATGGATGCTAGCTTCAGGGGCTAGACTGGAAACAGAATCAGTGGTATGAGGGGTGCTACTTGTCCCAAGTTAAAGGTCAAAGAGTAGTTGATCATTAAGGTGGGTTGAGTTTCCAAGCACATGCCACCTCCTGTCTCTCCCTCACAATGTCTTACTGCTTTAGCTAAGATGGTTTACCTGACCTTGTCGGTGGAAATTAGTCAGTACTTAGTGTCAATGGTAGGGAGGATGGTAAATCCTTTCTTTACAAGAGTTGTTTCTCTCAATGATTACTTCATAGGCAGGCTTAGAAACAGGGTCAGTGACCTGGGGGGGGGTCTCTGCTTTCCTTAGGGATCTTGGGCTTACCTAAGAGTAGTGGTTCATGGTGTTGCTTATGGCCTGGATAAGTATTCCTTTCTCCACAAGAATTGCTTTCCACAATTATTGAACCCAGGTCTGCAAGAACCCAAGAGGCGTGATGAGAATTTGGAGGTCACAGAATACACTTCCTTGTTACTGTCTTAACCCACTCATCTTTGGAACTCCCTTCCTGTTGCTCATGTCATCCTGACTGATAAATGAGTGCAAACTCACATATCTAGGGGGGATATCTAATATATCTAGTATTTAGTATTTTTAGAGAATGCACTTTGTAAAATGGTTTAAGGCCCAAGAAGCAAAATGGCTCATATCTATATCTAGTAAGCACTAAACATGCTTCACTTTGTAATCTGGCCATCTTGCACTGCAATCTCTAGTCTGCCAGAGACCATGTCCTGGGAGCCAACTTCTTTCTGCCACCACATGGGCACAACATGGCTTGCCCACTCTCTTTCCATCGCTTCCAGTGGGATTCATAGTCAAATCAATAGTTCTATTTCTAAGGGAAAGGACATTTTACTCAATTCCCTTGTGATTCCACTCACCAACTCCTTTCACTTCTTTTTTTTTTTTTTACTTTATTTTATTTTTAATATGTTTAGTTTTCAGCATTGATTTTCACAGGAGTTTGAATTACAAATTTTCTCCCCATTTCC
>CM053623.1:129211816-129247755 GCA_028646595.1 Phalanger gymnotis | reverse complement strand
CATGTTCCCAGCCAACTTACTTGACCCTTGAGTTTTTCAAAAGGGTATGACTGCTTGTAGACTAAAGAGTTCTATGTTCCACACTTGGGTGGATGCGCTGCCTCACCAGCACTCCTCCTTCCCCAAGAACCCCCTTCCCGGACTGGGCTTAGATCTTCAGCAGGCTCTTCACTCCTGCTCTGATCAGCCACTTAATTCCTCCCACCAGGTGGGCCTGGGGCCAGAAGCAACTGCAGCTGTAGTTCTAAAGCTGCCCCAGGGGCAGTGGCTGAACAGCAAACTCAGTCCCCGCAGCTTTTCCCACTAACCTTCTCTGTTGTCTTTGCTGTTTGTGGGTTGAAAGGTCTGGTAACTGCTTCAGCTCACTGATTCAGGGTGCTGGGGCACACTCTGCCCAGCTGCTAGTCTCCTTGGTCCGCACCGCCCACACTGTGCTCTGCTCCACTCAGCTCCACTCCCCCAGCTCCCAGCTCTGTGCGAGATAGACCTTACCCAGAGACCATCCAGGCTGTCCTGGGCTGGAGCCCTGCTTCCCTCTGCCACTTTGTGGGTTCTGCAGTTCTAGAATTGGTTCAGAGCCATTTTTATAGGTTTTTGGAGGGACTTGGTGGGGAGCTTATGCTAGTCCCTGCTTTCCAGCTGCCATCTTGGCCCTCCTTTCACTTCTTAAGCTCAATACAACATTGCCTAAGTCATCTGAGCAGGGTAGAATACAATGGGATTGTCACTGCTCTGATCCTGGACATTGTGAAGCCTAAGACTGCATTAGCTTTTTTTGGCTGCCACATCACACTAAGTATGCACATTGATATTGCAAGCCACTAAAACCACCAAATATTTTCTTTTTTCTGAACTGCTGTCTAATCACACCTCTCCCATCTTGTGCTTATAAATCTGACTTTTTCAAACCCAAGTGTAGAACTTATATTTATCTCTATTCAGTTCAATTCTATCAGATTTGGCCCAGTCTTCTAGCTAGTCAAAATATTTTTGGATACTTACTGTTATCCAACATGTTAACTATCCCTCCCAGCTTTATGTCATCTGCAAATTGGATAAGCCTGCCACCTATGGCTGTCACACTGCTCTGAATTAAAGGGTTTGTATGCATGTGCATGCAGTCTAAGTCATGAAAGTATGCATTTTCAGAACACAGGAAGAAATACTGAACTGAAGAAATCATAATTTGGTTTTATAACACCTCAGCTCTGTCAATTATTGCCATTTTACCTTGTTGGATGAAAAACAATGAGTTTTACTCTGAGGGCTTGGAAGAATGTGTGTCCAACAGCATCTCAGCTTGCAACTTCAGTACCATGTTTGGGTAGCAAGTCGATTATTTCCAGTTTAAGGGCAACAATCTGGCCCCTATCTCCACTTACCCATAATACCTCAATCTCCTTCTTCCTTTTCATAGAACAATAATGAATGGGAACTCAGATTTTTTAGGTTCATATATCCCAGTTATTTTAGTTAATCTGTTAAGATAACCACAAGTAATTCATGCATTGGTTTATGTTGTTGATGTGAGTTTGTTTCAAATGTGTCAAAAGAATTCTTAGGTGACTTTTATTAAAAATACAATATTTTTTTCCTGATAATTGGTGACATAAAAGGAGGAAGTAGAGACTTAGCCAGAGATGAATATGTGTACACTTAAGATATAACACATAATCATATCTTCCATACGACTTTCATTTATTCCATACGACTTTCATTTATTCCATATTTTAAAACAAAAATTAATGCATTTTCCTTCCATGGTATATAAAGTAAGATGTTAATGTAACCTAACTATGGAATGTTCAATTTAACAAACATTGAGTAATGTATGCAAAGCACTGTGTTAGTTGCTGGAGATTAAAGGAAAATAGAATGTTTAAAATGTTTCAATGGATGTATATTGCAGTATTACTAACTCCCTCTCCCTTAATCATTTCCCCCCACTATTAGAGAAAGAGAAAGAGAGAGACAGAGACAGAGAGAGATGGAACCAAATAAACCATTTTTTTTTTAAGAAATAAGCATTGTCAAACAAAACGTCTCCACACAATGACCCTGTCCAAAAATGCACTGTCTTTCTGCACATTGAGTCAATCACCTCTCTCTGAATGGGTGGGTAAAGTGCTTCACCTCAGCGCTTCCGGAGACATGGTTCGGCTCGTTGCATTCGATCATTGCATTGATCATTGATCAGAGTTCTTATGTCTTTCAATGCTGTTTTTCTTTACCATGTCGTTGAGATCATATAAACTGTTCTCTTGGTTCTGTTTACTTCATTCTATACCAGTTCATGTTACCCAGGATTCCCTGAAAATATTTCTTTTGGCATTTCTCATGGCAAAAAAAGTCCATCACCTTCACATGACGCAATTAGTTCTACTATTCCTCAGTTGACCAGGGACCTCCTAAGATTCTACTTCTTTGCTTTCCTTTTTACGTTGTTTACCTTTTAAAACATGTTTGAGGATCAAGAATTTTGTTCTAATTGTGATTATAAACTTCCCAGTATTATCGTCCCCTCTTCACTCTCGACTCCAGCCCTGCTTGATTCCTTGTTCGACTTGATGCATTTCTACATCAAATTCTTTCTGTGTTTGTATGTAGCTGTGTGTTCCACTGTCCTTTGTCCAGTTTCAATAAAAGTGAGGTTCATTTGACACTTTCATCCCCTCATGTCTCCTTCAATGCTTGTATACTCTTTACACACCACAATTATGAGAAAAAAACAAGTTCCACACCCTTCTTTTTATACCAGTGTATTCATTTTACTTTCCCTTCTCTCTAGCTGTTTAAAAGGTAAAATTCTCAAAATAATACCAATACACTCAGAGTTTCTTTCTTTTTAATTTAATTCTCTCAATATCTTTGAAGACATAAATTTCAGAAGGGACTCTTGTTTCTTTTCCCTACTTTAGAATGTTAATATTATGTCATCATCTATACCTTTGTAATTGCTCAAATAAATTCGTCTTTGTAGGTGTCTCTTGAGTCTTGTGTTTAGATTTCAAAATCCCAACATAGCTCTGGTCTTTCTATCAGAAATGCTTGAAAGTCCATTGCAAGTCAATTTTTCCCCTGAAGGATGATACTCAACTTTTTTAGGGTAAGGTATTATTATTGTAAGTCTGTTTCTTTTGCCTTTTGGGATATTGCATTCCAAGATTTCTTATACTTTATAGAAGAAAACTTCTTTGTAATTTTGTCTGTGGTTCTTTGCTACTTGAACTGCTTCCTTTTGTATGTTTGTGGTATTTTTTCCTTGATGTGGGAGCTCTGGAAAACATCTGGACTAGAGTTCTCAATGTTGAAGCTTTTTGAGCAGAGGAGTGATATGGTTAGAAATATCAAATTGTCAGCTGGATGGGAAACGAAGTGGTGTGGGGAAGACTGGAGAGAGGGGCACCAGATTGGGGTCTGCTGCAATATTCCAGGCAAGAGGGCGTGAACTTAGATGGTGGCTGGTTGGTTGGTTGGTTGTTGTCCTTCATTCTTGAAGAGGGCCAAAATGACATCATTATGCTAGAGTCATTATAGTGTGTCTGACTGTGGTTGATCAGACCAATATAAGCTCTGAATGCTCTGAATAGGTTGGGCACAAATAGTCCATGTAAACGTTTGGGACAAATTCTGTAAATTTGGGCATCTCACCTTTCTTTTGAGCTACTTCAATTCTGCTTTGCTCAGAGAGCCTAGCACCTTTTTTGATGTGGGTATACCATGTTGGGCCATCCTTTACCAGCACCTCCCATGTCACACAATCAATTCCAAAGTTCTGCAAAGAGACCTTGAGAGTGTCCTTCTATCACTTCTTCTGATCACCATGTGAGCATTTGCCATCGGTGAGTTCTCCACAAAATAGTCTTTTAGGCAGGTATAGATTTGGCATTTGAGCAAAATGGCCAGCACATTGGAATTATGCTCTCTACAATAGAGTTTGAAAGCTTGGCAGTTTACGAGTGAAGAGAAAGAGATAGGTAGAAGTTGTGATGGTCCAATGAATAGCTTGGCAATTTGCAGAGTGAAAAATTGAGAATAATGCTCAGATTCTATACCATGGTTACTTGGAGAATACTGATGCCCAAGACAGAAACAGCCAAGTATCTCTTTCTTATCTATTCCTACTGCCTTCCCTGGGTGGCTAGGTAGCATACTAGATACAGCACAGGGCTTAGAACCAGGAAGACTCCTCTTTCCGAGTTCAGATCCAGACTCAGACACTTACTAGCTGTATGACCCTGGGCAAGTCACTTAACTCAGTTTGCCTCAGTTTCCTTATCTATAAAATAAGCTGGAGAAAACAAATGGCAAACCACTCCAGTGTCTCTGCCAAGAAAACCTCAAACATGGTCATGAAGAGTCGGACAAGACTGAAACGACTGAAAAACAAAACTGTCTTCCTTGAAGTCCCAACTAAAATCCTGTGAAGCTTTCCAAACCTCTCTTTTCTCTCTTTAATTTTTGTTGTTCAGTCATTTCAGTCATGTCCAACTCTTCATGACCCCATTTGTATATAGCTTATCTGTACATTGTTGTCTCCCCAATTAGATCAGGAACTCCTTGAGGCACTTTTGCCACTTTTTGTATTCTCAGCACTTAGCACAGTACCTAGCACATAGTAGGTGCTCATTAAATGTTATTGACTGACTAAGCTGAATGTGTGTGTAGTTGAGGGGGGGGGAAGGTAGTTGGGTAAAAGATAACCATTGCCTTTTGGATGTGTTATGGAATAGAATTGTGTATATCATGAGACAGCTAGGTGGCACAGTCAATACAATCAAGTATGGACACAAGAAGACCTGAATTCAAACCCTTCCTCACATACTTGCTCTGTCATCCTGGGGAAGTAATTTAACTTCCAAGTCTCATTTCCCTTAGCTTTAAAATGAAGGCATTGTACTAGATGGCCTCTAAGGTCCCTTCCAGTTCAAAATCTATTATCTTATGATTCTATGACTGAAACTAGTCTTAAATCTATATTTGGAATTTCTTAAAATCTGGATTGGGGAAGTAACCCTCAGTTGTCAAAGGCTATGCCAGCAGACTGTAAGTTGTATTGCATGCTCTATTATTTTGAAAAGTCTTCAAATATGCATCTGGTGACTGACTTTGCTGTTTTAGGACCTAAAACCTAGCTAACAACTGAGATTCTTATTGCCAAAAGCTTTGCCAGTAAGTGATTGAATTCTTTGGCTGTAGCATTCCATTATCCAAAATAATTCTTACAAAACTTAACCAAATTTACATAGAGCAAGTTGAAAGCCCATTTTGTTTCTGGAATCCGGAATGGCTAGAAGGGCTTAGAATACAAACTGCCAAGTAATAAGAAACTCTTTCTTTAAGACTCTCTAAATCACCTATCGACTTTCTCTTGCAGGATGATAGGGAACAAAGGGTAGCATTTGTTGTGATAGTAATATAATAGTACTAGTAACTCAGGTTTACAGAACATTTTCCAGGCAACAATGCTGTGAGACAGTGCAAATGTTTCTCTCCTCCAGCTTGCCTCTAGAAATTGGGTGACTAAGGTGTCTAGGATAACCAAAGTAATATGTATTAGAGCCAGGATTTAAACCCAGCTTTGCTGACTCAGGGTGCAATAATTTTTCTCAATATATTTGTTCTTAATTGACTGGCAGGAGAATTTGAAGGTGAAGAAAAATGTGTCAATTACCGCCATGTTCTCTTACAATTTTGGGTCAGGTACTCTGAATGTGCTATTCCTTTTTCAATCTCCTTTTCTCCAGGTGCATTAAACCTCTGAACATTAATATGAGGACCAGATATATCAATTGGCACAAATTTTTAACATAATTTTATTACGATTTATTACAATTTCTCTTGTCTGTCAATTACAAGCCGATATTATAATTTTACTTTGAAATAAAAATTTTCATCTTATTATCTCTATTGACTATGCCTCATGGATTAAAAAAATGTGCTGCATCAATTGATGTAGCTTGGTCCTTTGAAGTATTTTAAAATTCCTTTCTTTTCTTTAAGCATGCTTCTTTCTACAATTAAACCTTTGGCAGCATTACTAGGTTTGGATATTTCAAGGAAGCCAGCCTTGGTGGCCTTGCATTTTGTCAAATGCAGAAGCTGTTGAAAGGGACATAACCTATGTAATTAGGATTAAATCAGAGCAAAGACACAGGAGAGTTTTAGGTTACAATTTCCTGGTTCTCAAATAAACTAATTCTTTTATTTTTAGGTGGTTTAATCACTTCGTTGACTTAGTCTTGAAATATATATTCCCAAAGGAATACCTGAGCCTACAAGTTTCCTGTAGGTCAATTACAGCTGAAAGGGAAATTGTGAATTGGAATTAATGTTTAATAAATCCTTTTAGACACCAACCTTGGAGTAGTCAGTTATAGAGTCTTTGCAGAAGGACCAAATGTGTTTAGGGGCCAGGATTCCAGAGAACTTCAAGGTAGAGTTCCTAGTTAATGGCAAAGACTATGGGGCTCAGATTTTGTTCCTTATATTGATACCTATAGCATTAAACTGAAGCATAATAATTATACCAATTTAATTCAAGAAACATTTATTAAGCACATACTAAGGGCAAAGCATTATACTAAACTCTAGAGATATAAATATGGTACTGTTCCTGCTTTTAAGGAGATTATAAATATAACAGGGTGCGTGGGGGGGGCATGGGGAGGGAGTGATTCATAACTGTAATATGAGGAAGAGTAAGAAAAGTACCAAGAAGAGGTTCAGGCAAAGTGCTGTGAGACATATGAAGAGGGAGAAATCACTTTCACCTAGAGAGACATCAAAGGCTCCTTGAAGAAGTTAGCATCCAAATTTGGCCCTGAAGGAATGAAAGTAGAGCAATAGGCTGAAATGCAAAAGGAAGTAATTTCTGGCCTGGATGAAATGGTCAACAAAGGTGAGGAGATAAGACAATTTGGCTGGAATGTACAATGTAGAAGTAGACTGAGATAAAAGCCTGACATGTAGGTTGTAGAGGGCCTTGAATGCCAGAGTAGGTAATTTATTCAGTAGGAAATAAGTAGTCTTGAAAATTTTTAAGAGAAATAACATCATGGAAAGAGTATGTATCAAGCAATGCTAGTAATAAATTAGAAAGGACGGAATAAAGTCATGAAGACCAGATCAGGGGCTATTACAAAAGTCGTCATTGGAAAAAATGAGGGCTTGGACTAAATTGACTGCAGTTGGAGCAGCAAGGAGGGACCAGAGAGACATTGCAGAGCAAATGTCACGAGAATGAGAAAAAGGCTAAAAAGGATTTTTCAGTTAGGAGGCCGTTAGTGATCTCAGAGACCAGTAAAGTTGCACCAACAGGAACACGATTGCATTAAGGGTTAAAATGGTGAGGAAGTGGAAGCATTGAGTGTAGTCATATTTCTAAATGTTCTCTAGTGAAGGAGATGAGCTAGAAAAGGAAGAAGGCGAAAGGAAAGGAAAGGATTCTTTATAGACTAGGAGAAACTTCAATACTATCCAAGAATGAAGCTTTTCCATCTAACCTTATCAAACTGTTAATTATCTTGCATTCGTAAAGAAATGAAATGATTTCATCTTATCCTTAAAGGCATCAAACTCCATTGCTTAATATGGGAGCACTGAATATAAAATGAATAAAAAGAAAGTTATGCCAAGAAGAATGCCAAAAAGCCCCAAAGAAGATGCTCAGAAGTACAATGTAGCCTCAACATATAGTAATGATATTTTACCAGTATGATTGAGTAGAATTTTATATGTAATGAAGAAATAAACAGGCCTTTTTGAGTCCAAGTGTTGTTTTGTTCCCTCCCAACCCCACTCCAATGACACATATGTGTCATCAATGCCATTTCTGAGGCATTTCATGTGGCTTGACTTCAATGGCAAGCTAATCTAAATGCTTTCACACTGCAGTAGGACACAAATTTCTTGACAAGAGACTCCCAAGCCCCCAGGACTGGAAGGACCAATGAGCTTTTACAAGCAAGCTAATTTAATGCCTTAACAGAAGTGCATCTAAAGTAATCTGGACTGACTTGTCTGTATTACTTAAATGCCATCGAGTTGAAAATCCACAATTCCCTTGGCAATGAACAAGCCCCTCTCTCATTCTTCTAATTAACCTTTTCTTCTCACTAAATCTCTCCTGTGGCAATTTAAGTCCTCTTTCCTTTGGTTCTATTAGTAATGAGGAAGAAGTGCAGCTCCTGGTTATCCTCCAGCTAATATTCTTACATATATTTTAATACTCCTATCAAATGAGCCCTTAGGCTATGTCAACAAAGGATTTAGCCTAAGGCTGGATTTAAGTTTTGAGGTGGTCAACCTGCCTCATCTGTATGGAACTGATCTGCCATGAATGGAGCCTTTTAACAGCCCCCAAAATGGGATGAATTCAAGTTTACATTACAGAAATCCTTCCTTTGGAATCTTCATTCTGCTTTCTCTATGCTCTCCCATTCTGTTTTGCATTATTTCTAGGATGATTCCTGGCACACAATAGGCACTTAATACATGCTGATTAATTGGCTGATTGATTCTGTGTATATCTGTTTTCCCTTCCTACACTAGATGGAAACTTCTAATCAGGTCAGGAACTTTATCTTATTCTTGTTTTGTTAAGGATGGGGCTGACACCTGCAGCACCCTATTAATATGTTATTTTGGGACAAAACAAAGTTATTATTACTGAACCATTAACAAAAGGAAGTATACTTAGCCCTAAGCTAAGAATATGCCACCAGGGTATGGATGGCACATAATTCTATGGAGAGCATCCTCGACCCCCTTCCCTTTCTTCCTCGTCTCCATATAGGAATGATTCTGTGTCAAGAGAAGGGTATGGTGGCTTATGTGGTCTTTAGACCCCGCTGGTGGTACCCTAGTTCCATTCAAGGACCAATCAGTTCCCAGGGACAAGTTTGTTACCTCTTAGGGAAAACTAATCAGTTTTTTGGGGAGAGAGGAAGATCTCGGTAGATATTTGTCCTCAGAGGCAGAAAAGACCAATGTTCAATTCCTCTCTCCAACCAATACCAGCTGTGTGACCATGAACAAATCACTTAACTCAGTGACCCCAGTAACTCTAAGAATATGTAGATTTGGCTCGGGATTTTAGTGGAAAGAACAGTGGCTCAAGAATAAGAAGCCCTGGAGCACTCCTCCCTGTCACTTACTACTTGTATGCCCTTGAACAAGGCATTAAACCTTTCTGGGTCTCAGTTTCCTCACACGTAAAATGAGGGGTTGGGTTCAGTGCTTCTTAAATTGTGGGTTGAGACCCCATTTAGCAACAGTAAAATGTTTCTGAACATGTCGTGACCAAAATTAATTAAAAATCAAACACACAATGAATCTGAGATGTTTCTGGCAGTGCTTGCCATGATGGTTCTAAATACGAAATATTTGAACTTTGCAATGCTTATGCCCTCAGGCCACGCAATGCCAAGGAACACTGCCGAAACTGGAAAAGGGGCCATGAGTGGAAAAAGTTTAAGAAGCTCTGGGTTAGATGATCTTCAAAAGTCCTTTAGAGCTGTAAATCTCTACGATGTCTGTTACAGAGACAGCACTGGCTTATACAAGTAGGAAGGAGTTTCCATAATATGTATTCCTCACATCAATGAAATACTGCTGTGTGTAATTATTTTTAATTTCTGCAAATACTTGTAACAAATTACATTTGGTTTCTTTAAAATTCAGATTTTTAAAAAATAATTAGTATCGGCTTTTCTTTGAATTCATCCTAATGAGTAAGATTTTACTCCAGTGCTATATTATAAAATCCTAGATGAGGTACACAGAGTCAGAGGGCCTGAGTTTGAGCCCAAGGTCCATCATTTAGTGTCTAGGTTTCCCTGAAGCAAATTATTTAACATCTCTAATTAAGTTTCCTTAACTGTAAAAAGAGAGGATTAGAGCAGATGACCTCACAGGTTTCTTCCAGTACTGAGTTACAAAACTTAACTGCTGGGGATGGAGTTTAAAGATGGAGTTTAAAGTTAAAGATTTGAGGTTTACATTGCATTTTTCTTGGTTATGATTAATAAGGAATGAACGCTTATTATGTAACAACACTTATACTACAATCTGAAAAATTCCCTAATGTTTTCTTGTCTTGGTATAGCGATATTTACACATTAGACAGATGAACACAAAGAAAATGGAGCGCACTCTTAAATCCTCACCATCAGCAATAACCATAGACAATGGGGGTGAATAGAGTTGTCTGATTTGAGGAACAACAAAAGAAATACTCATGGTATAAATTATTTTCTTTCTAAATCCTGCCACAGGATTTAAAAATAAAATCTTTAAGATTTTAGAATTACACTGTTAAAATACAAATGATATTTTTTAACAAAATAAAATTTACTATTTTTTTTTTTACAAAATTTCTGCTAGGATCTCTCCATTTCTCCCTCCCAGAGAGACAATTATCTGATGTAGTGTACAACTGTTTTCTTAGAGCATTATGAAATTCTGCTACTATTTGTCATTAACACCATTGCTCAAATAAACTAAACAGTTCCCTAGGGTTCTGAGGAAATGTGCACATGATAGGTAACTCTTGACAGAAGAGAAGAAGAAATAATAGAGGCAGGGGTACCTTTCCTAAGCCTATTGGGGCACCACAGTGGAAAATCTTAAATAGCTGGAGAGCAGCATAAGGGTAACAGGGTATTGAGAAATAAGGATGCCAAAAGAAAGTAATAGTAAAGAGCAATTTCATTTATTCCACATTTGTATTTTACCAGAGTACTTGTATCATCAGACATGTAAGTAAATAATTTATAATTGTCATCTGACTAAATCCAATGTAATTTTAAAAAGAGAATCTGCCCTAGGCTTTTTTTTTATTTTTTTGACTTCTAGAAAGATTTACATTACTGCAAGAGACTGAGGGAAACCAGGTATGGCTAACCTGAAAAAAATATGGATATGGGAATTTTTCTTGCCAATGGAAAAGTATACTGTCTTTAGTCAGAACAATCAAAAAATAAAATACCTGTTTTATTTGCAATACTTGTTCCTAGAATGTTCCAAGTACAGCTAAGTCACATACCAACAAACTAGCACATCCCTGAGGTAACACAGTCTAACAAAAAGAGCATTGCCTCTCAACTTGGGGGACCTGGAGTGTCATAGGAACTTTATTCAAATCTCACTTTTGAAAATTGCTATCTGTATCACCATGGGAAAGTCACTTAAATTCCCTGGGTTTACTCTTCTTTTGTAAAATGAAAGGGGTAGACTAGATAATTTCTGATATCCCTTCCAGTTCTTGATATATCACCTATCTATCAATCTATTTGTCTGTCTGTCCATGTAGCACCATTTATCTATTTCCTAATGCTATATATCCCTCTTTCGGTACTGTATTACCCCAATTTGTTTTTCTGCTCTGTATCACCCTCAATTTATCCTTTTCCTTCTCAATCCAGTTGTAAGACTATGAATTGGCCAGCCTTACTCAACTTGACTAGAAAATATGTCTGTGAGATCTACTTGTGAGTTCATGGTCCAATTCTTCTCTTGTAGTCCCAAATAGTAATAAAATTGAATTGTCTAAACCAGAAAAATGCAAAATACTGAGTCTCTTTAGTAAAGAAGAAGCATGGTTGGCATTTGTCTCAGGAAGACCTAGTTTCAAATCTGTCCTCTGATAGATAATAATAATGAGCAAGTCAGTTAGTGGATCAGTGTCCCAGGTATCTCCCCAAGACTATTACAAAAAGAATAGTAGGTATACATTAGCAAAGGGAATTCTCATAATAGGAATTCCCTATACCAGTGAAACCATAGGACATGACACCAAAAAAAGACTTTCAAAAAATTAATTTTAATGATTTGTTGCTTATCACACTAACATTTTGAAAATATGTCTTTAATAGCTATTTTAACAACGATATAACAATATTAACCATTTATGTTTCATATATGAATGTTGAATTTGAAGGTATCTTTTAATAGGCAACTGATTCAATTTATTATAAACTAAAACATTGCTAAAAAGCAATAAATTTTAATTATGAAATATTTGAAAACTTAACATCTGTTCTCATGAGAACATACCAGTATTTTGACATCAATATCATAACCACATGCTTAAAGAAAACTGTTAGTATGTGCTTTAACATTTTCCTCTGAATTAAAAAAATATATCCTTAACAATATGTTTTGGGAGATTCCCAGAAACATAGCAAATGCAGGAAATTTTTTTTCCAAAATTTTGTATGAAGAAGAAGCTGAAGGAAGAGGAGTGAATGGGTAGTTATGTCCAAGTCTGGCTCTCCACCAATCACATCAAAACAGCAAGAAATGTGCAAAAGCAGGTAAAAGAACCATCACAAGTTTGTTCAGTATTGCTAGCATATGGGTTGGTTTGTGAATCCGACAGGTAAATAAGCAGAATGATCCACTGGCCCCATTATGATGTGAAAAAAGCGTGGAAAATCTTCTTGAATAGACCACATTGTATGGACCCCCCCCCCCATAAAAAACACATAAGACATGCATACAAGTTGCACAGGAAGGGCAGGCACAGGTGGGCTGTGATATACATTATTGGAGAGAAGCGAATTCTGAATGGGATTTTCAGTGAATAAGTATAGTTATACCTAATCATCAAACTGTGTGATCAGCTATACATTAGTAAATGACTCTTACCATATTAAACAGTTTTTAAAAATATGCCATCTAGAAACAGGTTATTCATTAAAAAAAAACAACTCTTATGTACTTGTACTTTTATACCCTAATAATAAATCACATCATCTTTTGGGGCTTTGTTTTCCTCATTTGTAAAAAGGAAGAGACTGGACTAGACTTTACAGGCTCTTCCTAGCTTTCCATTTCTTATAAAAAAAAACCCTTAAAGTTTAGGACAATTTCAAAAGAGAAATTATTTAATTGGTCGTAGGTATACTCTCCATTGATAGATATCATTACCATTCTACAGATAAGGACTTGTTTCTTTGTGAATTTCTGAACCAAAAAAAAAATCATGACCCAATGATAAGCCTCTCCAAATTCAGCCATAATCTTGCTAAGAAATGTACATGTCATCAGACCCATACCTCAACATTTTCCACATTCCAAGGTAAAACTCAGGGTCATATCAGTGGTAAGCCATCATCAAAATACTGGTAAATAGGATACCTGCATTAGAAAATTGGACACAAATGATTCTTATTTCAGAAATTCTGTCATATGTGACACATATAGTGACACATAATGTCACTTTTTCATAAGTGTCTTTCTGTGTTGATTGTAGATGGAATCATGAATGAGTAGGGCAGGCATGGCCACTGGGGGTAGGAGGTAGGGTATTTTCACCTTTTGGTCAGCTTTTTGTGGACCAAGCTCCCACAGACACTGGGAAATGGGGATGTTGGCTCCCCAAAAGGGCATAGGAACAGGGTTTCAGGATGATAAAGGATGAAAGAGGAAATGGGAATGAGTTGCCTCCTTCTCTAAGCACAAATACCCCTGGGAAATAAACAGCTCAGCCCATGAGAGTCTTGCTAGCTACCTTAGGCATAGAGACAGGAAAGCTATAGCAGTCTAGCTCTCAAAGGCAACAGAAAAGCTGTATGAAGGGGAAACCAGAGCTGCCAACTGGAACCAATTTTCAGAAACCTAAAGCCACTGGAGAGTTCTAGCAGCTTCAGAAAATTTCAGTTGCTGATGAGAAAATTGGGAAAATGTTCCAGTCTTGCTGTCACTTCTCCTGCTTTCTAGTGCTTATGATCCTTGATGCCAGAGGAAACCTAGACACAGAACCTCTTATATGCATAACTTTAAGGAGCAGGTGCCTCAAGATCATTTCCCACAAACTCCAAATATGTCAGCAGGTAATCAGGAGGAGGATTAGAGACAATTGGAGTTAGCATTCCGCAAGAGTAGAGTACTTACCAGTTTCATCATAACTTTGCTATGTTTAATAAATCATGTACTCAGAGAAAAAAAAGATTGCCTGTGTAATATCAAAATAGAGAGGAACATGGTTGAGCCAAAGGACGACAGCTTTAGAATTATAAATGCACTTACTTTTATAATCATGAACAATAACTTTATAAAACCTGTTAGGTTTATTTGGAACCCAGCTCAGCAAGAATTTCTTTCCTGGTGGTTTTTTTTGTTTGTTTTGAAGACAGAAACTTGGCAGAGTTTGGCTTTTATGCATGCACAATCAAAGGGGACATTGCTGGAATCAGGGAGTGACTGGAGTAGAGTGCCTCCCAATGAGCAAAATTATAAATTGTCTAATGGTAATGTGATATCCTGGTTTTCCATAGGTCTACAGAAGGCAGGCAGGACACAGATCCTGTGAGCTATTTATGTTACTGCAGTGCCTGAAGTGTTATCTTGGACATCTTTGGATATCTTGGACATCCAAAAAATAATGCAGGAAACCTATATGACTAAATAAATATGTTATATACATATACACACACACATATGTACACATATATATGTATATATACATATGTGTATATGTTTAATTGTAATAGCATATATATGGGTGTATGTATATATATGTACACATATATATACATACATATATACATACACATCAAGTATAATGTCCCTAGCACTGTGCTAAGCATTTTACAGTTATTAGCTCATTTGATTTTCACAACAACCCTGGAAAGTAGGTGCTATTATCCCCATTTTATAGATGAGGAAAATGAGGCAAATAAAAGTTTAGTGACTTTCCAGGGTCACAGAGTATCTGAGGCTGAATTCGAACTCAGGTCTTCCTGACTCCAGACCCAGTGCTCTATCCACTGTACCACCTCTATCTATCTATCTATCTATCTATCTATCTATCTATCTATCTATCTATCTATCTGTGTGTATACATAAATACACAGTTATACTATGCATACTCTCATCTGTTCATGTCCTGCTTTCTTGTTTATAGTTTATTCATGTATTTTCCTTCTCCTTCTTTACTTTATGGCTACCTACCTGCCTTATAGTCATGTCATCTAGAGTTATTTTTACTGAAATAATCTGTTATCCAATTAATGTGGCATGTCTCCCTCACCTTCAAAATCATAATCCAATGTTGCCTGCCCATCTTAGGCAATTCTTGTCCATGTCTTCCCAGAAAGTTATCAAAGGATTCCACATGGTATGATGAGATCTTCTTTGCTTTCTCTTGATATCATGAACATCTTCCTTTTTTTCTCTCCTATATCTCTTTGACGAGATTCTTTACAATCCACCTACTTCATAATTCCTTGTTGGTAATGTATTATAGCTTGTGCATGCCAAATACATACCTTTTGTGTTGCTCTTTGGGTGATCATCAATTTCAATTCTTCAGAGGCTCAAGCATTCCATTACTTGTACTCACATATCAACATTGGAAGAATGTTGATTTTTTTTAAAAGAGTTGTCCTTAGCATTTAAACATATCATACCTTCTTACTACAGATATTTGGACTGTTAGTTACTGACTAAGTGAGTGCCTAAGAGATATTTGTGGTGAGATACATGGCATTTTTTTTTCAAGTGGCTGGATTTCTACATCATTTTCTATTTACTTCTGTCAGTACACACCACACATTATTATTTCAGTAGGAAATGAAAAACAAAAATAGTGGCTGACCCAAAGAGCCTGAGGAAACACATGATTAGGATTCAGGAGGCAAAAAAGGAAAACAGATACAATCTAGGCAAACAGAGCATCAAGAGGTCATTGCATCTGGAATGTTCTTAGGGCCAGGTGGATATTTGAATCTTTAGAAGGTAGATAGGAAGGAGGTTTGTCATAATTATAAAATCACTGTCTGTCAAGAATGGGATAGATTATATATTTGACTTTGAGATAGTGTAACACTGAGTTGAAGATTTCCAATGCAAAAAGTATTTCCTGTTAATTCCTTTGCAATTAAAAAAACATTGTCAGTACTTCAAAAGATATATGGTTTAATTAATATGGATGCCCTCTTTACCTACAAGGAGAACAACTCTTCTATGTCATATTAGAGTACTTTCATGAATTACTATAGCCAAAATAATCATTAGTTCTTTATAATAATCATCATTAGTTCTTTTGGAATTTATCTTGCTTGGCCCTTAGAAAACAAATGCATGGTTGATCCCTAGGCCTATATTTGAATCATTTCTGCTTTGGCAGCTCTTACCAGAACTTACACTCCACTGGCACATACATGTGTCAAAGGTTCACTTCTGTTGTGAAAGGCATGGATACACTGTAGGAACATCAACTTCTCCGGACCATTTGCCCCCACATAGGTATTCTGGGTATTTCAGTAGACGGGTCAGTTTTTGAAGTCACATCTTTCTAGCTCCGCGTTGGGCATCAAGCATCCTAACTACTCCAAAGAGAGCTTAGAGGTCACTTTGTCCAGTTCTCTCATTTGTAGATGAGAATATTGAGCCTTAATAAAGAGTAAATTGAGCTGTGTTGAAGTTTTAACAAGTACCTTCTAATGCAAGTGTTGTCATCAACTCTTAAAAGCATGTAGATTCACAATGCTTTAAGACTGAATAGGATTTTTTGCAGACAAGAAAACAGGAATTCTTACCTTTTAAGCACTTAACCTAGTTCTTGTGAAGCAAAGTATATTGGAAAGTGTGTTGAATTTGAAGACAGAAGACAAGCGATTCTTTTTTCATCTCTGGCACATACCAACTCTTGGACTTATAATGTGCTAGGCACTGTGCTTAGTGATAGAGATACAAAGATCAAATTAAATACTCCCTGCCTTCAAGAAGATTAAAACATGTGCATATACACAGATATACACAAGCTAAATACAAAGTAGTTACAAGGTGACTTCAGGGTAGAAGGTACTAGTAACTGGGGGAACAGGGATAAGTGTCCTGCAGAAGGTCGAACTTGAAATGAATCTTGAAGAAATCAAGCATTTGTGAGGTGCACACAAGTAAAGAGGGAGAACATTTAGATGACAAAGAAAGAAACATCCAAACATGGAATCCTTATGTGTATCTATTGGAAGCCTAAGAGAAAAATTAATGACATCTGCTAGGTATATTATTGATGATAATTAGAACTGCATGGAGGTTTTCTTTACAGAACCTTCCCATCATGTTTAGGAAAAGAAGCATTAAATTGAGCAAAACTGGAAAAATAAACAATGTTGAGATCCAGTGATTGAACTATTTCATATGTCTTATTTTCTCTAGTTTGCCAAATATTCTTTCCCTTGTCAAAGAGATAAGAAAATACCCCCTACTCTCATTTTTAACTTGTGCCTCATCCAATAAGAGAAAATTGTTCAGGAATCACTGATATTTGAATACCTGCCAGTTCTGACATTTCCAGGCACTCTTTTTAGAGAGAGCCAAGCACAGACTTAGGGACTTTCTTTGTTCCCCCACACCATGTATTCTCATGCTCCAGTGGGAGGAGAGAAGATTATAGTCCAACCTTCCTCCTAAATAAGGAAATAGGATTTCCTCCTTCCCCGCATTTCCTGGCGCCATATAAAACCATTTAGGGATTCCTCTGAGGCTTACAGAAACCTAATCAAAGACAAGAATGTTATCAATACTGTTGTGTATCACAGTTCTCATAAACATTCTTCTCATCAATGATCACTCTGCTTTCAAAATTTCCCTGACCTTTTGCATGCCTAACAATTTCCGAAGGGATAGGGATAGGGAGTGCACCTGTGATTTCATAGGTATGGAGATCTCTCCTTGAAGAACTTCATCCACCAATACAAATAGCCACCTTCGCTGCAAATTTTTTTTTGGGGGGGGGGCAACTAGGTGGTTCAGTGGATAGAGTACTAGGCTTAAAATTAGGAAAATTCATTCTTGTGAGTTCAAATCTAGCCTCAGACACTTATTAGCTCCGTGACTCTGGGCAAGTCACTTAATCCTGTTTGCCTCAGTTTCCTCATCTGTTAAATGAGCTGGAGAAGGAAATGACAAATCACTCCAGTATCTTTGCCAAGAAAACCCCAACTGGGGTCAAGAAGGGTTGGACACAATGGAAACGACCGAATAACTACAATTTTTAGTCTTACAGTGTCAACCACAGCACCAAAATGTTAACTGACTTGCCCAGGGTCACACAAGTAATACATGTCAGTCATGACACTCGAAATCAAGTCATCCTGGTGTAGATGCCAGCTGTTTTTCCATTGCACTATCTTGCACCTATCAATGATATATCAACAGTTAATCTGCGAGTGTAACAGTAATGTGAGAAATAAATGTGGCAATCATGAGCTATGTTTTCAATGTTTATTAAGTATATTCATTACAGACAGCCCACTCAAGTCCATGGGAATTGGTCTACTTTGCATGATAGGATTATGTAACAGCAGCTCTTTGTTACCTCAGACCAATATTTAAAACAATTTTCAAGCCAACAGGTCATAGAATAGAATCACGATTTTTTGCATGTTCCTCATCAAGCAATTCTTACTAGGCTACTATTTGAAAATGACTATACAGTTATTACAATATACTAATAAGGCAATTTAAAGCAAAAGAAATTTCACAAGATCATATGACAGCTTTTTCTCAATAGTGAGGATGAAAGCTAAAATGTGCTCGAGATAAAATACAAATTCATTAGCCTGGCATTTAAGACACTCAATAATGTAGCTCCTATCTACAGTTCCATAGCATTCAACTTCAGAATGCTTTGTTCTCGTCAAGATTGACTACTGGCCAGTCTCCACATATAATCCATGGTCTGCTTCTGATATGGTT
Source organism: Phalanger gymnotis (assembly GCA_028646595.1). Classification (NCBI taxonomy): domain Eukaryota; kingdom Metazoa; phylum Chordata; class Mammalia; order Diprotodontia; family Phalangeridae; genus Phalanger; species Phalanger gymnotis. The sequence continues at coordinate 129,229,044 of CM053623.1, read as the reverse complement.
CAGTGGATAGAGTGCCAGGCCTGGAGTCAGGAAGATTCATCTTCCTGAGTCTGAATCTGGCCTCAGACACTTACTAGTTGTATAGGCTTGGGCAAGTCACTTAACCTCGTTTGCCTCAGTTTCCTTATCTGTAAAATGAGCTGAAGAAGGAAATGGCAAACCACTCCAGTATCTTTGCCAAGAATGAAGAAATGGACATGACTGAAAATGACTGAACACACACAACACACTCAAAAAACCAAAACCAAAAAAAAAAAACAACCAAACCCCAAACAAACCATTAACTAGACTGTTTCCCCTCCTTATCTTGGCTTGTCATTTTTCAGGGCTAAACTCAGTTGTTTCCTCCACTTCCTGAATCCTGCCACTTATGATTGCTTTCTCCTGCCTCAATTTTTCTTGTAATACACAATACACTTATGTGTGTGCACGTACACACATGTGTTGTGTTATTCCAATAGTATGTAAGCTCCTTCAGGGAATGGGTACTTTCATTTTTGTCTTTGTGTCTTAGGTGCCTAGCATACCAGGCCGCTAATAGATGCTTAACAAATGTTTGTTGAATGGCAATTAATCTCACGGAAAATGTAGTTACGGGAAACTTCTTCCATAAAACAACTGCCCCTCAGACAGAGATGAGACATCACCGACAATATAGCTGACAAACATCTTTCCATTTCATACTGTTCTTGAGAGGTCCACATAAAACAGAAAGCAAAAAAAAAAAAAACCCAACAACTATGATAACGAAGTAAGATGTTCAACACTTAGGGAAAAGTTTAGCATAGCAGTCCTTGTAAACTCAGACTGGTGGTCTTGTGTGGTGGGTTAATTTGTTAAGAATCCTGAGAGTTGTATTTTTTTTAAGTTTGGAAAGAGAAGAAGCTGTCACTAGATTGGAATCCAAGGCCTAATTTTCAAATTGTTCAGTAGAGAGGGATGTGAGAGAAGAGAGTTACAGAGTATTGGTAGGCACATTAGTGAATGGAAGAAACTTTTTCTATGAGACTAACTTGTCGCTTTGCAATGACTAGGCTTTTCCTTTCCTTGGCTTTCAGCTTGGGTTATTAAAAGAACACAGCAGAAGGATGAAATTATGGCTTGCTGGACGAATTGTGAATTTTTTACTCATGTGTTTACTCGTTTCCTTCTTCTGATTCACTGACACAAGCAACAGGTAGCAAGGTTCATTACTAAGTGTTTCTTTGCTGTTTTAAAATGTGCCTTCTAGTTGCTTACATTTTAAAAAATAATGCTTTACTTCGTAAAAATAAAAATACCTGAGTTTGTTTGTGGTATACAGAGTGATAAAATGTGTGTATTAGTGGGAGAAAGGGAGGGGATGCCTATGAATAGTTACACTAAAGTCTAAACAACTAGTTGGGAGACCACCTTCTTGGCAAAGAAATCAACAGCTTGCCTGGGGGTGTGGAATATTTTATGAATTTTATATAAAATCTGTTTTTTTTTTCTTTAGGTGTTTTTGACTTTGCAGAAAAAAAGAAAGCCATGTGAAACTGGGTCCTTTCCTCCAAATGAAAACCTTCAGAATCTAATCTAATTATGTCCAAGCAAAATAGTTGTTTTACTTTGGGGACCTTTGGGATCTTCCTCCATCCCCAGAGGTGAGTGTGCCATAGGAGAAATAGATACCTCCAGAGAAGGTCAAACTCTGAGCTTGCCCTATTGGGTGGAAACAGGTGAGGTCAATTCTGCTGACTTTGCAAGAAAGGGTCTAGGCCTGGGGTGGGAAGCAAGAGAAGTGCATCTCATCCAAACCTCCCTTGTAGCGACATCTGCTGGACAACAGTAGCATTGGAATAACATTATTTCAGGATGCGGTGCTCACATGCTATTTGTCTATCCTCCCTTTGTTTCCCTTCCTTTCTTAATCTATCTCCATCCATATTTTCAACCACTCATCCCCAGAGCAGACTCTCTTCTCCCAAATGCATTTAGATGGATAATTTTAATATCTTTTGAACTATACGATAGGTTGTTAAATTTTAATTTTGCTACTTCTCCATATCTATGGTTTCCTTTGCTTCCAGAATGGAATATGTATTGGCAGGACAGCACCACCAAAAAGTCTTTGAAATATATTTAAAACATTTTCTTCAAAAAGTTGCTCTTCTCCACTTAAATTCTACAATGGAACTAAATACCTTATGGGATGTGAAAAGAGCAAAATTGACAATGGGACAAAGCAGTCATTCCTTTGTACCCACCCTTTAAAAAAATTCAGAGCTTACCAACAAACTAAGAGCAAAGAAATGCACAAGCCTATGAAATAAACTGGCTAAAAAGATTATGAATAAAAAAGATACTTCTGTTGGTATACTCTATGCTAAAAATTACTCTACTCCCAGGGGGGGAAACGATTTTTTGGATCTCACCCCAGAGAGCATTTTGATGGTTTAAGTGTAAGGAGATCAGAGACACACAGATTACATTTCCTTTTAAATATGCATGTGTTGAGAAACATATAGTACGTTTCTTTCAATGTCTGTTCCTCCCTCTGCTATGAAGAGCTCCTTTTGACTTCAGTGGGAACTTTACTACTAAGGGAAACATTTGTCTGGATAACGGGGATCAAAAGAAAAAGAGGCGTGGCAAAATGAGACCTGGATTCTGGTTAATGTAAAATGTCTGTAACGTAGATTGAAATATTTGATGAATCTGAAATATGCTTAGGTTTGCTCGACCCATCAACAAAACTGAAAGCCACGATCCAAACATTAGAGTGCCTAGCTAAATAAGCATCAACGCAAAGAAGAAAAGCTAGAGTTCAGAGATTTGGATTGGGTATCTTTTACAACATTGCATCTTTCCTACTCGTGACATAATGATGAATGCAATGTAACCAAATATCGACAGCATGCAAAGTTAACCTAAAGAGACTGGGATCATATAACAATATGAGCCTACGTTTTTTTCTAACATAAAACTTGACAATACGATGGAAAGAATTAAGTTATCACTAATCACAAGTGGTCAGATACATGGGATGAGAGATGAGGAGTTGAGTATAATGCTGAGATTATGATCCTAAGAGACTGGAAGGATGATGGCTGGCTTTAACAGAAATAGGGAAATTTGGAAGAGGGGAGTGTTTGATTTTTTTTGAATATAATGATTTCAGCTCTAGGACATGATAAGTTTGAGATGTCTCCCGGAAATACAATTTGAAATGTCCAATAGGTTTTGTAGGACTGAACCAGAATTGACGGTACAGAAAATTTCCTGATCTATACTGGTAGAATGAGTTTCTACAACAGAAGTTCCTTACATTGAGGAAATCACAAGTCCGGACCTCTTCCCCACCTTCCAAAAAAAAAAAGAAACATTCATATTTTATTGCTTTTTTGTAAACTACTACATGGCTAACATGATAATAAAAGAGTTGCAGAAATTAAAATTTTAAATCTATATAAACAGTATGGAGAATCAAAATAAAATAATGCCTGCTTTTAAAGAGAAATCTTCAAAAAAAATTTTTTTAAATAAGCAAATATATATCACTTAAGGAAGATTCTTTTAGCAAAGTCCATGCAATTCATCTATAAATTTAACTTTAATGATGTACTTTAAAATATAATTTATTAAAAAATCAGTTGTCCTATTTTTTCCTCATAGGCTATGGCTAACAGTCTGGCATTCTAATGGTATTGCAGATTCATAGTTCCCACTGTAGTTGAAATGGAGGACATTTTGGCCAGTTGAAGTAATGAGTTTAATTTATTTCCATTGTTTCCATGATGCACTAGCTTAGTCAGTCTTGTTGAAGTAAAATAAAATGAACCTTTAATAAACTGGAAGTTGATCTTTTTTTCCCCTTCTGAAAGTCAGTTAGCATTCTCCAGCTTTCTTGAAAGAGACATCTAACATGAGCTAAGCAAATTTAAGGAAGGTTCTATGGTATATTGCCTTTTACACTTACAATAGATCTGTGTTTAATTTCTAGTATCTGTGGCTACCCATAGGACACCGACATATTTTTTTCCTAAGATAAAATTAAATGCTTTAGGTTCCTTTAGAAAGTTTGTAAGAGCGGAGCTAATTAAAGCAAATCAGTTAACAAAACACTTTAAGAAGTGACTTTTAAATACATCATTCCCTTATCAGAGAAATTTGTTAGGAGTCAAACATTTTCCTTCACCAGTAGCAAGGACTTAACAGTACATTACATAAGGAAATTGAGGACAATCTTATTCTGGTAAATATAACGGAAATCTGTCAAAAATGTGAGCTTGCCCGAAAGGATTTTTATTATAGTGTATGAGATGTGATTCAATAATATTTTTCCTATTGCTAACATTTTAACACTTTTAAACAAAATTGGGAATCTTGCTTTTATGTCTTTTAAAAGAGGATAGATTGAAGTGGAACTTTAGAGATAAATATATTTTTCCTCTCAGGTTGGCCCACAGAAAACAATGAAGCCACTTAGGGTACTTTTGAACAATGAATACATAAAAAAAATCTTAGATTGTTAACAGCTGCCATGGTATTTTTTTTTACAAGGAGACAAATTTGTCTTTATCCCTTACTTGGCAGCAACATCCATGTTTGGTTTTGTTTGTTTGTTTTTAATTTTGTTTGGTTTACAGAAGTTGTAAAACTGTCCCTACTCTATTGGTTGTATCAGTAATACACAATTACATCAAACCCACGTCATAAAAGAGTTTTGAAAGAATCACCGAGCTACAAGGAATCTGTTGGCTGCTAAAACTATACTCCCTATTTGTCAACCTCTACCATTTTAAAAACACACACTATTTATCATGGGCAATTTACTTAACCTTTCTTTGAGCCTCAGGGGATTCTTTAAGACTTAGCTACTAAGTTATAGTGGGGCTATAATCTGGACCTGTGGAGGGAGTTTCTAAAAAGCTATATATACACATACATATATATGTATATATATGTATGTGTATATATGTATATATACGTATATATGTATGTGTATATATATATGTATGCGTATATATATGTATGTGTATATATATATATATATATATGTATGTGTATATATATGTATGTATAAATATTTGGTGTAATCCCCCCATACCCACTATATACTTTTGAAGAATGTTGCATTTTGCAGTTAAAAATGGAAGAGAAGGGAGAGAAATTATATGATAATATTTCCTCTTTATCAGTGACCCTGAGTAGTTATGGAAAGTCAGAAAAGCCTCAGATACTTACTAGCTCTGTGACTCTGGGCAAGTCACTTAACCCCATTTGCCTCAGTTTCCTCATCCTTAAAATGAGCAGAAGAAGAAAATGGCAAACCACTCCAGTATCTTTGTAAGAAAACCCCAAATAGGGTCACGAAGAGATAGACATGACCGAAGAAGGGAAAAGTCATGGCAGTCAATTTTGTTTTTCTCAAGCTACACTATTAAGAAGAAAGTGTAGTATAGTAGAAAGCAAGGACTGGATTTGGACTCAGGGGACCTCAGCTGTGCTCCTACCTGTGTCATTTAATACTTGTGTGACCTGGCCCAAATCACTAAATATCTGTGGGCCTCATTTTCCTTATCTGTAAAATGAAGGAGTTGGACTGGATGAGGTTTAAGGTTCCTTTCAATTCTAGATCCTACAAATCTGACAGCAGCTGTTACCTAGGGCAAACCTTCCGTGGCTTTAGCAAAAGCAGTGTGAAAATTGTGAAGAACAATTCAAGCTTTTTTAAAAAAATTATTTTTATTGTGAACTTAGTTACCAAACACAAACATTTAATATGCAAAAGAGAAGAGGAAAGAGACTTGTATAAGAAATTGAAAGACTGTTAGGTAGAGTTAGGCTTTTTTAGATGTATGTGTGTATATATATATGTATGTTGTTGCTGTTGCTGAGTCGTTTCAGTCATGTCTGACTTTTTGGGACCCCATTTGGCATTTTCTTGGCAAAGATACTGGAGTGGTTTGCCATTTCCTTCAGACAGATAGAGATATAAAGATATATGTATGTACATACACATAATACATATATACACATATGTATATATACATATACACTACATACGTGTGTGCATATATATAAAATATATGTAAAATCACTCAATTCCTCAACCCACTCACCTCCCATGAGCTATTCCTCCATTCCATTTCAGTCACACACAAAGATTTTCATATCACCAGCTCCATGTTCAAGAATTCTTCTGAAATCCCTTTATCCAACCATAATCTACTGGTTTTCACCTTTCCCGCTGCCTTCTCTTACATCACCTTACTCTTCATCCTCACCATGACCTCCATCCCCTTAACCCCTCACTTCTCTCCCAGGTCACCTCCCCCTGCATTAGCAACCCTCTCCTTTTCTCCCCATCCTGACTCCTTAGTGAACCAATTCAACTCCACACCATGTGTACTCCTCTCTTGAATCTCTAACCTCTTTATATTGCCAATTAAGCCCAGCCAAGCTTCAGCCTAGGATTACCCCCACCATTTATCACCTATGCCCTTACATATAAACTGCTAAATGAACATGGAGAAAATCATGCAACGACTTGAATAGGTCCATTACAAATTTGTTATACAACTTCAACTGGGCCCTCACTGCTGCTAGGCAATCCTGCTATAACTTACCATCCTACTTTCCACAGTGGCTCTTCCAAATCTTTTCATCCCTTTTCAAACCTCTTCTGGCCTCCCTCCCCCCACTCTCAGCTAACAACCTTGCTTCATATTTTACAGAAAAAAAAATTGAGGCTATTTACTATGAACTTCCTCTTCTTCCTTCTTCCTCATTTCCTAACACTCAGGTGGTTTCTGCCACTTTCTCCTCTTTCACCCCTGTTTTACATGATGAAGCAGTCTTACTCCTTACCAAGGCTAACCCTTCTACTTGTTCAAGCAATCCCGTTCTATCCTGTCTCTTCCAACACTGTCCCATCTATCATCCCCACTCTTTCACTTATTTTTACTCTCTCTCTAATGGCTCCTTTCCTACTGTCTTCAAACATGCCCATGTCTCCCCTATCCTGAAAAAACTCATTTGATCCTTCCATCCCTGCTAACTATCATCTTGCATCTTTTCTGCCCTTTGTAACTGAACTCTTTGAAAAGACTGTCCATAATAGGTGTCTCCATTTTCTTTCCTCTCATTCTCTTTTTACCCCTTACAATCTGGCTTCTGACCTGCCATTTCACCAAAACTGCTCTCTCTAAGGTTCTAATGATCTCTTAGTTGCTAAATCCAATAGCCCTTTCTCAAACGTCATCCTTCTTAACTCTCTTAAACCTTTGACACTCTCTCGTCCTTTATAATCTCTTCTCTGTAGGTTTTTGGGACACCACTCTCTCCTGGTTTTCCTCCTACCTATCTGACTACTCCTTTTCAGTCTCATTTGCTGGATCCTCCTCCAGATAACACTCTTTAACTGAAGGTGTCCCACAGAGTTCTGTCCTGGGCCCTTTATACTACTTTACTTGGTGATCTCATCAGCTGTCATGAATTTAATTGACATCTCTATGTCGATGAATCTCATATTTGTGTTTCCTGTTCCAGTCTATCTGCTGACCTCTAATCTTACATCTCCAGCTGACTTTCAGACATCTCAAATAGAATATACAGTAGATGTCTTAAACCTAATATAACTAAAACAGAAATCATTATGTTTCCCCATAAGCCCTCCTCCTCTCCCACCTTCTCTATTACCATAGAGGGCCATATCATTCTTCCAGTCTCCCAGGCTCACAACTTAAGAGTCTTCCTGGATTTCTCACTATCTTTCGCCCCCAACCCCCTCCTAAATCCAAGCTGCTAGAAAGGTCTGTTGATTTCACCTTTGCAACATCTCTTGAAAACACCCTCTTTGCTCCTCTGACATTACCACAATTCTAGTATAGGCCTCCATTACCTTACACCTTGATTGCTACAATAGCCTACTGATGGGTCTTCCTGCCTCAAGTCTCCCTATTCCATTATCCATTCAGCTATTAAAGTGATTTTCCTAAAATGCAGATTCGGTAAGTCACTCACTCTTATCTCTCCCTGCTCCCACCGACTCAATAAACTCTTGTTGATATCATTCAATCATGTCATTCATGTCTAACTCTTCATGACCCTATTTGCGGTTTTCTCGGCAAAGATACTAGAGTGCTTTGCCATTTCCTTCTCTCATTCATTTTTACAATGAGGACTGAGGCAGACAGAGTGAAATGATTTGCCCAGGGTCTCATGGCTAATAAGTGTCTGAGGCCATATTTGAACTCAGGAAGATGAGTCTTCCTGATTTCAAGCTGGGCAATTTGTGCACTATACCACCTAATTGCCCCTAATAAACCCTAGTAGCTTCCTATTGCCTCCAGGAACAAATACAAAATGCACTGTTTGCAATTCTAAGCCCTTCATAACATAGCCCGTTCCTACCTTTCCAGTCTTCTTACACCTTACTCCCCAACACGTACTCTTCCATCCAATGACACTGGCCTCCTGGTTATTCCATCAACAAGAAACTCCATCTCTCAGCTCTGGCCATTTTCTCCAAGTGTTCCCTATGCCTGGAACCCTCTCCCTCCTCCACTCTGACTACTGAGCTCTCTGGCTTCCTTTAAGTCCCCACTAAATCTCACCTTCCACAAGAGGTCTCCTCTAACCCCTCTTAACTCTAGGATCTTCCCTCCTTTCTTCCCACTTTTTAGTCCATCCCTTCCTGCTCCTCTCTCATTCCCCAACAGGGCCTTATTTTACTGCAACGACCAGAGTGACCTTTCCCTCATTGCTAGACCTTTATTTGACCCAGGCATATCACACATTTTTCTCTATCCGCCTGCTTTCCTCCCTTCCTTTCATGTGCCCTCTCATGCTATAATGTAGTCCCACAAAAGATCATTGATTTTTCTGTAGGCAGGGTGTTGGCAGGTTCTGTCCAGAAGCCCTGGTCCTGCTCCTCACTGTTCCTTGTTGACTATTTATTCGCCTTTTCTCCTATCTCTTTGTGTACATTCAGAAAGAAGTCTCTTACTGATCTCTCTCCTGTCACTCTGCTGTTGTTGCTGTCTCTGGCTACTGTGTTTATTTAATCATCTTCCCTTTCTGTTGCTTGGGGGTTTTCCAGAAACAAATAATCTCTTTGGTTCTAGCTTTCTTTCTGAGATTGATTCAAATATCTCTTGATTACTGAAAGAAAGTCCGTCTTTTTTCATTTATTATTAAACTCAGATTTGTAGGCTACATAACCCTGAGCTGTATCTTGAGCTCTATTGCTCTTCCAAACACATTACTTTATTCCCTCCTATATTTTCTGGTGGATATAGTCTTGTGTTATTTTAATTTCTTTTGTATTTGATTTTCCCCCTCTAATTTCATGTTGCTTTTGATTCTGAATTGAATTGTTAAATTTAACCACTATATATCTTGGAATATGCAGCCTTTTTAATTTTTTTGAGGCAACCTATGAATTCTTTCAATTGGTCTTTCATTTTCAGCTTCCAGATGGGCAGCTCTGTTGTATTATCTCTTACATTATGATATTCTGGTTTTTATTCCTCTTGCTATGTTCTTCTGGGAGACCTATGATCCTTAGCTTGTCTCTATACTTCTTGTCTTTGAGATCAGTATGTTTTGCTTGCATTGTGAATGTATTTACTTTCAATATTATCGTTTTTTGCTTCTCCTGTTCTAGATTGTCTTTCAATTCTGTATATATTAGCTTTCCTGATCTACTATTCTTTCTTTTGTTTCTTTGGTGACACTTGCTGTTCCAGATTCCAGTTTTTCTAGCCTGCTCAATATTTTTTGCTGAGCAGACCATAAGCAAGAGAAAATATATAGACTTCCATCTTGGTGCTCACATGTCTGGGAAGTAAGAATACAGTTTCCAAGGACTGGTGAATTGCTTTTCTCTCATCTTCTCCTCCCCAAGCCTGTCTGTTAACAAGTAACATACTCTGCTTGCTTCTTTACATGAATGTTTCCAGCAACCTGAACATTGTCTCAGTAGACATGAGGGGTTAGACAGAGATAAGGTATGCATTTAAAGTAATTACATTTGGGACTTCTGCTCTAATTTAAATGTGTTTAATAGAGTGATTTGGAGGACAAAAGCATGAGAAGCTAGAAGAATCAGGGAAGCTTCACTTAGAAGTTAGCATTTCTGCTGAACTTACAAGGAAATTAGGCATTTTATAGCCTCATAGATGACCGAGGAAGGAATATATTCCAGACGTGGCAGAGGGGGAGTGGGGATAGGGCATCCATCAAAAAGCTATGAAGATGGAGACTGGAATGTGCATACAAAGATATTCAGTATTACTGGAATGTATAGTTCCTAAAAGGCAGTAGTGAGTATATGAGAATGTAGAATGGTATATTGGGGCCAAATTGTGAAGTGCCCTAAATGTGAAATGGAGAAGATTGTATTTGATCCTATTGGGAATAGGGAGCCACTGGAATTTATTGGGTATCCATGTGACATAGTTGAACCTGTGTTTGAGGTAGATCACTTTGGCAGTTGCAAAGAACACAGAATGTACAAGGGAGAGTCTTGAAACTGTTAGATTATTTCAGCAGTCTAATCAAAAGGTGATATCTGCCTGAATCAGAGTGGTGATTCTTTTGGTGGAGGGAGAAGAGATGGGATGGTGGAAGTGAAAATAGCAGGATTTGGCAACTGATTAGATATGTGGAGTGAAGAAGTGTAAGAATTTGAGGATGACGCTGAGGTTGCAAGTCTGTATAATTGGAAAGAAGATGAGGATGCCCTCCACAGTAATCGGGAAGTTTGCAAGGGGTGTGGTTTAGGGGAGGAAATAATGAATTCCATTTTGGATATTCTGAATATAAAAAAATCTATGAGACATCCAGTTTGAAATGTCCAAAGGCATTTAGTGTTTTGGGAGAGATGCATAGATCTGGGAGTGATCTGCAGGAATGATAATTAAAACCATGGAAAGGGATGAGGTCACCAAGAGAGAAAATGTAGAGAAAGAAGAGAAGAGGGATAGGATAGCGTTTGGTGATAGACCCAAAATTAAGGGATGTGATATGTATGATGATTCAGTATCAAAGGACACTGGTTCAGAATGGCCACTCAGACGGGAAGAGAACTAAGAGAGAAAAGTGTCATGAAAACCAAGAGAAGAGAGAATGGTCATTAGTGTCAAAGGCTGCATTGAGCTCAAGAATGTCAAGGACTAAGTAAGTTCATCACATCTGGCAATTGATTGATCTTTTGGTAACTTGGTAAAAAAAGCAATTTCAGTTGAGTGATGAGTTTCTAAACTAGACTAAAAAGATTTGGTCCTTTGAGTTCGTTGCTGGAAATCATAGAAGCAGAAAACTTTAAATCCTCATCTAGGTAAAATAAGTGATGGAAGGCATCTTATAGGTCATCTAATCCAAATCCACTTTCCTCCCCACTTCCCCATTTTACAGATGAGAAAGTAAACAGGTCCTAAAAATAGTGTCAGAATTCAAATTCAAATTCTGTAAACCCAATTCCATTTCTCTTCTCTACCACATTAGGCCTTTAGCCCTCAACTTGACGAAGCTTTAAAAATGTTTATGAAAAATCTGTAGTCCTATGCTAGAAAAGTGATCAACACACACACACACACACACACACACACACACACACACCCCTCCTTTCTCCATAAATTTCAAGGTTGTAAAGTTGATATGCTTCCTATTTTGGGGAACAGCTATTTGAGTTGTTATTCATTGCAAAAAGCAAAGGTGAAAAGCAATAGGGAGTTAGGGTATGCAGAAAGAGTAGAGATGAGAGAGAGAGAGAGAGAGAGAGAGAGAGAGAGAGAGAGAGAGAGAGAGAGAGAGAGAGATGGTGAAATCAGGAAGCAATTTCCTCAAAGAGCAGTTGCTGCAGGATCAACTGAGTCATCCTCACAATATTGTCTGTCCTAGATACAGTGAACAGGAAGTGAAAGTTCAGTGTTGCTTACCCTCAATTGCCATCCATATAAACAAGACACAGGAAGATCAAATCATGTTACTTAAGCTTCATTGCCTGTGAATTTTTTTTAAATGTCAGCTATTTAGTGATTACAAATATTAAACTTACATATCCCCCAGTCTAAATTCCCCAGTTTTCGTTTTAAGACGCTTCTTTACAAAATCATCTTCTGTTCTCAGAACTTTACTGGTTTTGAATTCACCAACTCCAGGTCCCCTTGTTTCTCCTCACCCTAGAATCGGGGAAGGGGAAAGTATCATCATCCCAGGCCTCCTCATAAAGGTAAAATTGGTGCCAGGGAGTAATCCCCTTGGGTCACTAATGGATTATTCACACATCTGAGAATGCTGTTAAGAAGCTTCTGAAGTGGAATGCGATTCCAGCTGTAGCAATTACACCATGCTCATATTTCCTAGGCTAGACTCAGGGGAGTTCAACAACTGCCTATTAGCAAGCTGATGAAGGAAGGGAGAGCTATAAATCTTGCAAGTAATGATAAAGTTGATGCTCCTGGATGGAGAGAAGAGTGAGCTGCAATTAAAAAACAGAGCCCTGAACTTTGGCCTCTTGAAAGAGCAACACCCACAGTAAGTTAATGAAGAAAGAAGGAGGATAAACTAAAGTGTAAACATTTATTATATCTCCTCTTAGTTATCATCTTTGTTGCAGTGAGAGGAAAACAAACTTCCACATGCCAAATTAGAGTCTTTAGGATTTGTCTAATCTTCTAACAAATAGTGGAACATTAGAGTTTGAACTTTTTCGAACATTTGTTTTGCATATAATTCAATCTCTCCGGAAAAGGAATTCACAATTGCTGATACTGAGGAGCTTCTGAGGTAGTCTTTTAAGAGTGATGCTTTTAGGAGAGATGCTGATGCTCTTCAGAACAAACTAACTTCATGTTATTTGAATAAGAAAGAAAATATAGCGTTAAAAGACAGTAAACGAATAAACCTCACCAAGAAAGAAGAATCAAATCGGATTCGTAAGAAGACATAAGAAGAAAAGCAAAAAATGAAAAAAAAAGTTCACAAAACGAAATAGGTAACAACAATACTTTTTTGAGCTGTGTGAGACTTCTTCCATACCACTCCCCACCACAATTATGAATGAATGAATGAAAAAGCATTTGCTCAGTGCTTGATATGTGTCGAACACCCCAATTTTACAGATAAGAAAGTAAAGAATAGGAAGGTTAAATCACTTGTCTGAGATCCTACAAATAGTGTCAGATTTCAAACTCAAATTCTCTAAATCCAATTCTCTTCCCTCTCTACCACATCGTGCCTTTAGCTCTAAAATGTATGAAGCTTAAAAATGCTTATGAAAGAGCTTGGCAAAGATACTGGAGTGGTTTGCCACTTCCTTCTCCAGCTCATTTTACAGATGAGGAAGCTGAGGCAAACAGGGTTAAGAGGTTTGCCCAGGGTCATACAGTTAGTAAGCATCTGAGGCCAGATTTGAACTCATAAAGATGAGTCTTTCTGACTCCAGGCCTCGCATTCTATTCACTGCACCATCTATCTGCCTAGGGAAGTCAGTAGGCAGTGATAAAGAAAGAGAAACCTGGCTGTTTCTGTCTTGGGCTAAGTTAAGAATACATATAGAAAAGAGAGCATCTCTGTCCTCAAGAAGATCCCATTTCTGAAATTACTCATGAGCCATAGTTCATAGGATAGCCATCCATAGAATTGCCTCTTCTTCGGAGACTCAACCTATGAATACGAGTTCAATTGATTAATTCAAAACTGCCAAGGCTACTAGAAAGAGCATGTCAATCAACGCCCCTATGACTCCACTCCCCATTCCTATGACTTCCTGTAGCAAAACGTCCATCCCACCCTGCTCCCATTCCCCAATATGTAATGTTTTCCCCATTAGAATGTAAACTCCTTTAGTGAATGAATAAACGAAAGAAATATAATTTATTAAGTGCTCACTATGTGCGACTATGCTAGGACTGGAGGTACACAAAGAAAAAAATGAAAGACTTCCTGCTCTCATGGAGGGAAACAACACAGGAAAGAAAGTTCAAGCGCAGGATGAAAAGAAAGGTAGGTCGTAAGAAAGAAGCTTCTGGATGCAATTCCAGCTGTACCATACCTATTTTTATCTAGTCCTTCCAGGCATGTGTATTCCCATCGGTCAATCAGGAAACATTTATTAAGTGCCGACAATGTACCAGGCACTCTGCCAAGCACCAGGGACACAAAAAAGACAAAAGAATGTCCTTGTCCTCAAGGAGCTTATAGTCTAATGGGAGAGAACAAGGAAACAGATATGTGCAAACAAACTGTATGCGGGATAAATAGGAAATAATTAACAGAGGAAAGGCAATGGAAGTAAGAAGGGTTGGAGGAAGGCTCCATGTAGAAGTTGGAATTTTAGTTAGGACTTAAAGGAAGCCAGAGGATAGCTAGGTGGCACAGTGGATAGAGTGCTGGGCCTGAAGTCAGGAAGACTCATCTTTGTGAGTTCAAATCTAGACTCAGACACTTACTGGCTGTGTGGACCTGGGCAAGTCATTTCACCCTGTTTGCCTCAGTTTCCTCATCTGTAAAATGAGGTGGAGAAGGAAGTGGCAAACCGCTGCAGTATCTTTGCCGAGAAACCCCAAATGGGATCATGAAGAGTCAGACATGACTGAAAAGACTGAACAATAACAACAACAAAAGGAAGCCAGGGACGTTATAGTCAGAGTGGAGGAGGGAGAGTGTTCTGGGCATGGGGAACAGCCAGAGAAAATGTTGAGAGACGGAGCATCTTGTTTGTGGGACAGCCAGAAAAGCAGCGTCGCTGGGTCAAAGAGGACATGTCAGGGAGTAAGGTGTAACAAGGAGGAAGCTAAATTATGAATGGCTTTGAAACAAACAAATAAAAAAAGAATTTGGTATTTGTTCCTGGAGGTAATAAGAAGCCTGTGGAGTTTACTGAAGTGGGGAAGGGGTGTTGTTGACACAATAGCCACAATTTAGGAAAATCACTTTAGTGGCTGAACAGAAGATGCATTAGAAGCTTGAAGTATACAGAACCTACCAGCAGGCTACTGAGATAAGCAAAGCATGAGGGATGCACACACGCATGCATATGCGTGTGTGTGTGTGTGTGTGTGTGCGTGTGCGTGTGTGCATGCTGTGCAGGCATAGTGGATGGAAAGCTAGCTTCAATGTGTTCAAGTTCTGGCTGTGTGATCCTAGGCCAATCACTTTACCTCTACATGTTCTAGGCAACTCTCAAAGACTATGTGTCGAAGAGAAAGTGTTGTTCTACATTCAAAGAAGGGACTTTCTCACCTTGGAGTTCTCTATGCCATGAAATAATAGGTACAATCTCTATTCCTATATGCAAATTTAATTTATTATATGATGTTAATATGACAACCTGTGATATCAGCATACCGGGATTACATTATTATATACAACACAATTCTGTATAATCAGTTTTGGAGTCATATGTCCACACATTTGTGTGTGTGTGTGTGTGTGTGTTTATATGTGTGTATGTGTGTGTGTGTCTGTAATAGACTGCAGGCAAAATGAGGGCTCAGGTATAGAGTCACTTCTGCATAGTCACAAACGAATCAAACCAGGACCAAATATTTGTCCCTCTGTATCTATTATTTGTCTACTGTATCAGGACAGCTGTAAAAACAGGCGGTGCCACACTAGCCCAATGGATTTTTTTTTGTTTTATCTGATTTTGTTGCACTCATATAGATACAGCTAGAGTAGCAAAGATTTCAAGCCTGTTCATTTTCTTTGCATATGAATGTTAATATTCTCCACTCCAGTGAACGTGAGTTTCGGAACATTTGATGTTCTTTAGGACACAGAGAGAAAAGAAATTAAGAACACACACTCATTTCAATATAATCTTTAACAACTTTGGCCTTCCTTTTATTTATTATAACCATTTCCAGAAAACTTAAATAGCTCACCCCCCAAACCATTAAAGATTAGAATAAGTCTTGTTTCAAAATAGTAAATCTGGCTACAATTAGGTTGTGATATTAGGTTGTAAGCATTTTTTTTGGTGTGACTAACCTGTAGATACTGATGTAGGGAGCAGAATTTTAATTTGGTCACATGTTCAACTTAAAAAACAAACAAATGATTTTTCCATCTCCATTTCATTAGCTAAGCCTTTGCTCAGTGGTATGCTGGTAAATATTAAAGCTTTCCTAGGGAAAAAATGTATCTAGGACACCCTTTAAAGCTTAATTTACATTATTAACATTTTCTCCATCACTTTTCCAGACAAACCAGTAAATTAAGCTCTTATTTGTAGTTTGCTGATTTCTGAGGTATAAATTCAACAATCAACTCTCTCCAGCCAATAGTTGCTTTGGTGTCAAAAGAAGTTTTCTAAAAATAAATCAATGGGGTGATTGATTATAATCAATTCAGACACAGAAATTTTCCCAGTTAAATAGTATACTTGTATTCAAAACCACTCATCTAGAGCCACCTAGCATTGACTATTTCTTCAATGAAAAACTGCAAAAATAAAAAACTCAGCCATATTGAAAAAAAGGACAATTAAATATTCCTAGAGAAAGTGTGCGTGTTTTAGTAAAAGGCATCAGACTAGAAGTCAGGTGGTCTGATTTCATAACCTAGCTACTTCACTAACTAGATATACGTCCTTGGGTGAGAAATTTCACTTCTTTGTATCTTTCATTATTTTTAAAATAAGGTGGTGGTTGTTTGGTCCAGATGATCTCTAAGATCTATTTCTAAAATTTATGAGTATGTATATATTGGGTTCCTGATTATAGTAGTTAGCTACTGAATCATTATGACTTCACGGCTGATTTGATTAACTGTGTATGAATTAATAACGAAAATGCCATCCCCAAACCCAAAGTCAATTCGGTGGCTTTCTACTGACATGAGCTTAGAATTCATTATTAAATAGAATTACGTCTTTATAATCTCAATGTACTTCCTAGGCTACTTGTTTTTTTATAAAGTTCTTATCACTCAGTATGCTTTGGATTATTAGTTTAGTGAAATTCAATGAAAGACTAAAGTCTCTCTTTTTAAAGTTTACAAAATTTTTATGTAAGACAATTTGAAACAGAAAAAGTATAACCCTGCAGTAAAAGCAGAATTAGAGTAAGAGAAAGTCATTGGAAAAACCACTGACCTGGAAAATAGATCCAGGAGAGATAATTTAAAAATTATTGGACTACCTGAAAGCCATGATCAAAAAAAGAGCCTAGACACTATCTTTCAAGAAATTAGCAAGGTGAACTGCCCTGATATTCTAGAGCCACAGGGCAAAACAGAAATTGAAAGAATCC
>CM053623.1:129182133-129211316 GCA_028646595.1 Phalanger gymnotis | reverse complement strand
GGAGGCAATCAAAAACAAACACTTTCGAAAAGGGATAGGGTCAAGGGAGAAAATTCAATAAAGGGGGATAGGTTAGGAAGAAGCAATATAGTTAGTCTTTCACAACATGAGTGTTGTGGAAGGGTTATACATAATGATATGCATGTGGCCCATGTTGAATTGCTTGACTTCTTAGGGAGGGTGGGTGGGAAGGGAAGAGGAGAGAGAATTTGGAACTCAAAGTTTTAAAAAATAGATGTTCAAAGACAAAAACAAAAAAGTTTTGCATGCAACTAGAAAATAAGATACACAGGCAATGGGGCATAGAAATTTATCTTGCCCTACAAGAAAGAAAGGGAAAAGGGGATGGGAGGAGAATGGGGTGACAGAAGGGAGGGCTTACTGGGGAACAGGACAACCAGAATACATGTCATCTTGTAGTGGGGAGGAGGGTAGAAATGGGGAGAAACTTTGTAATTCAAACTCCTGTGAAAATCAACGCTGAAAACTAAATATATTAAATAATAAAAAGAAAAATTAAGAGAGCTAAAAAATATGTGCATCCCCTTTGACCCAGCAATACCACTTCTAAGGCTATATCTCAAAGAGATCATACAAGTGGGAAAGGAACCCATATGTAGAAAAATATTTATAGCAGCTCTTTTTGTGGTGGCAAAGAATTGGAAATCAAGGGGATGCCCATCAATTGGGGAATAGCTAAACAAATTATGGTATATGAATGCAATGAAATACCATTGTACTACAAGAAATGAGGAGCAGGCAGACTTCATTTTAACCTGGAATGACTTATATGAAGTGATGCTGAGTGAAGGGAGCAGATCCTGGAGATCATTATATACAATTACAGATACATGATATCTGTAAGGACTAACTTTGATAGACTTGACTCCTCTCATCAATGCAAGGTTCAAAGACAGCTCCAAAAGACTCATGATGGAAAAAGCTGCGCACATCCAGAGAAAAAATTATGGAGTCTGCATGCAGATTGAAGCAAACTTTTGCTCTCCCTCTCTTTTTTTTCCCTTTGAAAATTTGATTTATTTCTCTTTTCTCATGATTCATTCCATGGGTTATAATTCTTCATTACAACTGGAGTATGATGTAAATAAGTTCAATATGAAGGTATATGTAGAACCTACATTGGATTATATGCCATCTGGGGGGGGTGGGGTTGGGGGGAGGAGTGGGAGGGAGAGAAAATTTGGAATCCAAATACTTGTAGAACTGAGTATTGTAAATTAAAAATAAAAAATTAATTAAAAAATTAAAAAAAAAAGAATAAGAGAAAGTATTCAGAGAGCCAGGGGACAGGAGTCATGGTTCATATTATGATCCCAAAATA
Organism: Phalanger gymnotis; assembly: GCA_028646595.1. NCBI lineage: Eukaryota > Metazoa > Chordata > Mammalia > Diprotodontia > Phalangeridae > Phalanger > Phalanger gymnotis. The sequence goes on along the minus strand of CM053623.1, from coordinate 129,209,974 downwards.
GACACCTTTGTGTAGACTTTCTTGACCCTCAGTTGAAAGTGTTTTTTCACTACTCAGATTTTTCTAGAGCACTTTTATCTCTCTCTTGCCTGCCTCACTTATACCTAGTTATCTGTTTACAGTACGTGTCGTATTCTCTCCCCATTAGAACAGAAGTTCTCTGAGGGCAGGCAGTATTTAGTTTTTTGTCTTTGAATGCCTAGTACCTAATACAGTGCCTTTCCCATAGTGGGTATTTAAAAAATGCTTTTTGAACTGAATGTAACATACAATCTTAATGTCTTGTTTTTGTGAGGTTTTCCTACTTCCTAGGAGACGCAGTATTTAGTTCTCCCTTTACATTTTGTTTTTGTTTTATGGTTCATTTGGTATCGCATACTTTGTTCATTGGAGTTGTATGAACTTATTTCAACAAAAACTTATTAAGCACCTACTATGTTCATGTTACCCATGTGTGTAACTAGAGATAGAAAAGATTAAAAAACAACACAGTCCATGATGTTATGTACAGTACAAGGAGAAATCCAGACAAAATGCTTAGGGACTACCTAAAGAGGAAAAGGACACCTGTTTGTGTTGGGAGTGAGTGGTGGAGATTAGGGATATCAGCTTAGAGAAAGGGACACCAGCACTAACCTTGAAGCATAAGAAAGATTTAACTAGGTAAGATGAAAAAAAAAGTATACATTCTCAATATAGGGGAATGAGGACTATATGAAAACACAGAGGTAGAAGATGACAATATGAAACCAAGGAATGGCTAGCAGTCTAAAATGTAGAAAATAAATCAGTCTTAATCACCAAAAATTATTCGAACAATTGAGAAGAGTATACAGATAACTGAGAACAAATACATGCATATATATGTATATATATGTACACATACACACACACACACACATATATATATATATATAATATGTGTATAGACAGATAGATAAATAGATAGATATAGATATAGAAATGGATATGTTTGCTTCTGGATTATGTAGAAAGTCAAGTCTAATAAAAGAGGGAATTAAACTCTTAAAATGTATTCATTCACAGGAATGATAATTAAATCAATGACCAAACTTCAGTGACTTCCTATTACCTGCAGGATCAAATAAAAAAAATCCTGTTCGCTTTCAAAACCCTTTATAATCTATCCCCTTCTGACCTTTCCAGTCTTCTTATGCCTTACTCCTCCTGCCCCTCACTACTCACCCCTCTGTATTCTGCAATTCAGTGAGACTGGCCTACTCCATTATCTAACTCCAAACATTTTCTCTTGATTATCTTTCATGCCTGGGACACTTTTCCTTCTCACATCCACCTCCTAGCTTCACTGTTTTCCTTCGGGTTTCAGCTAAAGTCACACACATACACACACACACACACGCACACAAAATATATGTATCTATATATCTATATATATCTGTATCTATCTATCTATCTATCTATCTATCTATCTATCTATCTATCTATCTATCTATCTATCTATTTATCTATCTATCTATATGTATGTATATCTTTCCCGGTTCTCCTTAAACTTGGTACTTTTCCTCTAAGACTACCTTTGATTTATTTTGTATACATCTTGTTTGTACATGCTGTCTCCTCATTAGACTGTGAACTCCTTACGAACAGGGACTGCTTTTTGTACTTGTTGTTTTGTCTTTCTTCATATCCTCAACGTTTAGCAAAGCACACAGTAGATGCTTAGTAAAGGTTAGTTGACTAATTGACTGAATCCTAGAAGTCTGCTCTATTATTAGCTAGCTGCTTAACCTTGATCAACTTGTTCTCTTCCTCTTTCCAATTTTTTCCATAATCTATAAAATTAGAAGTTCATATTGTGGATAATCTACCATGTAAATATGGAAGTTCAAACATCTCGACGTGCCTTTCTAGCTCCAAAGTTTTGTGATTCACTGACATCAGTAGTGAAGATAATGACCCAAACACTTTTTAACCAAAAGGTTGGAGGCATAGTTTCCATGTAAAAATAGTTTTAGATCACCTCTAGAGAAATATTAGTTCGCCTGATTCTGTTCTATTAAGATGCCTTTCTACACATTTTACAGGTTTGTCTGTATAGTAGATTTATTCATAAGATAATATGGAGTGAAAAAAGATGAACTGTCTTTCTTTCATCTTCTATTCTCCTCTCATCTACTGGCTCCCTCCTCATTGACCACACAATACAGTCTGGTGTAATAGATTTAGAATCAGGGGATAATGGGCTTAGAACCTGTTTCTATCACTGTGTGATCTTGGGCAAGTAACTTCAATTCTTGGAGATTCAATATCTTCAGCTGTAAAATAAATCAACCAATAAGCCAAGAGGTATTAAGACGCAGTAGATGAAATTCCAGTTCTATAGTCAGGAAGACTCATCTTCCTGAGTTCAAATCTGGCCTCAGACACTTACTAATTATGTGACCTTGGGCAAGTCACTTAATCCTGTTTGCCTCACTTTCCTCATCTATAAAATGAGCTGGAGAAGGAAATGGAAAACCACTCCAGTATTTTTGCCAAGAAAATGCCTACTAAGATCAGAAATTGTTGAACAGGACTCAAACAACTGAATAATAACAACATGTCCCAGGTGTCCCAGGGGATAGATTGCTGAGCCTGGATTCAGGAAGTTCAAATGTGGCTTCAAACATTTACTACCTGTGTGACTCTGGGCAAATCACTTAACCTCTATCTGCCTCAATTTTCTCAGTGCTAAACTGGAGATCATAATAGCACCTACCTGGCTGAGTTGTTGTGATGATCAAATGAAATACTATTTATAAAGTGTTTAGGACAGTGCCTGACATATAGTAGTCACTTAATAAATGTCTGTTACCTCCCTCCTTCCTCATTTTGCTAAGCATGGAGGAGTTCAAAGAAAAAGTACAAAGACTCCCCCTGATCTCAAGTTTGCATGGATTTATGAGTTTACATTTTAACGGATAAAGCAGTTTTACATAATTAAGTAAATACAAGATACATAAAATAGGTGAGAGGTAACCTTAGAAGGGAAGACACTATTAGATTAGGTCGACAGAGAAAATCCTTCTGCAGAAGGTGGCATATGAATTGAATGTTGAAGGCAGACAGGGATTATAAGATAGATAGACAGACAGATACATACATACCTACATACATACATATATGGATGGATGATGGCACACTTATTAAGCACTTACCGTGGCACTGTGCTGCATCAAGGATATAAATACAATGATAAAATGCAGTCCCTGACCTCAAGGAGCTTATATTCTAAAAGGAGAAGATCATACATAAAGGAGAGCTAGAAAACGAGGGACAGGGGCAAGACTATTGGTGAGAAGGTTGAGAAGTCCAGCGAGTGGATCCAAGACTACTGAGCACACATGGCCTGGATACCTCATGAAATACTTGTGCAAACTAAGAACTCACCAATCAGAAAAGGGGACTGCAGCACGAATATACCTCCAGGGTGAGGATGCTACTGGCAAGAAGGTATGGAATTTAGAGAGAAGCAGAGACAAGAAAGGCAGTTTTGCAGATAAGGAATGTTAAGTAGGATAATATAGATGGACTGCAGCGTTTGTGGAAGGAAAGATTTTGTATGAAGACTCAAACATAGAAAAAGGACAAATCATGAGGGACTTTAAAAGTAGTGTATATTTGATCCTAGAGGGCACAAGGGAGTCAGTAGAGTTTTTTGAATGTGGGAGTGTGGTGGGGAGAGAGAGAGAATTGATATGGTGAGATAGGAACTTTAGCAAAATCATTTTGGTGGCTGTGTGGACAATGGATTGGATTAGGGAGAAACATGAGGCAGAGAGAACAATTAGGAGTTAATTTCAATATTCTAGGTGATAAATATCTGGGCTGGAATGGTGGTTGTGTGACCAGAGGAAAGAAAAACTATGTGACAAATATCGTGGGCAAAGAAAAAATAAGATTTAACTACAGACTGGACATGTGCAGTGAATGAAAGTGAGGAGTGCAGATTACACCAATATTTTGAACCTCAGTGACTAGAAGGATGGTGGGGCCCTTGATAGTAAAAAGGAAGTCTAGAAGAGGGGATTGTAAAAAAGATAATGAGTTGTTTTGAACATGTTGATTTTGAGGTGCCTATGGAACAAACAATTCAAAAATGTTCAATAGGCAGTCGATGTGGGCTAGAACTCACTCATCACAGAGTCACGTGCATGGAGATGATATTTAAATTCATGGGACCTAATGAAATTACTAAATGAGAGGTAATAGAAAAAAAGGGGAGAGAGCACAGCGCAGAATCAGTTATTTGGAGGAATATAGAGGATGAATTAGCGAGATAAAAAAAGGGTGATTGGGAGGAGAATCAAGAGAGAATAGTGTCACGAAAACTCAAAGAGAAGACAACAATGTGGAGTAGAAAGTGATTAATACGAAATGATCCAGGGAGATCAATATGTATTAAGCTGAGAAAAGGTTACTAGATTTCATTAAATTAGATTATTAAAAGGCTATTAGGCAATCAAAAGATCACTGTTGACTTTGGACAGAGAAGTTTCCATCAAATTGTGATGGAGTAAGACAGATGGCAAAGAATTTAGAAGAGAGTTAGAGGAAGGAAAATAAAAGTGTTGAATGTTTTTAGAGTTTATCTGAGAAAGGGATAGTATATATCATCATATATAGAGAAGATGGTAGGATAAAGTGAGGATTTTTTCAAGGATGAGAGGAGACGTGGATATTGTTTGGACAGCAGAGAAGCTAGAAGACAGAGAGATGGAAGATTAGAGAAAGAGAAGGGAGGATAGTGAAGGAAATCTGCTGAAAATAGGAGTTGAAATCAATGGTACATATAGGGATATCGTTCTTTTGAGATGAGAATAAAGGAAAAGATAATGGGGGATGCTACCAAGAAGATGTGAGATGAGGAGAAGTGGGGCTCTTGAAAAAGAGCATGAAGTATGAAATGAAATCCCAGTTGAGAGGTTCATATCAAGGATTGAGAGGACATTGTAGGGAGACTTGAGGAGAGAAGGGAAGATTTGGAACAGCTGGTATAGCGAGTGAGAAAGAGAATTGATTAGGTCGTTGACAGATTGCCTTGCTACAAAGAAGGCCCAGTTGAGATAACATAAATTCATAGTGAATCAGTCATCATGGTTTCATGACTTTCCTCCAGCTCTGTTCAGTAGCACAAAGTAGGAATTAAAATGGCAGATGTTGGGAGTAGTCCAAGGTTGAAATCTGACAAGATGTGATTTATAATAGGCTAAGGAAACAAGTAATTTAAGATTGGAAGACAGTGTAGAGTTGAACTGGTTTATCAAGGGGTTAACAATGAGAAAGAAGGAATGTGTAGCCAGATCAAGGTGTTGGCGTGGGGAAAGTAATGAGAGGTGGAAGGACTAGAGTACAGGAGGGGATAAAGAATAGGCTAGGCCTATGGTAACACCTGGTGGTTCTTCAGGTTACTGGAAGAAATAGAGTTGTTGACTCCAAACTCATCCAAGTCATGTGAGCAGTCAAAAGGAGAAAGAGAGAAGGATACCCCTAGTGTTATCCCACTACCCACCAAACTCTTAGGAAACAAAACCACTCTATACTCATTTCTGCTGCTTTTTCCCCTCCCAATTCACTTTTCAGTTTCTTGCCATTTGGCTTCTGATCCCAAGACTTGACTAAAATTACTCTTATTAAAGTTAAGAACAATCTCTTCATTATTAATTGCAATGGTCTTTTCTCAGTACTCACCTTTCTTAATCTTCATTGCTTCTGCCCACACCTTCCTCTTAGAAACTCTCTCCTCCTTTGATTTTTGTGACTTTGGTTTTTTTTTTCGATTCTCTCCCTACATATTTTACCATTACACAGTCTTCTTTGCTGTATCATGATTCATTTCTTACTCTCAAAGAGTAACATTCCTTTCCTCCAAATTTTGTCTTGGACTGTTTTTTATTCTCTCTCTTCATCTTCTGATTTGGTGGCTGATCGATTCCTCTAATTTCATTTATCAACTCTAAGCAGATAACTTCTAAAATTGTATATTCATATCTATTTCTTGAGTTCTAGTCCTCCATCACTAACTTCCTGTTGACTATTTAATCTAGGCATATGACTGACTTGCAAAACTCAGTATCAGAATTTATTAGTGTCTTCCCCTAAACTTGCCTCTTTCTAAATTCCGTATCAGTTGAAATCATTCTTCTAGGCATCTACATTTAGTTTCTGAATCAACAGAGACTCTGATCCTCCCTTCTCTTCATATCTTGTAGATTCTATCCATACAACATAGATCACATTATCTACTTCTTTCTACTCACATAGCAATCAACCTGTTTCAAGACCTCATCTCCTTACACCTGGGCTATTCCAGTAATTGGTCTTCATGGATCCACTCTTGCCCCTCTCTAAATCATCCATCACATAGCTGCCAAAATAATCTTCCTAAAGCAAAGTTTTTTGTTTGTTTGTGTGTTTTGGCAGGGGGAAGGCAGGGCAATTGGGGTTAAGTGACTTGCCCAAGGTCACACAGCTAAGTAAATGTGTCAAGTGTCTGAGAACACATTTGAATTCAGGTCCTCCTGACTTGAGTCGGTGCTCTACTCCCGGCACCACCTAGCTGCCCCTAAAGCAAGGTATTGACCAAGTCACTCTCCTGCTCAGGACTTTTCAGTCTGTCCCTCCTACCTCTAGTACAAAATCAAACTCTTCAACTTGCCATTTGAAGCCTTTTATAATTTGGCTCCCATGTATATTGTCAGACAATTCACATTATTCCAATCAATGGCTAAAAGAAGAAGTGTAGGCCCATAAAACTATTTTCTTTAATGAAAAGATTGCTCGGTGTTTCATTAGGATACTCTTTTGTGTAGGGATCCCACAAAAATCCCATTTTACTGCTTCATTATAATATAGAGGAAGAATTTTTGTAGGCTATGACAGTGGAACATAAGATCCTTCAGATCTTACAGAGCTAGAAAGGCTTCAGACAGGAATTGGAACACATCATGGTAAAAAAAAAAAGTGTGTTGAATTTGGAATCAGACTGGATTCAAATCCCACCTCTACCCCTCGTTAGCTATGTGAATTTGGACTAATCACTTGTCTTTGGGGCTTGGTTTCCTCATTTGCAAAGTGAGAGGTTGGGCTAAAATGCCTCTAAATTCCCTGTCAGCTCTATATCTATGATGTGATGATCCTGTGAATGTGAAGCAGAAGCTTTAAAATGGTATCTGGAGTAAGTTGGTTTCATTAACAGATGGTATTAGGATATATGGCTTTCATTCCCAAGATACATGATTTGGAAGCTCCCCCAATTTTTTTTTACTATAACTGTTAACATTGCTTTTGGAGGTAGTTAGGGTAAAAGGGTTTAGGTTGTGGGCCTCCCACCCTCCCAAGAATAAAAACTAGAAGGCTTCTCAATGGTGCTATGTTAGTATTGTTTTAAGATTGTATTATTGAGAGTATGTTATCTCAAGTTTAACAGAGGTAACTTTTAGCAGACAGATGGAGGTCAATGATAGCGAATGTGTTATAAGCTTTTGGAGATATTCATTATGTCCGTTGGTTTGCTTAGATATTGGTCTTTGGTATAACAAAGTACAGTACCTGACAAAGTAGGCATTCAGTAAATGTTAGTTGACTTTTAAAAAGGATGAGTTCAATAGTGAGAGAGTATTTAAGGGTAAACAATTATGATGCAAGAGCAAACTGCATCAATAAATCTTTACCAAAAAGGAGAAGAGATGAAGACACAGACATTTCCTGATTGAATGAAGAGGATCAGTGATTACCAGGGAAGGAGACAGCAATTGGAAACAGGATCCTGATTATTATGGAATTATTCAAGGCCTAATATGGGTCTTGAATAACTAAGGTGAGTTAGCCAACTGCTCTAAGAGAAACTCAAATGCCAGCAAGGTGCTGCAGTGAATAGAACATAGCACCTAGAGTTAGGAAGACCTGAGTTCAAATTCTGCCTCAGATACTGACTGGTGGTGTGACCCCAGGGAAGTCACTTAACCTCTCTGTGCCTCAGTTTTCCCATCGGTAAAATGGGAACGGCATCTATTTTATTGGGATAGCTATAGACATGACAGGAGAAGTACCTCAGAAGTATGGATTAGTGAATATAGCCTTCCATATCCAGAGTGGAAGCTGAACTGAAGCTATGCATGCAGGGCAAACTTGTTTCTCATAGCATTGTACTGGAGCCATGTAGGCTCAATAAAGTACTTAGGTGATTCCAGGTTGCCTTTGGATTGCTCCTGACCTTGGTACTACAACAGAAAGGAAAGTCCACGCTTATTAACAGATTGTATGTCTGTGGCCTGGGGACCAGACTAGCCACATTGGGAGAGGGTCATTATCAGGTGTTGGATACCAGATAATGAGATAATGATTTATCCCCGCCCCTGGTTAAGACAACTTAAGATTGTTTATTATTCTGTTCCTTAACAGAATATTAAATTCTGAGAAAACAGTCTGAGTCGTCAGAGAGCTTACATTCTAATGGATGAAAGCACATATGAAGGAGTAGGATCCTGGGAGAGGTGTTTCATGATATATTAATATGGATTCCTTAAGAAAATTGTCACGTTAGTGATATTTTCCCCTAAAGTAGTAAATATAAAGCAATTTAATTGTATTAATTGTAATATTCTGTTCCTTAACAGAGGATTTGGAATACATATTGGCAGAGGGTATTTAACACTAGTTACAGATCCCCCAAAATGTAAGGTTGTTTGTTTTTAAAGGCAAAAGGAACACAAGCAAAAAACCAGGGAACAATTTCCTCTTAAGTAGTTTCAGCATCTGTAAAATCTTATTATTAAACTGCTATGCAAAATATTTACATCTTTGTAGACAGCATGAAGGTAAGTTTCATCCTAGCTCTGACTGGATTATTACATATTTCAAATAAGTGTTATCCAAATAAATGGTATTAGTTTTTCATGATAAGACACATTGCTTCATTTTTCTTTTTATGTTTTAATAATTTGATCATTTATTATTAATAATAATAGTTATAAGATTTGTAAAATGATTTACATATATTATCTCATGATTTCTTAACTCTTAGTGGAGCATGAATCTGATCCTCATTCAAATAAATTTTATTGAACTCAAATGTACATATATTCATATATCTACACATATACACATACATATATACATAACATACATACACATGTATATATGCATGTTATCTATATGATGTTAGCCAGCTTCATTTTAATTACCCAAACTGCATTTTAAACTCAGAGGCTTAACTTTCATTTACAAAGTGGAAAGAAAACAATTGTGTTATAGACTGTGTGTTAGACATAGACCTTACTATATAGCCAACAAAAATTATACATTGTATGATTCTTAAATTATTTATTTACTTTGATCAAATGAGTGAAAGATAAAGGAAGCCATAAGGTAATGAAAATGAGTAACAAAATCCACGGTAGTAGAATGTTTTTTCTTATCTTCCAAAATTGGACTCGGCTAGAGTAATATACTTCACTAGAAATGTTCAAGTTGGCAAATAATTTTTGGATACAATTTTGTGTTTTCTTTCAATCTGTTAAAGCATTTTCTTCTTTTAGTGAATTACATATGGCAACAAAGGGGTTTTGTGGTTTTAATGGAAAAAAGACTTTGGTGAATAAATTGTTGTAACCACATGGAACTACCAGCTAGTCTCATACATAAATTTGTTATTATACCCATTTTGACAAGTGTTAAAGGTATTTCATTTATTTTTTTAAAGTTCTATTTAATTTTTTTTCTCTTTCTCTTCCTCATGATGCAGAAATAGTAGGGGATCACTTCTTTATAAAAGTTGTGTATTGATCTATTTTTTAAAAGTCCAAATGATCAAGCTCCTTCGTTTAATAGCATTTTAATGATTCTTTAGTTTTCTACTTTACACTTTTTTTTACATTTCAAATGCTTTTTTAAATATTGTAATTCACTCAACAAATATATGTAATGCTTACATTTGTAGAGTATTTTTCTTTAAAGTCCCTCAAATATTTTTTCAACTTATCTGGATCTTCTTTTCATTTTTTTTTTTTGAGGGGGGAAGGCAGGGCAATTGCAGGTAAGTGACTTGCCCAAGGTCACATAACTAGTAAGTGTGCCAAGTGTCTGAGGTCACATTTGAACTCAGTTCCTCCTGACTCCAGGACTAGTGCTCTACTCACTGCACCACCTAACTGCCCCTGGATCTTCTTTGCAGACAAAAGAAATGGTTTTTCTTTAGTTGGCTTTTTAAAAATATCTTTCAGGCCACTAGGAAACTACCTGGTAAATTGTCCTTTATTGACTACTGCTTAGTTCCTTATGAAAAAAACTCACATAATTGATGATATTGTCACTTTATTAATTTGGAATTTATCATGCATTCTACATTATCGATGCCAGTACTATCTTTTACTAGTTTGAAATCATTGATTTGACTAATGGGTTAATTTACACAACAGCCAACTAATCTAAATATTAAGTGGCTAAGAACTAAAATGATTCAGGAGGAGCATCATTTTTAATCACTAGCTATAAAACTTACCTATAGTAAATTAACTAATACAAATAAGCAATAAACTAGCAGTAAATCAACTGTTATTTTTAAAACTCTCTATCTGCATACTCAAACATTATTTCTCAAATCTTACGTCTACTGAACTCAACGATTATTCTTCAAACATTTTGTCTTTTGATGTCTTGTACGTGGATATATAATGCATGATAAAATACACATATCTGATACATGAATGAAGGAATGAAAAGCATTCATTAAGTGTTTATTTACTCTGTCAGGCATTGTGCTAAACATTGGAGATACAAATATAAAAAGAAAACAGTCTCAGTCATCAGAGAGCTTACATTCTAATGGATGAAAGCACATATGAAGAAGTAGGATCCTGGGAGAGGTGTTTCATGATATATTAATATGGATTCCTTAAGAAAATTGTCATGTTAGTGATATTTTTCCCTAAAGTAGCAAATATAAAGCAATTTTTTTGTATCATCATGTATGTCATACAATGGATTTTTTTTTCTAGTGAGGAAAGACAATTTTATTTTGTTCCCAAATTCCACTGATTTCCTTTATCTTAAAGTTATCCTAAAGTTATCTCATGTTTCTAATAACCCTATACAAGCATTTTCATGTTCTATCAACATACTTCAAGCACAAATGTATCTAATGGCTAAATTAGTTTGGAAAATGATTCATTTGATGATAATGTTCTGTGTTCAGGGACTGAATATTTCAGTGATTTTGAGGCTACCTCTCTATATCCATCTTACAGACAAAGAAACACACCTCAGACAACTTGTTAATTGATTCAGGTCACTTGGCTAATGAGTAATAAAGATGATTTTTCATGTCTCCATTTCTTTAAAAAGTAAGTAATCTACTAAGACCACAAAAGTATAGTAAAATTCATGTCCTACTATTTTAATCTAACAAAGAGATAAAAATTCAGCTTATTTTATGAATATGATCAAGTGAATCAATTCTCTGAAATTTACAGACATATATTTAAGACCAGGAATGTCAAAGCCAATGATTTTTAAAGTGTTTATTAACTTTCCATATTGGTCAAGTTTTTCATGTAGCAATGAAGAATAATTGTGATACTATCCAAATATCTTTCCACTTTGTTTTGTCATAACTATTCCTTTAAGAAAACAAAGTCAAGGATAAGTGTATTGGGCTTCCTTGGCCAGCCCTTATATGTGTTATCTCTTTGAATAAGGCTTAAGATAACTCAGGAATGGGAAGCCTCATGATAAAGGCCAGAAGCTCCCAAACCTCCCTTCATTTGAATGACATTTCACAGCATCATTATGTTTGTGTTGATTCACATAAAATGATCCTTTTTGAGGGTGTAGTTAGTACAACATCTGTAGTTCTAATGGTATAGTTCAAAAGAAAAATAAAATCACAGTCAATTTGGGCTCCTAATTGTCCAAATATTTGCAAGCTATACGAAAAACTAAAAATTAAAAAAAAATACACTGCAATAGTACTGTGTTGTAAGAAACAAGGAGCAGGTTGATTTTAGGAAAACATGGAAAGACTTGCATGAAATAATGAAGGATGTAATGAGCAGAACCAAGAGAATATTATGTACAGTAAAGCAATATTCTTGGAAGTATAATTGTGAATGACTAAGCTATTATGAGTAATATGAATATTTAAATGAACCTACAAAGGAGCTATGACAGAAGATGCTATCCACCTCCAAAGAAAGAACTGATATATGGAAGTATATATTGTTTGGTTTCACATATATATCTGTGTCAAATGTTAGCCTTCCCTAGTATGAGGCTGAGAGGTAAGGAGAGAGAAAACTCAGAACTCAAAATGTGACAACAACAAAAAATTGCACACACCGGAAATAAGGGTAAAAATGCATACGCAGATGATTTACGTAGGACTTCGCTGAATTTTCAAACTTTCTATTCAACAAATATTTGTTCAATTCCACCTATGTGCAAAGCATTGCTAAAAGACAAAGCTGTTACAGAGAGTATCAAATGAAAGAAGTACAAAAATTCAGCACTGGTAAAAAAAAATAGGGTTTTTTTTTCTTTTCTTCTTTTTTTAAAAAGAATACTCCCACAACTAGAACAATAGAAATTTAATTCCCTTCCCCCACCCTGTTCATATGTATATTTTTTGTGCCTTTGCTTATCTAGGCATAAGGCCAATGTGGGCTTTCCATTTGTGTCCACTGTTCAGTAATACCTCACACATTGGACCTGTGCTGTCCAACTCTGTGAAAACGACAGTAAAGATTCGGTTGTCCTCAGAAAGAAGTAAAAAATTGCCCAAACTCTCACTTGGTAAAAATAAACAGGTGCAGCATTACTCCATAAGCCCGTTCTTACTTCAAATGCTCTAAGCAGACTACACTGCCTCAGATTTCACAATGTCTAGTCACTACCTGCCCAATGAGGACGGCTTCCATTGATATTAATGCTTTTGTGGTGAACTGAAACCAGATCCCAACCTTCATGTGCTGAGATTTAGTATTTGCTAAATATTCCCACTGGGGAGCTGGGCCCAGGCTGATGTTCTTTTTAGACTGATGCATTAATTGCTTTCAACCTCACACCTCTACCCTATTCTATATTCTTCAATCACAGCAGTTAGAAACCTGCCACCCTGCAAAGTATCTTATTTTTTCCTTGTGCATTGGAGAAGTCTGGAATTGCTTCTTGGCCAGTCCATTTCATGCTTAGAGAGTAAAAATTTGTACTCTCTTCAGGTTCCATAGATCCTCTAATAGACAAATTGTGCCCTCGCTTTGGTGCCTGTCAGCTCTGTTTATACAAAGTACTTGGAAAACAGGCTACTCTAATCCAACTTACCTTTCAGCTGGCAAGTCTCCTGAGGCATCTGTTCTAAGACCAAGAGAACATTTGAAGGCTTTAAATCTGATCTTTCAGACAGCTGTACTAATTTAACTAAAGGGGGCTACAGAAGGGGACGGAGGAAAAATCTATAAAGTGTTTGGCTGACATTTGAAAAAAGAAATTGGATGTTTTCTTGTTAACCTTTAGAGTAGCACATTACATAAATTGTGACAATGTTCCCAGATTAAATGAGGATAGATGCAGGCTTTGGAAAGCTTGTTTTTAGATTTATAACTACAGCAAATGAATACCACTGATAACCTTATCTGAATTGTAACATACATATGTGTGTATGTAATAGGATACACTGCGTGAAATGTGCATATAATATATACACACATTATACACAAACATTGTTTATCTCATTTGGGAAATAGCTCTGAAAAAAATATAGGATATGGTTTCTGAGTCTCAGTAGATCGACAACTGATTGTTATACAACACCAAAACATCTGGATTGAAAGTGAAAAATGTAGTTAATTATCTGGATGTTTGTGAGTATTTGGATGTTTAGCCTCATGTAGACAACATCCAGATGACTGACCAAATTTATTGCTTTTCATCTGAAGGCACAGTGCCATGAGACACAGCCCATAATGAGATCCCTACCTTTTGTGAAAACAGGAAACTGCATGCTGCAAAGAAAAAAAAAAGAATCACCAAATTACCATTGTTGATGAATATCTCAAGGACCTTTTTTGTCATAAATAATGGCACTCGATATTGTCTGGCTGGGGCCTTTAAAATAGCTGAAAAATGTCAAATGTGGTATTCTTTTTATATTAAGATGTTCCTACTTACTTTTCAGAGTCCATGGATACCCACGATGTTTAAGCTATATATATTTTTAAACTTCCTTTCCCTCATAGCAATGATGTATTCATATGCCCAAACTTGTACAGAGCATGGGGGTAGTCTGTAGCCATAGAGCATGGTGAAAATAAGTGACCCATGTAAGCATCAAACCTAATACTTTGCCTTCACTACTACAATGTTATATTGAAGGAAACCAAACAAACATAGACAGTGGATTGGGCGTTCTGCAATTTGGTATAGGCTTCTATCAATCAAAAGAATCTTTCAGTATGGAGTAGAGATTATATTGTATCTGAGACACAAATTAAAAGAACACGGATACTTAAGAGAAATTAAGTCTTTTGAAAATTCAAAATATGAGAATCTGTTCCTAAACAGGGCAGTAGACAAGCAGAGATGGTAATTAAATTTTGTTGATTTGAGACAGATTTAAAAGTGTTTTTTTTAGTCCTTTCAGGTTTAACCTTTGAATTACTGAAGTAACAAAGAAATCATTCCTTTTTAAAACTGACAAAGAGTTAATAATATTCTAAAATAGAAAAAGAAACTTTTAGCATATTCAAAATTAATATACAAGGATTTATGTCCTCTTTACCTAATCCATTCCTTCCACGCACATATGGAACAACAGATATTGTAGATTAGACTTGGACTGGGTTTATATAATGACAAGGCAACTGTTGAATTCTGTAAAAAAGAATCAAACTGGTTATTTGGCATCTCCTAGCTAAACAATACACCCACTTATCTGATTGAAGATTTCACTTTTCCACCAGTTGTGTTGGAATGTTAGCCTAACTGTGAAACCTATCAGATTAAAGACATCAAGTTTCAGAAATCTATCTCTTTGTTGTTTCATTTTCAGCCAATGTAGAAACCAAGCAGGAAAACAAACAAAAAAATAGAGAAAATTTTTGAAATAATTTTCCTACTATTCAGAGGCCTACAGAGTAGGCCAATAATTGGCTTAATAAATTCTTTCAAGTGTGCTGTTTCACAGCTACAGACATGGGCTACTTTATCAGACAATTACCTGACTGTCCAACAAAGCCACCTTCTTAAACATTCCAAGATGTTGTTTGGAAAAAAAAAAGATATGAAGTGTGATGTAAAGTATTAAAATACTTAAAAGCACGGCTGCCCTTCTTTGGTGAATGGAAGTGCCATTAATGAATGTATATAAACTTCAGAAAATAAGAGCAGTGTGGGAGAAGAGATTTACTTCAAGTGAAATCCTCTGCCCTGGAAGGGTTAAACGTCAACAAAGTTAAAAAGCAGAATCAGGGTCCTATTAGTCTCGAACACTAATCTTGTTGACGGCTGAAGTGTTTCCTTATTTTATCCATATTTATTATATTGAAGGTGGTTTAGATGGTGGTGACTAATGACCAAACATCTGGACCTGTTGACCTTTAAGATCCTTTACCCATTGCTGTTCACAATTAAGTGCCACATGAACAAAAATTATATTTTTGCCTGACCAGCAAAACTAGCCTTGCAAAAATGAGGAAAATAGCAGTGATTATGGTCTTAGCAGTTTTGTGGGAGTTTTTTTTGTTGTTGTTGTTGTGCTGGCTCTTAATTTAAACAATAATTACTGCAGTTTGCTAGATTTCTCCTAGAAAACTACAACCCCACATGTAACTTCCTGTGAGAGAAGGTATCATGGAGCCTAACTAGAACCACTGAGTTAAGCGAAAAATGCCAGAACTTTTGCTATTTTTTAGGTAGGCTGAGAAACTTTGATTCTGTGGTCTTTCTTTCCAGGCCAGCTCTCAGTAAATTGTTCAACCTGACTTTGCTTAAACTTAAATATTAGGTGAATGACTTATTTATATCACAGTGTCCCATGATCACAAAGAACTTCCTGAACCTTAAATTTTTCAGACATCTTTAAGGCCCTTGAATTCTCGATGCTGCCTCATCTGTCACAATCAGAACACTTGGGGATATCATTTGGACAACACTTTGTTTACTAATTTGTCTAGTTTTCCAACACTCATAAGCATCACTTTTTTAGGAAAGAAATTGATAGACCAAGTACAAATATTCGAAGAGTTGGTATCAATAGAAAATATATAATTGATACTTTTTGGGGGCACTTCTGGCCTAGAATTTAGTCATTGGCATTGTATCCAAATGTCATTGAATGAAATAATGTTAGAACTAAAAGTTTCCTTTGAAATCATCTGTTCTGCTCTCCTCCAACCCCACCATTTTTCATCTTCCACCATGCTCTTTCTCTTAATATAAAATTATTTCTCAGCTACTGTTTCAGGACAGATAGGGGCCTACATATTCTTCAGAAGGGGAAACTGATGGAGACAGATGAAGTTAGTAGTCAATGGTAACAATCTCTGAGTCAGTGATTTAATGGGCATTTATTAAGTGTCTATTATGTGCCAGGCTCTGTTCTAAGTTCTGGGGATATAAAGAAAGGAGTTCACTGTTCTTAAGGAGCTCACAGTTTAATGAGGCAGACAACATGCAAACAGGATAAATTGGGAGTAGTCTTAGAGGAAAGACACTAATAGAGGGCTGGGAAAGGATTGTTGTAGAAGGTGGGACTTTGAGATTTAAAGCTGCCAAAGAAGTCACAGAAGCTAGGAGGTGGAGATGAGGAGAGATCAGCTTCTAGGACTGAGAGACAGCCAGTAAAACTGCACAGAATTGTGGAATTAAGTGTCAGACACAAGGAAGAGCAAGAAGGCCAATGCTGCCAGATCAGCATAGTACCTAGATAGCAGTAAGGCATTAAGAAGACAGGAAAGGTAAAAAGGGGCCAGGTCATAAAGGACTTTAAAAGTCAAACAGAGGATTTTCTATTTGATCCTGGAAGTAATGAAGAGCCAATGGACTATACGGAATGGAGACTGGGGTAATCTGGTCACATGTGTGTTTTAAGAAGGTCAATTTGACAGGTAAGTGATGGATAGACCGGAGTGGAGAAAAACTTGAGTCAGGGAGACCAGCCAGCAGGCTATTGCAATAGTCCATGCAGGAGCTGATGAGAGCCTGTGCTGGGGTGATGGCAGTGTCAGAGGAAGGAAGAAGACATAGACAAAAGACGTTACAAAGGCAGAAATGACAATACCTGAACATCAATTGGGTGTGTGGTAAGAGAGTGGGGCATTAAGGATGACAGCTAGTCATATCTCCCATAGCTGAGCCATGTAAAAATCATGGCAAATGATACACTTCTTTTAAGGTTTACCCTGGAGATTTCATTATTCTCAATCAGTCAATCAACAAACATTAAGCACCAACTATGTACTGGGCATTCTGCTGGGCTCTAGGGATAGCAAGAAAAAGGTGAAATAGTTCCGATCATTAAGAAGCAAGGTGAAATGCACATTCACACACACACACACACACACACATGGAATAGGGACTATATATCTACAATATGATTTATGGATATAGATCTATCTATCTATCTTTTATCTATCTATCTATCCAATCATCTATCTATGTGGACTAGGGACTTAACCTGTGATTACACTGATGAACTCGTAGGTGCAGAAGCTCCCTCCACCAATGTAGGCTGGCACCTTCTCTGCAACTTCCACAGAGTGTCCCAAAACTCTCAGTGTAATTTTCAGTTATTAAAGCTACTTAAGTTATTTAACCTCTCAAGGCTCTATTTAAACTATTACAGCTTAAGGTTGAACTAAGAGTCTTAGGTCTTGTAGTCATAGAAAGCTCCCTAGAGTGCCAAGATATTAAGCAACTTGCCCAGAATCACACAACCAATCTATGTTAGAGGAAAAGACTTGAAGTCAAATATTCCTGGCTTGGAGGACAGCTCTGTACTTACTATGCCAAGCTGACTCTCATATAAATTGTATACAAAGTAACTAGGGAACATAGAGGAGGTGGTACTACTACTACTACCACCACCACCACCACCACCATTACTACTACTACTACTACTACTACTACTACTACTAATAATAATAATAATAATAATAGAGAACATAGCACTTACTGTGTGCCAGGCATTGTGCTAGGTGCTTTATAATGATTACCTCATTCATTCTTCACAACAACCACTAGAGGTAGGTGCTATTATTATCCCAATTTTGCAGACAGGGAAACTGAGGCAAACCAAGTCAAGAGACTTGCCCAGGATCACACACAGCTAGTAAGTGTCTGAGGCTGGATTTAAACTCAGGTCCTCCTGACTCCATGCCTACTCTACTCTAGTTACCATCCATGTAGCTGTACTAGACTATAAACTCCATGTGGGTAGCGAGCCTTACAATTTAAGCACAATGTTCAGCATATAACAGGCACCAAATAAGTATTGGTGAACTGAGTTGAGTTGCTTTGATGGGAGGTGAAGCCCTACTGGTTATCTTCCCATTTCTAAACCAGAATAATAGCTTCCGGTTGGTTTGAGCTCTGGCTCATCTCCCTTTCTTCAGTCAATGGAACAAATGACTAACTGCCTCACTCTCCTATCTGAAAAACTGAAGAAAACAATAGTTCTGATTTCCTGGGGTTGTTGTGAGGATAAAATGAGATAGTAGTTATAAAATGCTTCATAAACCTTATAGCACGATATAAATGCTAGCTATTATTTATGAGTAGTAGTACTATTTTAAAAGGAACAATGGATCTTTCAAAATATAGAAAATGTCATATTCCATGTCAATGCTTCAATCGCAGGGGAAGTAATTGTAAATACCTTAAGTAAATACCTCTTAGGTACCTTCAAAGAACATTGAAAATGTGGATAAAAGGTCAAAGTCAGCAGGTATTTATGATGTTCCTATCACTCTGGCTGGCTCTTATGGGGAAGTTGTCCCAGAGAAATAAAAGACAAGAAGGATGACATTGAGGAACTAACAGTGCAATTGGGGAAACAGGAAACTGCTTGGAAATAGAATTTTAGAGCTCGAAAGAACCACAGAGATTGTATAGTTAGTCCAGCCCCCTCATTTTAAATGCCAGGCAATGGGTACCCAGAAAAGTCAGGACTTCCCAAAGGTCACAAAGGTGGCATTGACTTTGAAATAGTTGCAAGTAAAAGTTCTATCCCAAAGTTTTTTTCTACCACTCTCTGCCGCTTCTAATCAAATGCTCAGTTATATGATACAAATGACAAGAGCTACATAGGAATTCAGAAGAAGGAAAGTACCAAATAGCTCCCCGTATGATAGACTTTATGGAGGAGGA
This sequence comes from Phalanger gymnotis, assembly GCA_028646595.1. NCBI lineage: Eukaryota > Metazoa > Chordata > Mammalia > Diprotodontia > Phalangeridae > Phalanger > Phalanger gymnotis. Next base: position 129,190,594 of record CM053623.1, on the reverse strand, counting down.
ATCACAAAATTAATTAAGTGTGGATATAATTGCCAAATAATTACACATTGGGATAGGATAGTATCTCAGAGAACACAGCTGTCATGAGTCAAAGACAGAGACCATTGTTTTTCATATTAAAGCTTAAAGTATGAGTTGACTGATACTTTTTGCTTGCCTTGATTTTAGCATTTCTGAAATATTTCAAAATCTTTTCAACCATTTTGCTGATGAGCAAACTATGATGGGCAAGACGAAATGACTTGCCCAGTCAAAAGTCAATCAATCAAAAGGCTGAAAATAGAATCCACATGTGTGAACTTGCAGAATTGTGTTTGAGCCACCAGCCACCACTCTCTCATCACACTATATTAGCTCTGATTCTGACCAGGGGAAGATTGTTAATGGAGAGTCTGATTAGAACATGAAATATGTTCCCAAGAGAACTAAAAGAGACACTATCCCATGACTAATTTAAACTAACTAAAGAAGCTGGGAAATATTCTCAAGGGTTAGAATATATAATCCTTATTACAGAAGGAACTTTATCTACCATTGATTAAATCCACCAACACTGAAAAAGGAAGAAAAAAAGGAAAGAAGGAAACAAGCACTTATTAAATACCTACTTGTGCCAGACACTAATTCAAACACTTTATAAATATTGTTTCATTTAATCCTCATATCAACCTTAGGAGAGAGCTGCTATTATTATCCACATTTTACAGGTGAGGAAAATGAGACAGAACAAGGTTATGTGACTCACACAGGGTCACACAACTAATAAGTGTCTGAATCTACATTTGAACTCAGGTCTTCCTGATACTGTGTCCAGATCTCTGTTCACTGTCCACCTACCTGCCAGGAACATCCACCCTAAGTTTGTGAATATGTTAGAGCTGTCAATAATATGATCTCCCCTTATAGGCATAGGGACCAGATCTGTAATTTCTGTGGTATAGGGAACTCCCAGAGGAGGAAAAGCTCTCTACTAATACACATCGGCACCTTCTCTGCAAGCTAGAGTTCTGGCAAGTTGACTTAGCTTGGAGAGATTAAGTGGTACAGTCAATGTGTGTCAGAGGATTTGAACTCAAGTATACCAGGGATACAAGACAGCTTTCTATCTACTATGCCTCACTGCTTCTCCTTTATTATGACATATGATATAATGTGGAAATTCAAGGAAATTCAAATGTCTATTTCTATGTTGGGTTTTCATTGTAGTTGTGTAAGTTTTTTTTTTTTTTTTGGTTTATGTTTGTTTTTGTTTTTTTGCTTTGTTTTTTGTTTTGGCTAGGAGTATCCTGGTTAGAGGTGCTATGGGACTAGAGTGAATTTCTCCCAATATTCTAGAGTTCTAAAATAAAAAATTCTAGAGTTACAATATGCTGCCACCACTCTATAATGCCCTGATTGCTAAATATATTAAAATTTCACCCACAATAAGTGATTTAAAGTGTTTTTTTTTCATTCATTCACCCATTCATTCTTTCATCTTGTTCAGATCATATGCTGGCCCAATTCTGGTACTTTCCTAAGCACTTTAAAGAGATACAAAATTAGCCAGTTAGAAGACAAAAATAACAATTCATAATTATGAAAGGCTTTATAATTTACAAAGTAGTTTCTTTACAACACACCTATGAAACAACAATGTTACTTGCAGCTACTGTAGAGGTATAAGGTCTACAACACCAGCACACAGGGGGGCTACTAGCGCAGATTCTTTGATCTGTTTTTCTAAAGGAAAGCAACTTTAAGGGGTTAACAATCTTACTTTAATTAAACACACACATATCATTCATTTAGTTCAGGGGGAAAAGTCAGCACACTGAACTGCAAAGCAAATACAAACAGAAATTGCAAACAGACAAAATAACACAAATCAACAGACAGGCTTCTAACTGTCTGACCACAGCAATACATACATAGTTACCAGAGAGAGAGAGAGAGAGAGAGAGAGAGAAAGAGAGAGAGAGAGAGAGAGAGAGAGAGAGAGAGAGAGAGAGAGAGAGAGAAGCACTAAAATCTGGATTTTCAAAGCCGGGGGGGCTCCTTAATGGCTACGCAGAGTCTCATCTGGGCAAATCACAGAAACACTCTTCCAATGAGTGAGCCCCAAAGCAAAATGCCAACCTCAGAGTATATATACTGTTTCCAATCAAGAACTCTTGATTCAATCAAAGACTTTTGATTCAAACAAAGGTAAGACTCAAAGGCACTTGATTACCTTGGTGCTGACAAGCATGCCAAAAGAAAAAACACTTTGCTTGCCATCACAACCTATGAAACAGGCAAAGCAAATATTATCTTTATTTCACAGATAATAATAGCTGTCATTGACTTCACATGTATATGGGTTATCCGGCCAATTAAGGAGAAAATTTAGATTCTCTTTAATATCCTATCACCGTCATTTTCAAGTTAGTCTATATATTTTGTCAAAGTAGAGTTATAATATGCTGCCACTACTCTATAATGCCCTGATTGCTAAATATACTAAAATAATTTTTCCTGTCATTCACTTAATCGTTACCACTTCAGTATAAAAATAAGGTAACACACTCATATCTAGAAAATGATTTTTTTTCCTTCAGGTATAGGAATAGACAAAAATAAGGAGACAGACTTTCTCTTGAACCCCTTAGTAGAAAAAGATCTATAATTTGTCAATAAGTGGGGTATAAGCATATATATATTTATATATACACATATACATGTGTGTATATATATATATACACACATACATACATACATATATTTGAGAATCTTATAGAAAGCAATACTTGGGATTTTTGTACAAAGCTAGGTCAGGTAAATTCCCATGATACGTAGCACCAACACTGGACAGAACTTTTCTATCCACTGCTGCCATCTCAACAACTCTCAATATGAATCTGGGCTTTGCCAACTCAATTGAATAAAAAAGTAACAACAAAGTCAGGGTGTGTAAAAATTGACTGAATAAGTTGGGTTTTAAAAGATGTCTGGGCATCTAGTTGCAGTTTTAAAGTGTGAAAAGTATAGGATATCTTACGGTGCTTCTGTAATAGTCTAATCTCACTGGTTATCAAAAGAGGAATTCTCCCTCTCTCTATATTTTTATTTCCACATAATACCCAAGACCATTAAATAACACTTAAAAATAATTCTGCTGCATCAGCAAGCAATCACCATGACACACTGCTCAGACTTTCAACTTGTTAACCACATGATTTGTCCAGACTGTCCAGGGGGTGAATTCAGAACCCTACAGTGTTCATTCTAAATGTTTCTCAGGAAAGATCTTTTCTCCTAACAAAACTGACTCCTAGATAGATTAAGTTTACCCTCTCTGAAGTATCAGTAGATTTTCCTTTTATTGTGAAGAGAGAGCAAAAATTCATTCACTAGCCTAGGTGTAAATTAAGTTCAGGACTTTTTCAGTTTGTACAGACTAGATTTACCCCTGTGAGGGTATCTATAGTTTTTCCTTTTCATTAAGATGGCAGAGCAAGCATTCATTCAACAACTGCGATTTTTAAGTTCAGGACTTTCCATTTTGTCCAAACAGACATACAATGACATTTATCTTCAGGCTAATTTAAGTATACATGGAATATGACTGTTGGAAGGGACCATAGAGGCCACCAAAACACACTTCCTCATATACTGATAAGGAAATAGAGTTAAAGTTACATATCCAAGCTCACAGGATTGAGATTCAAACTCAGGTCTTTGGTCCTCAGCCTGCTTTCATTCTTCATCAAGAGCAACGCTATCTCTGCAGAACACGGGATCACAGAATCTCAGTTAGAAGGGATCTCAGACGCAAGTTCATACTTGAACAGGAATTTCCTCAACAATTTAATGACCTAAAGGCTGTAATCAGCTTTTGTATCAAGTCCTAGAATGGGAGAGAACCCATCACCTCTCAAGGCAACTCTTTCCACTTTAGGAGACTGACATCAAGCCTAATTTGACCCACTGAAGATTCCATTTATTGCTCATAGTTCTGCCTTCTAGGGTCAAGTGGAACAAATCTAATTACTCTTCCACATTAAAAAAAACAACCTTGGACTTGGCTATCCTATTTTACTCCCCAGCCCCCCCAAATGATTTTTTTTCTAGACTGAATATCCATAGTTCCCTTAACCATTTTCCTCATATAGCATGAATTCAAGGCATTCACCATTATTTTTGCTCTTGTCTGGCCACTCTCTAGCTTGATAATATTTTTCCTAAAATATTTTCTACCTCTCCACCACCCCTCCTCAAAACACTAAGACTGTTATTACATTTTTTTAGATGTGGAAATGTGAGTTGACAAGGACAAAGTACAGTGGAATACTGTGCCTGTCTTAATGTAATATGGTAGCATTTCCTGCCTTTCTTGCCATGTGACACTGCTCACTCAAACTGAATTTACATTTCCCTAAGATCCTCAGGTCTTTTTCAAATGAGCTACTTGCTATAGATAGACAGACAGACAGACAGACAGACAGACAGACAGACAGATAGATAGATAGATAGATAGATAGATATAAATATAAATATGTATATATATACACATATATATACATATGTCTCCCTAATCCTGAACTTAAGAAGCTTACTTTTTAACCCACATGGAAGTCTTTATGTATATTCCTATTAAATTTCATTCTTGTTCCTTTTATTTATCCATCATTCCACCCTATTACAGTATTTTGAATGCTGATGCTGTCATTTATTGTGTTAGCTTTTCTCCCCAACTTTATGTCATATGAAAATTTGATAAGGATATAGTCGATGCCCTTATCCAAGTCATTGATAAAAATTTTACAAAGTACAGGACCTAGCAGAAATAATGAATATTCTCTTCAAGAAGAGAGTCAGCAGGTATTGGACATGATATACATCAAATAAAAATCCTGCTTTTTTTTTTAGCGACAAAAAATGACTATTGGTATGAGTCATCACACATTGGTCTTTCTGTCTGTCATATACTTAACCTCTTAGAGCAAAGGATAAAATTTATATTAAATTAGAAGAATAAAAGGAGAATGTGAATACAGTTAAAGTGACTCCAATCCAACTGATTTAAAGTGATTGTTGATCCTGCAAAATTGGAAATGGATAAAATAAATTTATTTATGACAATCCAATTATTATAGTTTCTTACCAAATTTTAACCAATGTAAAACAACTACCACGAAGAGGCAAAAACATGATCAGAAATTTCCTCGGATAGCAACAATTTCCTTGCCAGGCACAGGGACATGACAGGAAAGTCTAGCAACTGTTTAGAATATAAGTTCATTTGCCAAGGAGGATAGAGACACAGGTAAATAAAGCATTTATTAAGCATCTGCTATGTGCCAGGGACTGGGCTAAGTTCTGATGACAGAAATGTAAGCAAAAAAGAGAGTGCATATCTTCAAAGAGCTTACAACCTATACAAGCTTACAATCTACTTACAAAAGGGAAAGACATAAAATGCAACTGCATAAAAGCAAGCCTTCTGGAGAGATGAGAGAAAAGCATGGAGAGTGAGGATTGCCTGGAGTGAAGTGAGCATATCAAAGGCACTTATGAAATGGTGGTCCCAACCAGACATCTAACAATAAGTATAGAGGGCCAAGGGGTGGGAGCATCTACAGAATGACAAGTATGGAGGCAAAAAAGTGGGAGAAGTCCAGCAAATAAGGAGTGGAGCCAAGAGCAAACTAGACATGGCTTAGGTAACTTATGAAATGGTGGTCTGGGCCAGGTTTAATTGATCAGAAGAAAGAGTGGCAATATGTTGACATCTCCAGGGCTAGAAGGCAGGTGGAGAACAGTGGTGCCAGAAAGATGGAAGGTGGTTATAAGCATTGTCAACTTCACAAACCATCAAAATTACAAGGAGAGGAAAATAAGTCTTCAAAGAAATACGCAAGAGATCCAGCTAAGTCAAATTATTCCAAGAGCATCTATAAATGAAACACTGAATTATTTCAGTGATTTTGTATGTATCCAAATCATTGAACACTACATTTTCTAAAGAATCAAAAGTGTTGTATTAGCCCAATTGAAAACAGAGGGATGTTTGATTGGTTGAAGTAGATACAACGTATTGTCAATGCTGAGTTGTGGGTCATAAGTAGTACAGTGGACATCATCCACAATCTGTATAATTAGACAAAGTGACTGCCCTGTCATTCAGAAGAACAAAAAGTTGGTACAGATTCCTGATTGTGTGGACATTCATATGAAGGCAAGGTAGTGGACTTGCCACTTAATCTGAAATAAATGTCTAAAATTATCTTGTCAATTTAATTAAATTTGTTAAATAAATACATGGATAATGTGGTGATTAAAATAAATATTGATAATGTATACTACACAGCACAAAAGGCAATGAAATAGAGTAAGAGGACACAGTTTTACTTCTATCTTTTAGTTGTTTCTACTAACTGTTCATCTTTACATTTGTGTATGTTTTTGAAAAATATATTGCATTACTTTCTATATCAAAAATACAGGTGCTTCCTTCTACTGGTGATATAAGAGATATCAATCTGATAATGAACAGTACAAATATTGACATTGCTCTGATATCCACTAAAATATGAAGAGACCTAGACAAAAGTTTCCAGAAAACTGAGTAGATTCTTTATCGAGAATTTATTGGAAGACATGGAGGATAGGATGAGATCTAGAGACATTAACAATCTACAGTTGTGGAGGAAACACATTGATAAGCTGCAGATCCTTACAGAAATAAGATAACTTTCTTCCATAATTAAATTTTATTTCTTTTTCATGTTATTAAAATACTTCATTAAAACTCAACTAAGAAACAACATAATATATGCCTCCTAGATATTTATTTTAAATCTAAATCTTTAAATACATTTCATAAAGAAAAATATAAAAAAGGTAAGAATAAGACTGTATATGTAATTTGTTGCACATTATAAATGCTTATTTTAATCACCGTATTTTACTTAAGAGTATATTTTCTTCAAATAGCTTAAGTAAATTAACAAGATAATTTCTATAAATTTATTTGATATTTAGCAATAAATCTTTTCAGGAGCCTTGTATACATAGCCACACAACTATATATTTGGGTGCTCAACCATCAATATATTCTCTTGACTTTGAATTAATGATATCACCATGAAATGAAATTGCTCTTACATACAGAAGGGTTGGCAGTTGAGAAACAAAAAACTAAATACGGTCCCCATGGCACCGTGACAGTGGATCAGCAACAGGCAGTATTTTTTGCTTTTTAACTTCATCTTCTTCAACTACTTTTTATTATCTTCTCCCTTAGATTTGACTATTGAGGAATCTGTCATTCTACATGTTACATTTTTTTTTTGGAGTAATGTCATTTTAGCAATGGCTCATTTGCATTTGTCCACCTACAGAATTTAAAATAAATGACTTTTAAAGTACATTTATTTCCAACAAATTGACCATTTGGAGATTGATTAGATTTTTCAGCTGTCATAACAGTCAGATGCTGAGCAGTTAAAACTGACAAAGAGTCGATCTGCTTGATCACTGTTTGGCTCAACTGAAAAGAAAATAGATCAGTTGATTCAATGTATATCTAATCTGAGAATTTATCTATTTCTGTTTTACATAAAGATCATTTTTCAAAACCAGTGCATTATCTAGAATATTTTCCTTCCTCATTTTGTCTCTTAGTTTCCTTGGACTCCTTCAAGACTCAAGGCAAATATTACCACTTATAAGAGGCCTTTCCTGGTCCCCCTAGAGGCTCGTGCCTTCTCTTCTAAAATTTCCCTCCATCTACTTTGTATATATCTTGTATGTACCTAAGTGTTTACATGTTGTGACATGTTTACATTATAATATCAGCTCCTTGAGCGCAGGGAATGATTTTGCCTTTTCTTGTGTTCTTAGAACTTAGCACAATGACTGCCTTTTTGATTGACTGATTGTGAAATTCAAGAATGTTTAATCCTAAATGTAGATTATTTATTTCCTCTCCCTCCTTGTGAATGCACTCACTACCTGTGAAATTGTTAAAAGGATAATGTTACGGGAATTCTCTTTTTTTTTTGCCAGAGACGAAATTTTTTATTTAATATATTTATTTTTCAGCATTGATTTTCACAAGAGTTTGAATTACAAATTTTCTCCCCATTTCTACCCTCCTACCACTCCAAGATGGCATACATTCTGGTTGCCCTGTTCCCCAGTCAGTCCTCCACTCTATCACCCCACTACCCTCCCATCCCCTTTTCCTTTCCTTTCTCGTAGGGCAAGATAAATTTCTACGCCCCATTGCCTGTGTATCTTATTTTCTAGTTGCATGCAAAAGCTCTTTTTTTTTTTTGTTTTTGAACATCTGTTTTTAAAACTCTGAGTTCCAAATTATCTCCCCTCTTCCCTTCCCACCCAACCTCTCTAAGAAGTCAAGCAATTCAACATAGGCCACATGCGTATCATTTTGTATAACACTTCCACAATACTCATGTTGTGAAAGACTAACTAT
>CM053623.1:129164920-129181633 GCA_028646595.1 Phalanger gymnotis | reverse complement strand
ACTTACTTGACCCTTGAGTTTTTCAGCGGGGTATGACTGCTTGTAAAGAGTTCTATGTTTCAAGCCTGGGGGGATGTGCCAGCTCTGCCACACCAGCACTCCTCCTTCCCCAAGAACCCCCAACCCTGACTGGACTTAGATCTTCAGCAGGCTCTTCACTGCTGCTCTGATCTGCCACTTAATTCTTCCCACCAGTGGGGCATGGGGCCAGAAGCTATAGTTCTGTAGCTGCCTCACCTCCACTGCCCCCAGGGCAGTGGCCCAACCCGGGAACTCCTTCCACTCCTGCAGCTTTTACCACTAACCTTCTCTGTTGTCTTTGGTGTTTGTGGGTTGAGAAGTCTGGTAACTGCTACAGCTCACTGCTTCAGGGCGCTAGGGCACACTCTGTCTGGCTCCTGGTCTTGTTCGTCTGCCCCGTCCACGCTGGGCTCTGCTCCACTCAGCTCCGCTCCCCTCTGTCCCAGCTCCCTGTGAGATAGACCTTACCCAGAGACCATCCAGGCTGTCTTGGGCTAAAGCCCTGCTTCCCTCTGCTAATTTGTAGGTTCTGCAGTTCTAGAATTGGTTCAGAGCCAATTTTTATAGGTTTTTGGAGGGACTTGGTGGGGAGCTCACACTAGTCCTTTTTTTCCAGCCGCCACCTTGGCTCTGCCTCAGAGAATTCTCTTTTACAATGGATTGATTGCATTTACATAATATATTTTGTTAAGTCATTCCCCAATTGATTGTGATCCCCTTTAGATCCATTTCTTAGTCACTACAAAAATAGTTGTTATACAACAAAAACAGTTGTGAGGATAATATATTCACTAATGTGTCATTTAGAAACTAGTCACACTTTTTCATCTCATGGGACTCTCCTGGGTGTATGAAATGCTTCTTGCAGAAGTGAGACTAAGTGATGGATTAAATCAGGTTTATTATTATTGTGGTTTTTGTTATCATTTATTGTCTGAAAATACAAGTCAAACCCTCATATTTAGACACTCTTTTTCTAAGCAAAAGAAATATCTATATTGAGTATAGCTCACTGTAACTCCTTTTTTTGTAAATAAATAATTGTGTTCTTTGAAGCATTGGTGCTTGTATACTCATACATTTGCTTGTCAAAAGTGCAACAAAGAATTTTTCTTTTACTTTTAATATCTACAAAAAGTTTTGTCCTCCTACTTTAAGATAACTTTAGCTCCTTTCAAAGTTAAACACTCAAGCTGAGTAGATTGCAAACCCTGAGATAACTACCATCATAGAAAGTCACCAACTACATGGCATCATTAGGATAATTACAAGGACCAGTACATCATAGGTTTCTTTCCAATTTATTAGCACCTATGTATAAGGCTTCTGGGTAACTTAAGTGCCAAATCTAGAAGAAATGAAGCTAGATATTAAAAATAAAAAAATACATTTCATTCAAATTATTTTAAGTCCTCTGGAGAAATAATTGGTCACTGTACTAACCAAAGCTCTTGAGTCTTTCAAAGTCATTTTATTTATAATGTTTCTGTCCTGCACAAGTTGCCCTCCTGTTTCTGCTCACTTCTCTCTACATCAGTTCAGTCTACCCAGGGAGTCTCTGAAATTGTCTCTTCTGTCATTTCTTGCAGCACAATACTATTCCATCAAATTCAAGTGCTACAATTTGTTCAGACATTTCTTGCTTGCCTCAGAAGTAATGGAAGGTATCCTTTCAGACTGAAATTATTTTCTTCTTTTCTTGTTTTTTTTTTTTTTCTTGTCTCATCTTTTTAAGCCCATTTGAGCTCTACCTCAGAATCAGGAATTTTGTTTCACTTGTGATTATTCTCTTCTTTAGTACTATCTTTTCTCTACCACTCCCATCCACCCTCCTTGCCCTTTTGAGTTCTATATAAACTATGTGTGTGCTCAATCTTCCTTTGTCTATTTTACATAAAAGTAAAGAGCTGTTCCCTCCACATTCCCTCCTAATTATGAGGAAATATCAGATTTCTTCCACCATTTTAAATAAGCATATCCTTTTTTACTTCTCTTCTCTTTCCCATCTTCAAACTCTTAGCAAAGCACCAATTTATCAACAGGATCTCTATCCCCACCCCACCCCCACTTAAACCCTCAATACCTTTTAAAATCATTAAAGTTCTGAAAGAACACTTGATCCATCTTCCTGTTAGAATGTTAATACTATATCATCATATGGACTTTTTCAATTGTTCAAATAAATTTACCTTTCCAGGTTTTTCTAGACTCTTGTGTTTGTATTTCAGAGTTCCTATTAGCCTTTATTGCTTTAAAGGTCCATTTCTCTCTCAAAGTTTATATTCAGTCTTGCAGGATATGGTATTCTTGTTTGTAAGTCTACAGGTTTTTCCTTTTGGAAACTTTTATTCCAAAATCTCCTCTCATTTAATGTAAAAACTGCCAAGTTTTATGTGATCTTAATTGTGGTTCCTTGGGACTTTAATGCCTTTCTGGATTCTTGTAGTATTTTTATATTTGATGCAGGAACTCTGGATTTTGTATATGATTTTCCTTGGTGTTTCCTTTTGAAAAAGTTTCTTTCAAAATGTGATGAACGGATTATACTTTTTTACTTTATGCTCTGATTCTATAGATATGATGAGTTTTCTTTTATAATTTCTTGAAAAATTGTGTCTAGGATTTTTTAAATTATATTTTTAGCAAGTCCATTGAATCTTTTTTTTTGAGACAATCATGGTTATGTGACTTGCCCAAGGTCACACAGCTAATAAGTGTCTGAGGCTTTGAATTCTGGTTCTCCTGACTTCAGGACAGGTGTTATACCTACCACACCACTTAGCTACCTTGAGTCCATTGATTCTTAAATTTTCTCTTCTTCACTTGTTTTTTCTAACTTAGTCAATTTTGATATCTGATAGCTTACATATTCTTCTATTTTGTTCTACTATTTCTTGCCATCTCATTGAGTTAATTGGGTTTACCAGTTTCTCTTCTAAGCTATTCATTCTTCTTCAAAAATAAAAATAAAATAAAAATACCATCCACAAATTTAGGGACATGCCACTTGATCAATTAGGGCTCCAAAATTTTCAAGAACACTTGAAGAGGTAGGAGTGGAAAGTGGCTCACTGATAATCAGAAGTAGAGCTTATTCATTATATAAGCAGGAGTACTCCTAACTCTAATGATAATGTTGCTGAAGTCATCGTGTGAAGATCACAGGATTTCTGGTACTAGTATCATCATGGAGAAGCTTGGCATACAGAAAAATCTATTGGACTGGAGAAGAATGCCCTTCATATAAAGTTCCAGAGTAGGTTATTGGCAGCTTTCCCACCCCCAGCATGCACTATCAATCTGAGATTCAGACAGCTGTAATTTATCTTTGTAGTAACTCATATACTTCAGCAAATCTCATTGGAATATACATCAATTGTGTGTTGAATTTTGTTTTCTGATTTTAGTAATGCAGGGACGATATTTACCACATAACTATTTATTTAGAGAACATCAGCAGATAAATTTGGAGACTGGGCAGGAAAGCCCTAATTAGACCCAAACCTAGAAAAGGGACTCTAGTCCATGCACGTCTGTAAATTCACAATAGGGGGTCTACCCAATGTATTAGAGTTTGGCTTCTAGGACGGCTTCTTCAGTTTAGGTCAAAACCAATAAAACATAGGCTGTGGAGCTATCATCCTTCATTACTGATACACTTGACTATTCTACCCTTGTTTTGTTTTTATATAATTCTGTTCTGGAATAGGTCTGACTCAGGCCAGTCCCCAGTAGTTTAGGTTTGATATCAGAACAAAATGGACAGTCATAGGTCATTCGATGATTAACAAAAGGAGATTGACTTAGCCATAACAGAGGAGGGATATAGAATAAGGACAGGCATTAAGGAAATCGCAATTTGATTCAGCTGGGTGAAGTTCTCATCAAGATTCACCAGCTGAGCACCTGAGAGCCCCTTCAGTTCCTTGTTACTGCTTTTGTACTTAGGCAACAAGAAGTGACCTCAACAGTCTCTTAGTTCTCTGAGCCAACCAAGTCTTAAATTGTGTCTCAATACCTCGTAAGGGAAAACTAACCTAACAGGCATGATGAGATGGACTGCTCCTACCACAACTTCTTTGATGATATCTGTTATGCTGTTTATGTGCAATCTTCACAGGTGATTCATTGCACCCTAGTCAGACCCATGGACAAGCTAGGTGGCACAGAGGACAGAGTGTTGAGCTCGGAGTCAGGAAGACTCATCTTCCTGCATTTAAATCTAGCTCAGACATTTACTACCTCCGTGACCCTGGGCAAGCCACTTAACCCTGTTTGCCTCAGTTTCCTCATCTGTCAAATAAGCTGGAGAAGGAAATGGCAAACCACTGAAATACCTCTGCCCAGAAAACCATAAATGAGGTCACAGAGTTGCCACGATTTGAACGACAACATTTAGACCCATGTGTCTCTCCATTGCACATTAGGTAGTCTACAGTTTTGATTTGTCATAGATTATGATATTCCACAAGTCACAGACACAAAGCACTGTCAGAATAACATTGGTATTAAAAAGATGTGTTTTCAATTGAGAACCTTTAGTCATCTAAAGTATTACACAATTTCCTCACTGCTGTTCAGCCTCCTCACTTCCTCAAATCTATTTCTCAGCCTCCTTCATTATCCATTTTTATAAAATGTCCAAGATTTATATTCTGTTGGACTGATTTTATGGGGTACCCATACAATTGCATATTTAGATAATAGAATTTAATCCTCTTGGGCTTTCCCCTTTTTGGATTACTTTCTACCATGTGTGTATATAGTAGAGTTTGGCTTCTAGGACTGCTTCTTCAGTTTAGGTCAAAACCAATGAAACATATAGCCTGTGGAGCTGTTATCTTTCATTACTGATATACTTGACTATCCCACCCCTGTTTTGTTTTTATATAATTCCATTCTGAAATGGGTTTGACTCGGGCCAGTCCCCAGTAGTTTACAAAATGGGACATCATAGGTCATTCAATAGTTAACAAAAGGAGATTTACTTAGGCATAGCAGAGGAAGGATATATAATAAGGACCTATACATATACATATTTGTGTGTAGATATGTGTGTGTGTGGATATGTGTGTATGTGTGTGTGTGTATTGTACCTACTTCTGTGCTGTCTTCATGTATTGCTATTACGATTTGAAGATCTTCCCATCCATTAATAGGCCCATGTGACCTGTCTGAGTGACATGGAAGCCTGAGTCACATGAGCCTGTAGTGGGAAGAGCTTGCTAAATGGGTGGAGCAGGAAGGGTGGAATAGAACAGAGAGGAAGTGAGACAGAGCAGTCAGAGCTGGGAGACACAGAGCAGCAGCTAGCATGAGTGAGAGAGGGAGTGATTTTGCTTGAGGGTCTTTATTTGTGGGAAGTCCCTAACAGAAGGAAGGCTTGGGGATGGTGGTGCCCCCTGCATTGTTGATGTGAATAGATTTCTTTGTTGCTATGATGGATTTGGCTTTCTGGTGTTTGAATAAATGTTTTGGTTCTGCCTTCAATGAAGAAACTGTTATATTTTGCGATTCATAATTATGCCAGAGTACTCATAGCCACCGTAGGTGCCGTGAGTATTGCATTGATGTTACACCTCATTACAAAGTATGCTTCTTGAGGGCAAGGGTCTTTTTTGCCCTTCTTTGTATCCCCAGAGTTTAGCACAGAGTAAACATTTCACAAACTATTGTGGACTGAGTCTTATGGAAATAATTAGGTTAAACCAATATTAGTATTATGGATCCTATTTAGGAGACTTCTCAGTGATCTAGGGCAGGGATGGGGAATCTGTGGCCTCAAGGCCACGTGTGGTCCTCAGATCTTCAAGTGTGGCCCTTTGACTGAATCCAAACTTCACAGAATGAATCCCCTCAATAAAAGGTTTCGTTCTGTAAAACTTGGATTAAGTCAAAAGGCCACACCTAAAGGCCTAAAAGGCTACAGGTTCCCCACCCCTGATGTAGGGCTTGACATAAATAGCACTCCTTTATCAACAAACAGGAATATTTGGAGGGTCTCACTGTCTATTGGGAATCACTTTTCCATTTTGACTGTTACCTGGATATCCTCTATAAGCATGAAAAACACCGTTGGTGAGTTTACATCTCCCTGTCTTACATCTCATTTGATAGCAGTAATCAGAGGGTCACCAATCAAATTTATATCTCTTGCTATGTATTTTAAGGCTTCAATTATTTTACTAAATGCGTGGTACATGGATTTAATTGTAGTATTTTATTTCACTGAATCAACTTACTTTTTTTACTAACCAGTTAACAATATGTACAATGGTCTCTTCTCTCCTTTGCATCTTTTAGTTAATTGGGTAGCTAATAAAGATGTGTTCTGCTATCAGGTATTGTTTGTGAAAGCTAGCCTGTTCCATTTTCATATATCCATTAAGCATTTCAGCACATATGTTGTTATTCTCACAACTAGTCTGTAAAGATGGGAAAGTAGGTATATGAGTTTTTGTTACTGATTTTTTGAACCACATTTTTGAAGTAATAATAATATCTTCAATCCCCTCCCCTTCCCAGCTTGTGTCATCCTTTCTTTCAGGTACAAATATCTAGAAAATCAGTCCCTCAGTCTTCTTAGAACTTCACTGCCTTCAGCAAAGAGCTCTGTCTCACTTAAATCCAATTCGCCAGCAAGTCAAGACATCATCCTCATGATGTCATTGGTCCTCTTCAAGAACAAAGGACAAACAATAACTTCCATGTATAATTAGTCTAATCCATCTACTCTTCTTAGTTTTTTTTTCCCTTAGTGCCAGTGCTACTTTCGAGGAACTAGCATAAAACTAAGTGAACTTCTTGTCAAGCACCATAAATAGGACTCTCAGAAATTAGTCCTATGATATTTTTATCAGTGATGTTGAAGAGAATAGAAGTAGCCATTTTCAGGGGACACTATACTTTTTAATGGTTACAAAATGTGAATTAATAGATGTATGTTGTGGAAGATCTCATTTGGCAGTATGGAAAGAAAAAGAAAGCAGGTGAACTTCAGTGCTAGCAAATCTTAAAGAAAATCACCTAACCTCCATGTAGTAGTAATTTATATTTGGAGATCTTTCTACCCATTAATAGGCTATGTGACCTGTTTATGTCACAGGAAGCCTAGGTCACATGTGGTGGGAGGAAATTCCTGACAGGAACAGGAAGTTATGTCACAGGAAATGCTGAGAGAGCCAACGTGAGCGCAGTTATGGCTGCTAATGGCCGCCGTCATGATAGTTAGAACTGAACAGGCTGACTTAGCTGTACTGTGAGTTTGTTTTGGGGAAGACCCCTGCAGGAGGTTGGAGAGGTTTTGGGATGGCGAGGCTCCAGGTTGTGATATTGTGTTTTGGGTTCCTTGCTGTTATGATGAAGTGTTAAGGCTGACTGGCTGTGGGAGTTGAACATTTGGTTATGGTACATAGCTCTCTGGTGGTGAATAAATGTTATACTTCTCCTACCTTCTTTATGGAGAGTCTCTCATACTTTGTGATATGGAACTATATAGGCATATTCACAATTATCGTTGATGTTGTGCTTATTGCCTTACTGATATGCTCCATTGAACCAGAAGGCAATGATTACCCAGGAAAGAGGTCGAGGGGTTACTGTACCTTGTTCCCTGAGAATTCTGGTCCAACATAGTACTATGGCCCCAAAGGACAACAACAAAGGCCTTTCGTAAACTATCATAAAAAGAAAACAACTGTGAGCAACATCTTGATATTATACATAACATGATGAAAATCTATTTACAGGACTGGTTGCCACACAACAGCAACAATAATAACAATGATTTATTAAGCATCTGTTGTACGTAGAATGCCACTGGACACTGGAAGAAATATCACATTTAAATAAGACATGGTCACTGCCTTCAGGGTGGCTAGATGGCTCAGTGAATAGAGCCACTGGCCCTGGAGTCGAGGGGACCCAAATTAAAATTCAGCCTCAGATACTTACTAGCTATGTGACCCTGCAATTATTTCATCCTGCTTGACTCAGTTTCCTCATCTGTAAAATGAGTTGAAGGAAATGGCAAACCACTCCAGTATGTTCGCCAAGAAAACCCGACTCAACAAAATACCAGTGACTTCTTGACATCTACAATCTTCATACTTCAGAAAGTTATAATAGAGCTGATGAACATCCATAGCACTATGAGTTGAGTGTTATGTAGTTTTTGGGGTGGAAGGAGAAGAGACTAGGGAACATAGGTGAATATTGGAAGGGGCCATGTTCCATATGAAGATTAATTGGAAATATTAAAACTTGCAATTTGGGAACATAAGTGCAAGAGGTTGTGAAATGTGAAAAATGAATCCTGTGAAGCAGCCTCATTATTTGAATTTTCATTGCATAGTTCCACTGGGTGGGAACTAAATATCATATTTTATAAATAATTACAAATAATGCAACCACTTTTTGGGATTCATTATGTGTAGTAATCAGGACCTAGCTGTATCCCAAATGATATAGAAAGGAGAATATTGACTTGTTCACCAAGTCCTAGTACATTAGACCTAGAGATTGGCATTACCTAAATCCTCCAAAAGTTTTAGGACAAATTAAAATAAGTATAGTCCATTTCAAATTGTGAATAGGTTGTCCTGTAGGAGTCTGCTTGAATAACTTTTTGAAACTTGGAATGCATTTTCCCATAGAAACCAAATGTTGATTAGACTCCCTTCCAAGTCCATGGTGTTTTTTTTTAACTTAAAAAAATCTACATGAAGTATGAAATTAATTGGACTACAGAACTGAACTTCATTTATCACCATGTTTTTTTATGGGAAAATACATTGGGAAGGATATTGGAGGTTACTTAGCCCAGCTTACACCTAAATAGTAATCCCTTTCTAATATGTCTACTATGTGATCATATAGTCTTTGCTTAAAAATCTCTGTTGTAAAGGCACACAAAACCTCCTATTCAGGAGCAGCCCTTCTCATTGGTTGTTGTTAGTTGTTTTTTTTTCAGTCATGTCTGACTCTTCCTGTCCCAGTTTGGGGTTTCCCTGCCAAAGAAGTGGAGTGTTTTGCCATTTCTTTCTGCAGTTCATTTTACAGATGAGGGAACTGGGGCAAACAAGGTAAAGTGACTCTCCCAGGGTCACATGGCTAGTAAGTGTCTGAAGCCAAATCTGAACACAAGCAGGCCTTGCACTCTATCCACTGCACTACCTAGCCGCCCTCCCTTCTCATTTGATATACCTCTAATTGTTAGGAGGTTTTTCTTCGCATAAAACCAAAGGCTGCTTCTCTAAAATTTCCACACATTGCTGCTAATTTTGCCAAAGAGAAACATGTAGCCCTTGACTCTTCTTGCAGAATTAAACAAGCATGGTGACTCCTGATCCCTAACCTTATGTCTTTCAAATAAAATGACAGAACAGAAACTCTCATTTTTGAGTCATTAGCAGGGGCAGGGACTATTGGCTGAAAAATAGGTGGAAGTTGGAGGGGTGAAGAACTGTACATGTCTCGGAGGATACTTGGTTTCATACAATCTACGTTCACACCAAACTGAACTACACTCTATCTTGGCTGCCATATATTCTTGGAACACTCTCCTTTCTTATCTCGGTCTGTTCAAATATTTTTGTTCCTTCAAGTCTCATCTCCTCCACAAAGCCATCTCTGATCCCACCCTCTATCCCAACTACCCACTAGTAGAAAGGGGCTTTAAGGCTAAAAAAAACTGCATTTAGCACTTAATTTTCATTTCATTATTGTATATTCATTTTATATGCTACATAAATAATTATAAGAATTAATTATAACATTAATAATTGACATTTATCACTTTAAGGGTTTGAAAAGGGGTTTACGCGCATCATTTAACATAAACAAATAAGTACTACTGATATCCTCTTTTATAGATGAGGGGAAGGGAAAGAATAAGGATTTGTTAAGCTCCTACTATGTGCCAACCTTAGTGCTAACAGCTTTATGAATGGTATCTATCTTATTTGGCCCTCACAATAACCATGCGATGTAGGTGCTATCATTATCTCAATTTTGCAGTTAAGGAAATGGAGGCAGGCAGAGAGATTAAGTGATTTGCCCAGGGTCACACAGCTGGATAGTGTCCAAGGCCAAAATTGAACTCGGGTCTTCCTGATTCCAGGTCCAGTACTCTATCCATTGTACCAGGTAGCTGACTTCCTGATGAGGAAACTGAGACTTAGATGAAATGACTTGGCTGTGGTTACATGACTCTTAACTATTAGTAGATGCAAAATTAAAAAATTCACATATCTCCTGACTCCAACTCCAGTATTCTCTCTATTACTTAAAACTATGCCACCACAGAGAAAAAAAGTGCTTTGTAAATGCCTCAGTGTCAGGGCCCATGCTTTAGACTTATTTTGTATCCCTTTCTGTACATTGTTGGGTACATAGTAGCCTGCCAATAAATACTTGATTGATAGGTTAATTTAGTAATTGTTTTTCTTTGTTAAGCCTTACATAAAGTGGTTAGAAAACATCTCTAGCCAACATCAAAGCCAGGAGCTTTCAGTGAATTTACTTATCCATTTAATATTATTTGGTTTAAACTTTTTCTTTCTTATGTTTTTTAAACTGTGCTAAATATATCGTAGTCATGGAAGGCATCAGAATATGGGAAAAGAAAACCAGTTCTTTAGGAACTGGCAATTTACATGTAACAGTACTTATTATGCCTTGGGTTTCTAAATTGTCTTGTAATTATAGACCTAAGAAATTCACTGCATGCTTTTCTTAATTGTATCTGGTCCCCACAGGGCCATCAACTGAGTGTTCGGTTTTTTTACATGATTCTTCCTGGATTTATTTTTCATATGTCATAAATCAGACAAATTGCACCCAAAATTTTTAAGAAAAAAATTTGGGGAAAGCATATGGCTCCCATTTGGGCATAGTCAGATTTAGCAGGAACTTATGTCCAGCCTGGATTCGAACTGTTTGTAATTGTTGCCATTTCTTGGAAATGCTGTCCCGCAAACAAAAGCAGAACAATTTCTTTTGAGTAAATTGAAACTGTGGCATAAAAATCCCAGCAGTTTGAAACTGGGCATTCTGGACTTTTTCACAAATTACAACTGCAGCTTTAACAGGCAACCTTTGGGACTTTAATACACCAGGTATGGGATATTGTTCCATGGAATAATTGTCCCCCAGGGAAAAGGTATTTCAGTGACTTTCATGTTCTAAGGCAGCACGAGCCGGTGAGTCATTAATCATTAGTGAGTGTCACTGAAGAGTTATAATACAAAAGAAAGGGTAAGAGGACCTTAAATATCAGGAGACAGGAGAGGGAAAAACAGTATTGTGAAAATCTTTTATGGTGATCAGATTTATAAGCACCTAAAGAATCACACCTATACCTTATCATAGGTATGCTCTTATAGAAAGCAAACCATTATAAAATACAAAATCTCCCATTTTAAAACATCTCACAGAAGTGACTAGTACAGAGTACTAGCAGACACTTAATAAATTCTGATTAAGGGATTGATCGAAAATAAAATTTAAAGCTGTTTTATTCACCTTTCCATATGTAAGCATATGCATTTTCTGCATTTTTATCACCTGGTGTGTAGATGGACAGGTGGATATCAAAAAGGTTTTGACTTGCCTCAGTCTACTCAGCAAACCCATCCCTCCAGTCCTAATCAGTGAAGGGATGAGCAGTGGGGCCCATACACAGTAGGCCAGGAAAGTGTGCTAGGGATAATTATGGTGTGACAGAAAGTGTGGAGACAAGAAACTGGAACCTTCTCTAGCTTGCCAACTGATGCCTCGGACACCTTATTTATTGAGCTTGTTGATTTCATTTATTTATATTTGCATTTAGACCTCCCCTTCCTTCCTGACTCCTTTTCCCATAAGTCTTATTCAGTTGGTTTTAACAATCGAATCAAAATCAAATGATGTGTTAAGTGTTTGGCTATCAGTTTACAAAGGGCAGATGAAATTGAGCATGGGAAGAGGACATAAATATTCTATTACTGGTTCTCTAACAAAACATATCCATTTAAGATAAAGTGACCTACCGAGAACATAGACTATCATATGAACTATTAATTCACAGATTTATCACTTTATCAAAATTATGTCATGTACAATAATGAAAATGGAGTCCTTAACACATTAAAAGTGTATAATTATGAGTAGATTAATGAATTTCCTTGGTCCAAACCCTGTTGACTTCCCAACTTCTCATAGAGATGGGGGATGGGACAGGGTTGGCCAAAGACAGCAAAAGCAGACTTCTATTCAACTCTAGATTTGAAAACATCCAGCAAAGAAAGCAAGACCAAGGCAAATAATTCATTCATGGCCAACTAGGAAGTCAGAAGGCTTATGCCTAGTCAAAGGTCTGCTACTCTCCAGGACCACCGGAAGAAAAAAGGAAGATTAGCTCCCAGAGGTTTTGTTTCTTGCTAGTAAGGTAATGTCAGGAAGCAATTTTTCAGAATCATAGAATTTTGGAGGTAGAAAGGCCCACAGAGGGCACTAATTCAATCCATTCTCTAAACAAAAATCTCACTGTAACATACATAACAAATACCATTCAGCCTCTGCTAGAAAACCTCCAATGAGGGGAGACCGATCACTTCCCAACACATCCTATTCGATTTTTGTATAGTTTTAATGGTTAGGGACTTGTCCACCCTCCCGCCCCTCATTAAGCCTAAATTTCTCTCTCCCCTATCTCCCACCAAATGATCTTTATTCTGTCTTTTGGAGCAGAATAAAGCTAATCTCTTTTTTCTCATGATAGCTCTTCATGTATTAGTAAACAATTATCATTTCAATCAATCAATCCACAAGCATTTATTAAATGCCTACTTTATACCAGGCATTCTGCTAGGTAATGGGAATACAAATGCGAAGAATGAACCAGTTCCTACCTCCTGAGTTTTCTCCAGGCTAAACATCCTTAGTTCCTTCAACTACATCATGTATGATAAGGACACAAGGTCCTTTGCTATGGTAGCTCCCTTCCCTTGGATATTCTCCAGCTTGTTAATAACCTGTTCACAACACATCTCAAGTGCCCAAAGATGAACACAATATTGTGGTATGAACAAAGCAGAGTACAGGGTGAATATCACCTCCTTATTTCTGGTTTTTTTTTTTTTGGAAGGGGGAAGGCAGGGCAATTGTGGTTAAGTGACTTGCCCAAGGTCACACAGCTAGTAAGTGTGTCAAGTGTCTGCGGCCACATTTGAACTCAGGTCTTCCTGACTCCAGGGCCAGTGCTTTACTCACTGCACCACCTAGCTGCCCCACCTCCTCATTTCTGACATCTATGTCTCACTTAATGCAACCGAAGATGACATTGGCTTCCCCAATTACCATATCACACTGCCAGCTTACAAGGAGCCTGCATGGCAGTAAAGCACACAGATCCTTTTGATATTATCTTGTAACTCCCCCTCCTCCATCTCGTACTCATGAAGTTGAGTGTCAGAACTCAAGTGTAGGACTCTACTTTCGTCTTTGGAGTTTTATCTTACTAGATTCAGCCTCATGCTCTAGCTTAAGATATTTTTGAATCCCGACTTTGTCTTTCACTGTATTAAGTATCCCTCTCAACTTGATGTCATCTGCAGATTGGACCAGAATGATGCGTAAGTAGCTGATAAGAACATTAAACAGCACAGGGCCCAGCACAGATCCCTGAGGCACTCTGCTGGATATCCTTTTCCAAATTGCTGTTCAATAACTAATGGCTACTCTTCTAATCTGACCATTCACCTAAATCAGGACTCATTTAATTGTGCTATCATCTAGCCCATATTTTTTCATTTTCCCCACAAGAATACCACAAAAGACTTTTGTAAATTCTTTGCTAACATTTAGTTTAGCTATCTACAGCATTCTCCTGATGTGCTAGTTTTTAGAAAGTCTGTCGAAAATTGAAATAAAGTTAGTCTGGCACAGAGGTTCCCAAACTTTAAAAAAAATTACTCAGAACCTCCTGGGAATCTACTTTCTTTAACCCCTTAATGTTATTTTTTTTTGAAATTTCATCATTTCCAAAAACATAAAATATATTTTTTAAAAAGATGCATCTTAAATTTAGTAATTTATTGTAAATTTGTGGGTTTTTTCCTCCATTGAAATTTTTATGACACAATATTGCATCATGTAACCATACAGTATCTTACTGTAAACAAGCCATTACATGTACATGTTTCTAGACTTCTAGACATGCTAGACTTCTCAACAATGGGTGCCTTGCCAACACTTGCTTGTTAAAACCTGTCAG
This sequence comes from Phalanger gymnotis, assembly GCA_028646595.1. Taxonomy (NCBI): domain Eukaryota; kingdom Metazoa; phylum Chordata; class Mammalia; order Diprotodontia; family Phalangeridae; genus Phalanger; species Phalanger gymnotis. The sequence continues at coordinate 129,167,358 of CM053623.1, read as the reverse complement.
TAGACCTGACCACTGATCGGTTATAACTTATATTTTGTGTGTTAATTTGGAAAATAACATAATCACTATGACTTTAACTTTGTTACACAACAGATGAAATATGTACAAATGGTTTTTCCAAATTTTCTTCTCTTCTTTACTCAATGCTTCCACTGTCCCTTTATTTTTATTCAATACCCCCCAACCCCCCCCAATTGCACCCACGGCTATTACCACCCCCCTAGATCATACCAGCAACCCCCGGGGGAACCTCTGGTGGCACAACCTTTTCTTAATGAAGTCATAATGGCTTTGTGATCACTTCTTTTTTTTTTACGTACTAAGTTGCCATCTTTTCAATAATACATTCTAAAATTTTGTCAAGAATTTAAGTCAAGCTAACTATGGTATATACTTGACATATTCCATTCTTGTCCCTTTTTGAATATTGCATCATTGCTCACCTCCAGTCTTGTGGTAGCTTTCCCATTTTCAATTATGTTTTAGTTATCACTGATACAGACTCAGCAATCATATCTTCTAAGTCTTTCAGTAGCCAAAGATCTGAACCTGGTGACTTGAATTAATCAAGAGTACCTGTTCCTCTTATCTCAGGCATCAAATCATTATTAACAGTTTTTTTTGTTTTTTTCCAATATAAAATTTGTTCTTCCTGACAGAGAAAACAGAAGCAAATTCAGAATTGAGCATCTCCTTTCTCTTGTCAATTATATTGTCTTATACAGTGTAACCTTTGAACTTCCTCTTTTGCCCAGTATACCACACATACACACATATATGTATATATATATATGTACATATATATATATGTATGCACATACATACACACAAACACATTTCATTTTTTGTTACTCTTACCTTTCCTTATCAGCTAAGGCTTAATCTGAATGCTAGGACTCCTGATAATATTTTCACAGGACTATACTAAACACTTATATTCATCTTTTTGTTATCTTCTCTTGCTTCTATCTTTTGCACACATTTTATTAAAGTCAAAATTGTTTGGTGAGTTTCCTATACGTTCACAATGACCTCTTTGCACAATGTCATTTTTTATTCCTGATCAATAAAACTTGTAATTAGCATTTAAATGACTGCTATGTGCCAGGCATCGTGCTAGGCATGAAGGTTATAAATATATAAAGGACAGAGCAATCCCTTTTCTCAAAAAGCTTGTATTCTAACATCAGAAGTTTCCCATTATACCTTTGAAATTTCAGTCTTGATTATTTGCATCCCTCTTGGCCATATTTAGAATTTTAATACCTCATCTTCTTCTGAAGGAATTATTCTTTCCTTGGAATCGACAGAGCCCCTAGGGGTCCATGGATAGATTTCTGAGGGGCTATGAACTTGGATGGGAAAAAGAATCCATCTTTTTTTTGAGTATTCTTTTTTTTATTTTTAGTTTGCAACACACAGTTCTGCATAATTTTGAGTTCCAGATTTTCTTCCCTCCCTCCCCCCTTCCTTCCCAAGACAGCATGGAATCCCATAGAACTTCCATGTATAACTTGGCATTGAATTAATTTACACACTAGTCAAGTTGTGGAGAAGAATTATGACCAATGGAATGAATCATGAGAAAGAAGAAACAGAACCAAAAAAAAACCACAACCCAACAACAAATACAAAAGAGATAAAAATAAGGGGGGAAGAAAAAGGCGAGCATGAAGTGTGCCTCGATCTGCATTCATACTTAATAATTCTTTCTCTGGATGTAGATAGCACTCTCCATCGTGAGTCCTTTGGAGCTGTCTCTGCATATTGTGTTGCTGAGAAGAGCAAAGTCTGTCAGGGTTAGTCATCACAGAATCCATATATCTTTGGTTGTGTATAATGTTCTCCTGGCTCTTCTCTGCTCACTCAGCATTATATCGTGTAAGTTCTTCCAGGTTGTTATGAAGTCCGTATCATCCCCATTTCTTATAGCACAATAGTATTCCATTATCTTCATATACCACAGTTTGTTCAGCCATTCTCCAATTGATGGGCAAACCTTTGATTTCCAATTCTTAGCTACCACAAAAAGAGCAGCTACAAATATTTTTGTACATATGGGTCCTTTTCCCACTTGTGTGATCTCTTTGGGATACAACCCTAGGAGTGGTATTGCTGGGTCAAAGGGTATATACATTTTTATAGCTCCTTAGGCATAGTTCCAAATTGCTCTCCAAAATGGCTGGAACAATTCACAACTCCACCAGCAATGTAACAATGTTCCAATTTTCCCACATCCTCTCCAGCATTTATCATTTTCCTGTTTTGCTATTTTAGCCAATCTGACAGGAGAAAGATGGTATCTAAGAGTTGTTTTGATTTGCATTTCTCTAATCAGTAGTGATTTTGAGCATTTTTTCATACGTCTGTAGGTATCTTTAATTTCGTCCTCTGAAAACTGTCTGTTCATATCCTTTGACCACTTCTCAATTGGGGAA
>CM053623.1:129125542-129164420 GCA_028646595.1 Phalanger gymnotis | reverse complement strand
TACATATATATGTATGTATGTATGTAAGTATATTTCCTTCAGCTACCCTAATACTGAGGTCTCATGAATTATACACATCATCTTTGCATGTAGGAATGTAAACAAAACAGTTCAACTTTAGTAAGTCCCTTATGATTTCTCTTTCTTGTTTACCTTTTCATGCTTCTCTTGATTCTTCTGTTTGAAAGTCAAATTTTCTATTCAGCTCAGGTCTTTTCACTGAGAAAGCTTGAAAGTCTTCTATTTTATTGAAAGTCCATATTTTGCCTCGGAGCATGATACTCAGTTTTTCTGGGTAGGTGATTCTTGGTTTTAATCCTAGCTCCACTGACCTCCAGAATATCATATTCCAAGCTCTTTGATCCCTTAATGTAGAAGTTGCTAGATCTTGTGCTATTCTGATTGTGTTTCCACAATACTCAAATTGTTTCTTTCTGGCTGCTTGCAGTATTTTCTCCTTGATCAGGGAGCTCTGGAATTTGTCAATATTCTTAGCAATTTTTGGGAGGCACCTTTTTCAGGAGATGATCTATGGATTCTTTCAATTTGTATTTGATCCTCTGGCTCTAGAATATCAGGGCAGTTCTCCTTGATAATTTTCTGAAGGATGATATCTAGAGTCTTTTTTTGATCATGGCTTTCAGGTAGTCCAACAATTTTTAAATTATCTCTCCTGGATCTACTTTCCAGGTCAGTAGTTTTTCCAATGAGATATTTCACATTGTCTTCCATTTTTTTTCATTCCTTTGGTTCTGTTTTATAATTTCTTGATTTCTCCTAAAGTCACTAGCTTCCCCTCGCTCCAATCTCATTTTTAAGGTTGTATTTTCTTCAGTGGTCTTTTGCACCTCCTTTTCCATTTGACTAATTCTGCCTTTCAAGGCATTCTCCTCCTCATTGGCTTTTTGGAGCTCTTTTGCCATTTGAGTTAGTCTATTTTTTAAGGTGTTATTTTCTTCAGTATTTTTTGGGGTCTCCTTTAGCAAGTCATTGACTTGTTTTTCATGGTTTTCTTGCATCACTCTCATTTCTCTTCCCAATTTTTCCTCTACTTCTCTAACTTGCTTTTCCAAATCCTTTTTGAACTCTTCCATGGCCTGAGACCAGTTCATGTTTTTCTTGGAGGCTTTTGATGTAGGCTCTTCGACTTTGTTGACTTCTTCTAGTTGTATGTTTTGGTCTTCTTTGTCACTAAAGAAAAATTCCAAAGTCTAAGTCTAAATCTGAGTCTGTTTTTTGTTGCCTGTTCATGTTCCCAGCCTACTGCTTGACCCTTGAGTTTTTTGGCAGGGTATGACTGCTTGTGGAGTATAGAGTACTTTGTCCCAAGCTTGAGGGGCTGCACTGTTGTTTTCAGAAGTATTTCTACACAGCAAGCTCTGCCAGACCAGTACTCCTCCTCCCCCAAGAACCACCCGCCCAGACCAGACTCAGATCTTAAGCAGGCTCTGCACTCCAGATCTGATCCGCCACTTAATTTCTCCCACCAGGTGGGGCTGGGGCCAGAACCAACTGCAGCTGTAGCCCGTGAGCAGCCTCAGAGCTGCATCACCTCTGCAGCCCCTGGGGTGGTGGCCAAACCATGAACTCCTTTCACTATGTTCCAGAAGCTTTTCCCCCTAACCTTCTCTGTTGTCTTTGGTGTTTTTGAGTTGAGAAGTCTGGTAACTGCCACAGCTCACTGATTCAGGGTGCTAGGGCCTGTTCTGCCTGGCTCCCAGTCTGGTTGGTCCAGGCACGGCTCACACAAGCCTCTGCTCTGCTCCATTCTCAGTTATATGTGATAGACCTTACCCCACAACCATCCAGGTTGTCCTGGGTTGGAGCCCTGCTTCCCTCTGCTATTTTGTGGGTTCTGCAGTTCTAGAATTTATTCAGAGCCATTTTTTATAGGTGTTTGGAGGCACTTTGCAGGGAGCTCATGCAAGTCCCTGCTTTACAGCTGCCATCTTGGCTCCGCCCCTACTTTTCTAATTTTTAAAATTTACATGTGTATCATTTTATAATATAGTTTGAGATTTAGAAGTGCTAGCTACATTTTTTTCATGTATTTTTCTTGATATTCTAGATACTATTCCTCTAAATGAATTTATTTTATCTCTTTTTCTTAGGACTTCCTTTGGTAGCCTGATTGGTTTAGAACTAAATTTTAAAATAAATTTTAGTAGCTTTGTCATTTTTATCATATTGGCATGGCCAAATTATGAGGACTAGTTGCCTTTTAATTTTTGTCACTTTAATTATTCAATCTGTTCTTTATTTCTTTAAGTTGGGTTTGTAATTGTAATTATGGAATACATATATTGAATATACCTTGGTAGAGTGATGCCCAAATATTTTGGTTAATTTGAATAGTATTTCCATTTCTATTATTGTATTTTGATATTCAGTATCGCTAAATACAAATGGGGTTTATTTTTTTTTTTTTGTAATCAACAAGTTTACTAATGTCATTGTCTCAATTTGTTTCATTGCTGATTCCTTAGGATTTTCTTTGTGATTCAGCAAGTCAGAACCATATATTAATAATTCTGTCTCCCATTTGCCCATATTATGATTTTAAGGGGTTTTTCTTGTCATGTCTAGAACTATTTCAAACAAAAACAGGGAAAGCAGGAATCCTGGATTTATACCTGCATTTATTGCAAAAGTTTCTATTTTTTTTCCATTAATAATAATGTAAAATATATCCTTTTGTGCCTATATGGTGTGTGTATGTTTTGCATAAAGGTGATGCACTTTTTGAAAGGATTTTTTTTCTATATCTACTGAAATGAACATGTGGCTGTGACTGTTTGTTTTTATTATAATTAATTATGGTAATTGTTTCCCTAATTTTCAAACATCCTTGCATCCCCGATATATATCCTACATATATGATCCTTTAAAAGAATAAATTTCTTCAGCCTTCTAGGACTTTAAATTTTTTGGAAGGCTGAAGAAATTTATTGATGATATTGTTCAATAGTTTGTTTTCTTTTCTTTGTCTTTCCTTGATTAGGTATTAGGGCCACATTTGTCTCATAAAAAGAGTTCACTAAAATGCGAACATTTTTAAGAATAAATTCTGTAACTTTTGACATACGATGGTGATGGAATACTGTTGTACAAATGAAGAGCAGGATGATTTCAGAAGAACCTGAAAAAACTTGCATAAATTGATGCAAAGTAAAGTAATCATAACCAGGAGAACACTGTACACAGTAACAGTAATATTGTACAACGATCAGCTGTGAATGACAGTTATTATCAGCAATACAATGATCCAAGAAAATTCCAAAGGACTCATGATGAAAAATGTTATCCACCTCCAGAGAAAGAACTGATGGTGTCTGAATAGAGATTGAAGCATATTATTTTTCATTTTCTTTCTCTCTGTGTGTTTGGTTTTGACTAATATGGAAATATGTTTTGCCTGGTTGCACATGTATAACTTATATCCAATTGCTTATTGACTCAGGGAAGGGAGAGGGGAGAGAGAATTTGGAAATCAAATTTTTTTTAAAATTTTAATTGTTTTTTTAATACAATTGGGAAAAATAAAATGTTATTTTAAAAAGAATAATTTGTGTAGTTTATATATTGATCTTTAACAGATTGATAGAATTGTATAAATGTAATTCAAACAATGGGTTTTTTTTTCTTTGAATGCTCCTTTACAACTAGTTCAATAATTTTCTGAGATTAGGTCGTTTAAAATTAGTTTTATATTCTGTTAATTTGACTATTTTATGTTTTTATAGATAATCCTCAATGATTTTTAATTCTTTTAAATTCTTTTAATTAGATAAAAAAGAATTAAATTCTTTAATTCTTTAAAATTCTCATTTTCTAATAATTCCTTTTATTTTTCAAGAGTTGGTTTGATTTTTACCTTGTCTATTTTTAATCACATTGCCTAACTTTTGTTAGTTTTTATTTTAAAGCACCTTTTGGTTTTGTCAGTCTTAAAGTAATTCTGATGTCTAAATTACGGGTTTTTTTCTGATTTTCAGAATATCCTCCATTGTGCTTACATAGGTTTTTATGCTGGCTTTAGATTTTAGATGTTTTTTAGATTTTAGATGTAGATTTTTAAATTGGACTATCAGTTCTTTAATATTTTTTTCTGTTTTCTTCATACATATATATATAATATATATACATATACATAATATATATACATATATACATATACCTATATATATACATATACATATATATGCACCTATATATACATATACATATACTTTTATATATATATATATATATATATGTATTAGGGACATAATTTTGCCTGTGAGAATTGATTTAGGTGCATCCTGTTTATTTCTACAGTCTATTCTTTGCCAGTCACTGTTTAGGATTTCATTATTCAGTGCCTATTTTGGTTTATGTCTTTTACCTTTTCTCTCTACTGATTACTGTTTATATTGAATTATAGTCTTTAAATTATACATTTGGTATTGCTGCTTTATAATGCTTATTTGCAATCTATACCCTAAAACATGATCTAGCTTTATAAAGATGCTTTTTGATACATGTATAGTCTCTAGTAGCTCCATTCAGAAGATGTCATAAAGCTGTTAGCTCTAAATTCTTCAACAATTTGTTCAGGATGATATTTTCCCTTTTATATTTTGGTTAGAGCTATCCAACTCTGAGAAAAGAACATGAAATGTATCTACTATCATTATATTACTTTAAATATCTTTCTTCAATCCAGTTCTTTTTCCTTTATAAATGTTGATGCTATTTGATGCATGCATATTTAATATTATATCGTTTCATTATTTATTGTTTCCTTTAAGGATAATGTGGTTTTCTTGTTTACTTCTATTAATTTTGTCCATTTTTATTTTTGTTTCATCTAAGAGCACTATTGTAACTCAAGTTTATTGAATTTGCCTGCTGGAGAACAATATTTTTTTTTTACAGCCTCTGATTTTGATTCTATATATGTCTGCTTTTTAGATGTGTTTCTCATAAATATCAAATTATGGGGGGTTGTTTTATTATCCATTCTGCAAATATTTAATTTATTTATTCATTCATATTAAAATGTTGACAGTTATATTTGTGGGGGGCTTTTTCTTGCATTTGTGTATTTAGTAATTTTTAGTTAGTTGTTTTTTTTAATCCCCTTTTCTCTTTTAAGGCAGTTACTTCGTCTCTAGAGTCAGTTTTGTTTATGCTACTTTGATGCATCCCTGCTCCCACAGGGGTTTTTTTTGCCCCTTATCCCAGTCCTGATTTGTGAGCCTATTCCCCTGATTTTAGCATTTCATTTATGTTATTTTATCTATTTCTTACCATTTCACCTCTTTTCCTTCAGTGAGTCAATAAACATTTATTAAGTACCTACTATGTGTCAATCCTATTCTCAATGAGCTCTTAGTCTAATAGGGAAAAACAACCACTTACAGACAAGCCATATACAGAATGAATTGGAGATAATCAATAGAGGGAAGGTGCTAACATTAGGGGGTATCAGGAAAGGCTTCTCAAAGAAAATGGGATTTTAACTGGGACTTGAAATCCAGGGAAGCCAAAACGTGATGAGGCAGCCAAAGCATTTCAAGGATGAGAAAAAGGAAGCAAAAATGCAGTCTCTAGATGAAGTGTATCATTTGAGGAACAGGCAGGAAGCATCTGGTGTTACAGTAGATAGGGAGTCAGGGCTGGAGTCAGGAAGACCTGAGTTCAAATGTGACCTCAGACACTTACTAGCTATGTAACTTTGGGCAAATAACCCTGTTTGCCTCAGTTTCTTAATCTGTAAAAGGAGCTGGAGAAAGAAATGGCAAACCACTCCAGTATCTTTGCCAAGAAAACCCCAAATGGGGTCACAAAGAGTCAGATGTGGCTGAACAACAAAGGAAGTCAGTGTCACAGAGTATTTGGAGAGAGTAAGGTACCAGAAAACTGTAAAAGTAGGAGGGGTACAAATTATGATATGCTGTGAATATTATACGTGACCCCAGAAAAATAGGCAGCCACTGGATGTTATCGAGTAAGAGAGTGAGAGTATGGTATGACCTGTGTTTATAAAAATCTTTTTGATAGCTGAGGGGAAGGATGGACTGTAGTGGCGAAAGGCTTGTGGCAGGGAGACTACCCATCACACTATTGCAGTCACCTATGCATGAGGTGCTAAGGTCCTGCACCCAGCTTTGGCAATGTCATAGGAGAGACAACGGGTATGTATGAAAGATGCTACAAAGGTAAAATGGACAGGATTTGGCCATAGATTGGATAAAGTGGGGAAGGGCTCAGTACGAAATGTAGATTGCAAACCTTGGTGACTATGAGGATGGCAGTGCCCTTGTTAGTAATAACAAAGTTCAGAAGGGGGCCTGGTGTTTTGGAGGGAGATAATGAATTCAGTTTTGGACACGTTGAGTTTAAGATGTCTGCAGGACATGCAGTATGAGATGTCTGATAAGGCTGTTGGAAAAGTGAGTCTGGGAAGTTGGGTAAATAGATGTGAGAATCACCAGTATAGAGATGATTGAAACTAGGAGATACCCAACTGAAATAGTATAAAGTGAGAATAGGGACCAGGGGAAAGCCCTGGGGGAAACTGATGGTAGGGGGAGTGAACCAAATGAGGATTCAGCAAAGGATACTGAGAAGTAGTCAGAAAGGTATGATGGGAAATATGATAGAGTAGTGTCAAAGAAACCTAGAGAGAAGACAGCATCAAGGAAGAGTATGATTGAGGCAGCAGAGAGATCAGTGAGAATGAGGACTGAAACAAGGCCATTGGATCAGGCAATTAAAAGATTGTTGGTATCTTTGGAAAGAACAGTTTGAACTGAATGATGGTAGTCAGAGTGTAGAAAAGTTTTGTTTTGTGTTTAAGTAAGAAGAAAGTAACGGTAGGCAACAATTATAAATAGCCTTCTCAAGGAGTTAAGCTACAAAAGGGAGAAAAGCTATGGGACAATAGCTGCTAGGGATGGATGGATCCAGTAATTTATTTTATTCTGTTTTAGGATGGGGGAGATGTAGGAATGTTTGTAGGCAGTAGGGAAGCAGCCATTAGTCAAGCAGAGAATGAAGATGAATAAGAGGGTGAAGATGATAGAAGGGCCAATTTGTTGGAAAAGATAACTTGGAAAAGGATTACTTTTTCAAGTGGTTAGTTTAAAATCCCCCATCTTATCCATCCTTCTCTCATGGTTTATACTTTTATTTTTTTCTGTGCTTTATTTTTTGTTCTTCATTTAGTTTCTTTCATTTTTTTTCTGAAATTCTGCTCTCTGATTGTGATCTATAACCTTAAATGCTCCAGAAACACAGAGTTTGAACTCACTCTTCTAATAAATTTCTCTTACTGCCTTTATCTTTTCTCATCATCTATTTTTCTTCTTTTTCCTCATTATTTCAAGCCTTAATTCACAAGAGAAATAATATGGCTAGAAATATTGCTCCATGGCAGAAATGAATGTGTCCCAAATCATATGGTCAAATTCTACAGCTTGCCATTCTCAGAGAGCCATGTCTCCTCCTTCACCCAGCATTCTGAGGCTTCTTCAATCTGACCAACTGAGCTTTTTGAGCCAGAATAATGTTGATGACAGCACAGCATTTTCAAAGAGAAGGTGGTCAGAAATGCCCCATTACCACTCTCTCCTCTCCCCCCTCGCCCCACCACCTCACCATGAGTTTCTGTGTCTTAAAGTAGGTATATGCTTGTTTCATTATGAGAATAGTCTTCACTGGGTATTCCTCCCCTGAACTGCACTGAGACTCTGAATGTCATTCACCCTTGTTCAAGCATCCCGTCTTTTTACTGAGAAACTATAGAAATTATCATCTTTCCGTTTTCCTCCATGAACTTGATAAGGGTCCATTACCCCTTCTGCACTGTCTTCCACTTCTAATCTCAGCCTTTAAACATCTTTCTAAAATGCAGTTTTGTCCAACAGAATCTAATCCCTGTAAAGAAGTTGAAGGATTGAATTCATGGTGCTTCGGTTTTACTCCTCCATCTTACTTCCATTTTTTAAGTTTTGCTTACGTCTTTAGCACATGGTAAGGATTTTTAATCTGTTGACGATTTTATTTTTACCCCATAGACCAGTCTTTCTCTTTAAAAAAGCAAAAGCCTCTGAACACCAGATAATTTATTTCATTGCTTAATCTTTGAGTAAATTACCAGGTGTTTCTGTTGTTTGTCATACTTGCAAGTTAAATATTCAACTTAGGTTTAGTTTTTCCTTTCTCTAGAAATATTTCATTTGTTGAATATCCATCTTTTTTTCCCATACTGATTTAGGTCAGGTTTGAGTTATATCATTTTGGGTTGCAGCTTCGGCTTCACTGTTTTTTTTTTGGAATGTGCTGTTTTATTTCCTCCTGAGACTTCTAGTGATGAGTGAGGAATAGTTCTAGAGTTTTTTTTTTAATTTCTTTATTTCTGTAGATATTTCTCTTGGCTGATTGCTAAATTTATTGTTTGTCATTGGAACTGTTAAACTTACTGCTATGTGTCTTCTTCTTCCTAATAATGCTCTTCCTTTCAGAAGTACTAGACAGTTTTCTTATATAATGATTTTTTTTTCTGCTATTTGATTTATCATGATCTTCTGCTAGACTTATGATCCATAAGTGGTCCTTGAAAATTTTCTTTTTGAAGCACATGGCTTTGACTTGTATAGAGACCACAAAGGTTAGCCTTATCTTGCTTGTATCAAGGCCTTCAAATCACTTCCTGTCCATTCCCAAATCATGCCTCCTATACTTCAGTCAATCTTGCTCCTTTCCCTCATCCATTTCTTACGGAAACATGGAGTTTTCGTCTGGAACCGCTAGGTGCTGATAAGTGACCTTTTACCTTACCTTTACGAGAACCAAACTTCTATTCCAATTCCTTGCTCATCCTGCTCTTCCCACTTTTACCTTCCCTTTATGTGTTCTCTTCTCCCATGAGAATACAAGCTCTTTAAGTGCATGTACTATCGTTCTTGCTTGCATTTATACATGGAGATAGACAGACAGATAGACAGATGTATCTTGAATATAGTATGTGCTTAATAAATGCTTTATCATACATTCATTCATTTTTTTGTTTTCATTTTTTTAGATACATTTATCCATTCTTTTAATATTGTTGCCTTATTCTTTTCTTCTATTTTTTTATTTTGGTATTTTTATTCTAAATTTACTAATCTCATTTTTACTTCTTTTGACAAACTCTGTACCATGGATTCACTTTTTTCTAGTATGCTGAGTTTATTTATGCATGGAGAATCATAAGTTTTGTCATACCTTCATTTTTAATTTTTTCTCTCATGGACTTCATTTCTCTTTAGAGTCATTCTGGAATTTTTTGTTGTTGTTTCATGTTCTCCTGGAATTCCACAATATTCCATATGTATTTTATCAATAATGTCCAACTTTCTGTTGTCTTGGTACCATTTTTAAAGAGAACTTTTTAATCCTTTTGAGGATTTAGTTCAAATCTTTCCTTTGAAGATTTGGAAGCTCTCTGTTGATTTCCATCCTTATACTCTGGCTTTTCTCCTGAGCTTTCTTCCAGAAATCTTTGGAGTTTCAGACTTTTTTATCTATATCCCTCTGCCACTCACTTTCTGACTACTCTTCTTCTGCTGATGGATATATTCCCAGTGTAGCACTAAAGAGCTGCGTTGGCCTCTTCCTAAATTGGAGGATTTAGTGTTCATCAGCCTGTTTCCCCAGTCTTTTGGAAATTGGCCTGACTCTGATGAGTTTCAGTACCCTTTCCATTTTGATGGTCAAATGAAACCTCATATTCTGGCCTTCTCCCCAAATTTCTTTTACTTCTGAGCTGGGTTGACTTAACTGTCTATATTTGGCAGTGATGATTTGGAGGGCATTCTGGGGAGGGCCTCTATAGCTTTAAAGGTCATTAACTGAGGGCTATTCCACTCGTAGAAAGCAGTGTAAATTCCCCTCTCCATCTTTATGTGGTTGGGCAGAATCAATGTCTGCTAATGGTGGTGGCCAAGAAGGAGTGAGGTACTTCAGTAAACTCTCTGCAGCTAAAGGGAATTTCACTCAAGACCTCAGGTACTAACCCATGGGTCATTTAGCGAATCCCTTCCAAGACCATGGAGGTTATTGCAGGAAAGGTGCTCAGTGAATATTTTAAGTACTAGTCTTTACTGCTATTTATTTATAAGGATTTTACCTTGGCAAGATTCTCTTTTTTATGTCCCGTCAATTCAATTGTAATTGTTCTACGTCTGGAGTATAATCCCTCTTTTATGGAGTTTTTTTTTTCAAGTTAATGTAATATGGTGAAAATCTCTAGTTTGTTCTCTTGTGGGTTCTGTGACCTGGAAGAGGGACACTGTTGATTTTGGCCTTCACTGGAAGACATTTGGGAACTTTTAAGGGAGTGGCACTTAGAGTCAGGGTGGGGATTTTGATTTAAGTGGTTTAACATATGTTTTAATGGATGGAGATGGATAAATATATATATATACACATATATGTATGTATGTATAGGCACACATGTGTGTATATATGTATGTATGTATGAAAATGCAGAACTTTCTTTCAAGTTGTTTATTGGCTGTTTTAAGCAGTACCTTTAAAAGTCAGTATAAAGACTTAATAATAGATAACATCTAAGCTTTTTTAACTGGTTTTGTTTTTTCATTTTATTCTCTTAATCGTAAAAAGGGCCTGCAACAAGGAGGAACAGCATTTGGTTTTGGTATACAGAGATACAGGAAGGACTAGGGTTCAAGTCCTGGTTACAAATGCCAGGCTTTTTCCTGACTGAGGGCAGAGCCAAACTGAGAGAGAATTTTATGGCCCTAATTATTAATGAAATTTTTTACCCTCCTAAAACGCAGAACTAAAGTTTGGATTTTTTCCTTTCTCTAAGCTAAATTGAGCTCAGATTGCTTTGCTGTCAGCCCAGTCAGAGACAAGACCATATAACCCACCTTAAGCCTTCCATCAGCTAACAGGATCTTCTCTATATTCAGGCTCAGGCCCAACCTCCCTCACTTATGGCTTCTGTTGGCCTCCAGGACCTTCCCCAATGGCAGGTCTACCTCACACTATCACCAGATTGTGTCTCTTTAATGGGTTCCTGTAGTCTTTAGTCCATGATTCTGCTGCCTTCTTTCTATTCTGAATAAGTATTTATTAAGTGCAGTTTCCTGGGGTCTCACCAGACACAACCACAAACCATAGCACAAAAATCGACTTTGAGCAAGAACCTCAAATAGTTTAATCACCTGCCTCCCTCAATGGACCTCTCTCTATGTGATACAGTGCCTAGACTTACTTGATCACTTCCCATTCCAATGATTCTGAATCCTGGGCATCTGATGCACAAGTGCCATACCTCATCTTTAACTGTCCACTCCCTACTCTCATCCATTTCAAACCCCTGCTCCCAGTGTCCCATTATCAACCTACCTGAACCTTCAATGGTGCCTTTTGGAATATCTGCTCAAAAATGAATTTTTTACTATAACACTGTTCCTTTTTCACTCCTATTTTCTAGATCTCATTGCAATCAAGGTCTTTCCTGATGAAATTGCTTGCCTTGTCATACTTTCCTCTCATTCTTCAAACTTAATGGTCACAATAGGGGAAGCAGATTACTCCTCACTCCCCATTGCCATTTCTATACTCTCCTCCTACCACTATAATTCAGCAACTTCTTCTGCTCTGAAATTCACACAATACAAATTTTCATCCAATCAAGATCTTGGCAATCATTTTCAGCCTACCTCCAGAACATTTTCCTTTCTCCCTTAGTGCCTGGCTCACCTGTATTTATACCCCAATTGCTCTTTATACATGAGGGTAATTAAAATTAGATATTGATGCTCTCTCAAATACCCATACATTTCCAGTTCCTCAACACATTCGATTCTTATGACTTATTCCTACACCCCTCCTTAAGGACACAAAGTAGAAACCTTGATCTTCTTATCATCCACAAATTCTCCACTTCCATGTTCATGAGCTCTGAAATTCCTTTATCTGATCATATCTTTTATCACTTTATCTTTGCTTATGTCTTATGATCTCTAGCCCTCTTCCCCATCCTTGTTCTTTAATGTGCCTTCTTTTTCCTCCATCCCTCACTTTTTTCCTCAGGCCATTCCTTGGTACACTCTCTTCCTTCTTCAATCTCAATCCCTTGGTGAAAGAGATGAATACTATACTATACATTACTCTCAAATTTCTTTCCTCCTTGTTCTACTGTTGATCGGATCTTTCCAAATCTTAATCCTGGATTACTCCCATTATCTTTCTGTTTTGTTCTTATTTACTTGCTGCTGAACTGACCTAGAGGAAATCACAAATCTGTACTGATTTAGTCTACCACAAATTCATGTTACCTATTCAAAACTGAGCCTGCAATGCAATAAGGTAATTTTTCTACTCTTCTCTCTCTCTCTCTCTCTCTCTCTCTCTCTATATATATATATATATATACATACATACAGGAATATATATATATATATATATATATATATATATATATATATACATACAGGGTGTTCCTAAAGTCTGGACATATAGTAAATGTAGAGTTATTGCATCAAGTTCAGGTGAATCTTGCAAAGCGCATCAACCTTTGCATCACACACGATGGAAACCATATTGAAGATGTTATTTGTTATTATTTCAATTAAATAAAAGATTGTTGAAAATTTCATTCATTTTATTTCTTGAAAATATACATTTTTGCCTATGTGTCCCGATTTTAGGGACATCTTGTATTTTGCTATACCTGTCTCTCTACTGGTTATTCTCTTCTCTCCTTGAGTCTCTTGGAGTACTCTCTTTCTCATGATTTCAGCTAAGACTGTCACCTTATATTTCAGTAAAAAAAAACTGAAGCCATTCAACAAGAGCTCCTTCTTCCCCCCTTATGTAGCAACAATGTGTCTAGCAGCTGCTGTGGAGTGTAAGATCTAATAAGACCAGCAATAAGAGCTGTCAGCACAGGTTCTTTTGATCTGCTTTTCTAAGGAAAGAAACTTTAAGGGGTTAACAATCTCACTTTAATCACACATACAAACATCATTCACTTGGTTCAGGAGGAAAAGCTTGCACCCTGAACTTCAGAGCAAATACAAATAGAAATTGCAAACATCAACAGACAGACCTTGTCTGCTTCAAATCATAATTCATAGTTACTAGGGAAGCATCAACATCTGGGTTTTCAAGCCAGGGGGCTCTTAACAGTGCGTCCCCAGAGTCTCTTCAAGTCACAGGACACTCTTCCAGTGAGTGAGAGCCCACAAAGGAAAAACGCCAACCTCTGAGTATATATACCCTATTCAGCACCAAAGGGTATCACAATATGTGACTCAAACCCTCATGACCTAAAAGCGTCACAAATACGCGACTCAAACCCAGGTGACCTAAAAGCTTCTGGCTTCACAAACGTTTGATTCAAACCCAAGTAAATTAGGCTTTCCCTTGAGGTAAGCAAGTCACCAAAGACTCCTAATTTAATTGAAGAAACAAAAGCCAGACTCATCAAAGGCACCTGATTAAATAAGTGCTCCAAAAGAGAAAACAGTAAAAGCATCCCACCTTATGTACCAATACACCTTGTCATCTCATATCACTCAGATAACTTTCCCCACTATCGTCTTCCTTCATGCCTGTCTCAAATGAAGAGGTGGCTCTTCCCTTCACCAAGACCAACCAGTGAACATTTACCCTTGATCTCATCTCCACTCATCTTCTCCAGTGGACTGTTTCCATTATCATCTTTCCTCTCTCTAATCTTCAATCTACCCCTAGTACCCTGAGTCATTCCCTGATGCCTATGAAAATGCCTATCCTGTAATGGTAAGAAGGGTGGGACTTTTTTTACTATTCTCTCTTTTGGAATGCTGAGGTCATTGGGTGCCTTTGATGAGTCTTGCCTTTGTTTCTTTGATTGAATCAAGAATCTTTGATGACCTGCTTAAGAAACAAGAAAGCCTAGTTCACACGGGTTTGAGTCACATGGTTGTGACACCCTCTGATCCTGAGAAGGGTATATAAGATCTGAGGTTGGTGTTTTGTTTTGGGGCTCACTCACTGAAAGACTGTTCCTGTGATTTGACTAGATGAGACTCTGGGTAGCCATTAAGGAGCCCCCTGGCTTTGAAAAACCCAGATGCTGGTGCTTCTCTCTCTGGTAATCATGTATGTAATGTTTTGGTCAGATAGCTAGAAGTCTGTCTGTTGATTTGTGGTATTCTGCTCTGTTTATATAATTTCTGCTTGCTTGTAATGTAATGAAAATTTGTGTTTTCTCTAAATTCAGGGTGCTGACTTTTTCCCCTGAACTAAGCGAATGATATATGTATGTTTAATTAAAGTAAGATTGTTAACCCCTTAAAGTTGTTTTCCTCAGAAAAGCAGATCAAAGAACCTGTGCTAGCAGCCCTCCTGTGTGTTAGTGTTATTGGTCTTACACAGCCACAGTAGCAGCAATTAACACCGCTGTTATACATCCTTAAAAAAAACCCCACAAAACTAAAAAAAAAACTTATTTGATCTGACCACCCTCACTGGCTATTGTCCCACATCTCTCCCCTTTTCAGTTCAACTTGTCGAAAAAAAAATGTATATTAGGTGGTTCCACTTTCTCTTTCAATCTCTTCTATCTGCAATCTGGAGGAAAGGAGGTAGATATTATTGGTCCCATTTTACAGAATAGGAAATAGGGCTCAGAGAGGTGTAGAGAAGAGTATTGCTTCCCAAACATCATGCCAAATAGTGTCAGAACTGCAATGTGAAAGTAGCAGGAGACCCCAAGGCAGGATTTTTTTTTCATCTGACACTAGTCTGATTAGAAAGTTGTATAAATGTAACTGAGTGGAATGAAATAAAATAGGGTGTTAAACATGAATAAATCACTATAGTTTCCTAATTTATGAATCTTTTATCACTAACTATGATGGGCTAAAAGTACAAATATAATCCTTCAAGATATGGACAAATCATAATTAGGTACTCTTTAGTGATACTCTAGTATTCAAAAGAGGTTTTTTATATGGTTTTAAATTTTAAATGTTTTCTACCTTAACTATTTTATAATGGTTGGATTTCCCTAAGTCGGGTCACATTGAAGTTTATAAATAAAACTGACATACCATAACTTGATCATCTAAACTGTTTTGGTTTTTAATTTTTATTTTCAGATTACATAGGGGAAGAGAAGGGACCAAGTATTTATTAAGCACCTACTATATGCCAAGCACTACACTAAGTGACTTACAAATATCATCTGATTTGATCCCCACAACAACCCTGAGAGGTATCATTATCCCTATTTTATAGATAGTTGAGGATGCTGAGGCAGACAGAGATTAAGTGACTTGCCCAGAATCACTCTGCTAATAAGTATCTGGGATCACATTTGAACTCAGTTCTTCCTGATTGTAGGCTCAGTGCTCTATCCATTGCCCCAGTCTTACATTTCAAGATCATTTCACTGAGTAGACTTGCATTGGACGGGGTGTATTTGTTGCAGCTCTGCCTCTGCTCAGCTGTGACCTGGTGCTATCCTAGTTTTGTCACTATCTGTGCGACTCTGAGCAAGCCACTTAAACTCTGATTTCTCTAAGATGTAATTTACTCATCTACCAAATGAAGGGAATGGATTGGACAATCTTTTCTAGCTTGAATAATCCATCAATTTAAGTTACTTTATCTCCCTGAACTTTAGTTTCCTTATTGATAAGTGACAGCACAAGATCTGATGACCTCCAAAATGCCTATCATGTCTATAATTATTTGATTTCATTATGTAGGACTTATTTTTACTGGATATCTTATAAAACTAACAATAGCAAATACACTATGAGAACTTGAGAAAGGTAAAACCAACCTTGCATCTTTAAAGTGTTTGTTTATTTGATTATAAAGAAGAAGAATATTGAAAACTGCATCATGGTCGTCAAGAGAGAAGCCTTAAGAAATAAACAATTTGAATGTGTGTGTTCTTTAGTAGCCTGGTAACCATTAGCATAATGTGACATTTCCTTCCCCTATAATTCTAGAAAATAAGAGATCAAATTGAAAATTAAACACCATAACCATTATTATTTCACTGTGTGCAACTGCATGAGAGTGGTTTGCCAGTGTAATTAGTAAGTATTTGTGAAAGAAATTTGCAGGTAACATTCTTGATATTGGCTAATTGCATCCTTCTGTTGGTCTACATAACCTTGTTTCCAGGTTTAGAGTCAGTTTGCTGCATTAGTTCTTCCAAAGGGACCACACGTCAGACATCCTTGGAGCAGGGTACAATTTAAATTACTGGTGGTCTACTAGTTATTTTTAGTTCGAGAGAACAAACACCAGATGTATTCTAGACAGACTCTAAAGGGCACTATAAAGAGAAGGGGGAAAAATCTACCCTTAAAAATATGGGACCAAATCCATTGTTATTTTGCATAATATTCTCATTCTAGAAAATTTTATTCACATTTATCACTAGGTTCTTTGAAATGCTTCCATGAATGCAGAATCCATACAGAAAACAACCTTACGTAACTATGACATGATTCACTTTTGATCCCTGAGAAGTGATTTGGAATTTGTCTGCCTGATTTAAAGACAGGGGTTGATGATATACATACATCATGTCAAGATGTCATCTGAGGGTTACTTGATAATGTCCAGTAATTGTGCTGAGAAATCAAAATGTCTTTTACTTTATGAAAAGATTTGGAAGAGTTGCCTGCAAAATTCATTTGTTGGTTATAGAGCTTTATTTTTTTTCTATGACAAAATGACTATTAGTATTTTTGAGATACAAATGTTTGCCATGGTGTATTTTTTCTCTCTGTCTCTTCATTCCTTCCTGTTTTTCCTCTGTTTCTCTCTCTGTCTCTCTCTCTGTCTCTGTCTCTCTCTCTCTGTCTCTCTCCCTTCCTTCCTCCCTCCCCTTTGTTCTCCTCTAAGTCTTTCTTTTTAAATCTCCAAAGCTACACTACCTTCAGGGTGACACCAACACTCAACCCCACTATTAAACATGGCTTTGCTAACCATTCAGTTCAGAAGCCTGGTGTGGATTGAGTAGCCACCACTCCCAGCTGTGTAAAGTCTTTGATCTTTTACTTACATTTTGATTTCATGATTTGGTACTGGTGGAAATTCTCTAACCTAGGATGTTTAAGTGGATTTCAAATTCTGCACAAAGGTCTCCTTTAGGCACTATTTAATTGATGGGGATCTATGTTATTAACTTTCCCTGATAGCTCCACAAGCACAAAGATACAAATAAAAGCCACATGCCCCAAATTCACAAGCTGCACAAAAAGCATGCAACAAATTGCAAATGTATTCATAACACATATAATATTATTAGATATAAAGTCTCCCCTTTTAATGTTGAACATTTTACACCTCTTTCCATGTTGTTTTCTTAAGGAATAATAAAAGAAGAATGCTGGTCATTTTAACACCTTGAAAACGACATTATAAAACCAAGACATTATTTGAAGTAGACAATTCATTTAAAAGGAGAGGAATTCATTAGAAAGGAATTGAGAAGAAAAGCACATTTCTTTATAACTTGATATAGTGGAAGGAAGATTGATTAAATTAAGCATAACAGTTTTTTAAAGCTCTTATACTTCATGGGTTTGGGCAGAGAATATAAGTATTGATAAACATTGGAATTTATGTCTCATTAAATTTCCCAATGTTTCTCATATACTGTTGGATCTGGGAAAATAGTGCATAATATTGTGGCATAATATTATGAATATTGTATAAGAAGTGGCTGTGTGACAACTTATTTAACCTCCCAGGGTTCTAAGTAATTCTCTAAAAATCTACATTCTGAGAATGTGTATGCCTGCATTGGTAGAAGTATCCTCATCCAGAAATTGTCTAACTACACCAATAAAATCACAAGTCCATTCTCTCTCACCATCCCTATCCCTATCCTATATACATTTTTCATGGCCTTTATTATTGGAGAAAATTCCATTCTCCTATTTCTCTGAGCATCTATCTAATAAAAAAAACCTATGTGAAGTTCAAGACATGAAAAAGTTAGTGATCTCATTCTGCTAGCAGTAAATTAGAACTTCGCAATACAGATCCCTTGAGGTAGCAGCAATGAAATGTTAGTACGGAAAAGATAGCTCTAGAATAAAGCTGAACAGATAATTTATATTGAAGCAAAATCTTCAGCCTCTATTTTATGAGTATCTATAGATAATAAACTTGCATGTGTACACCTCATATTTCTGGAAGAAAAAAATTGAGGATACATTTTAGTAGGTCAGATCTTTCATCCAAAATTATTCATAATAAAACTAGGAATCAACTGTGATTGATGTTCATATAACGAAATGTCTTGTCTGGCAGCATGGTAATATAAACCTGGGCCTCTGACAGAGCAGCTTATTATGAGGAATATGAGTTTGGTAAGTTGCTCTTCTGTCTCAGACTATGCTAAAGTTATCAGCTATCAACAATATATCACTTAGACAACAAGTGGATTTTCCCCACATGCAAATTTCTCAACAACAGTAAACCAGGGGCATTTGAAATAACTATTAGGTGATGATGATATCACTTAGTACAATGGGACAGTACAGGAGAATGGAAAGAACACTAGGCAAGATGTCACACCAACTGGATTTTAGTTCTGGCTTTGTCATTTTGTAACTGATCAAATCACTTTATTTTTCTTTTGCTTAGCTTCAGCATACTTAAATCTTAAGTATAAAAACTGTCCTCCCTACCTTACTGGGTTTTATTAATGGAATGTTACTATTGTAAAGTTATCTGCATAACATAGCATATCATAGAATTGAAATGTGTCAGCCAAAGACCATCATGTGTGAAAGCAATAGAAAAATATAAATTATATACAGTGTGTCCCAAAAGTCTTAGTTCAGTTTTAAGCTCCAGTAGCCTAAAACTGCACTGGGACTTTTGTGTCATGCTCCATATGTGCAATGTATAAGCACCAGAGGCAACGCTACATAGTGGACAAAGGAGCAATCTGAAACCCAGGAAGATCTGGGTTCAAGTTCTAACTCTGGCACTGGCTGGTTGACCCTTGGCAAGTCACTTATCTTCTACCTTAATGTTCCAGGCAACTCTCTGAGATTATAAATTGCAGCGAAGGATTTGGCTTACAATGACAGCAAGAGTTTCCTCACCTGGGAATTCTCTATCCAAGTAAAATAAAGGTGCAATCTTATCCTTCTTACCACCATTATGACTAATCTTGCTTCCTGTGTCCAAAACAATACTAATATCATGGTGATAACAATTACATTATGATGAGGATGGTGCAAGTGATAATTCTAGGATGCTACTTAAATATGGAGGTAGGAGAGGGAGAGGAGCTGGGCTCTTGTGCTCTTCTCTCCATCCTGTCAAGAGTTATGGCCTCTCTTTGGTCTATGAGCTTTGCAGATATGCACAGACACGAGGCCAGAGGTATTATGGCACCATACATATTTGGCTGGAAGGGATTGTTTGAGGCACCACAATTTTAACCATTCTTAATGATAGAGAAAAGGATTGCACATGTAAATGGAGGGAACTCCAAGGTCGGCAAAATGTAACAAAGAAGGTCTACACCTTCTCTACAACTGTATTATGTTGCAACTGCAACATATGCAATATATGCTACTGCAAATGTATTAAAGGAGTTGCTGGAGTTAAATGACTTGCCCAATGTAACAAGGGTCATGCATGGCAAGACTCGAAGCCATGGTCTTCTTGACTTCTAGTCTGGCTCTGTATCCACTATGCCTCACTGCTTTTCCTTATTTTAAGGACTCATAAACAACAACAACAAACTAATGCAGCAAACGAATTAGCTTCATTCTATCTATCTGGATCTGTCTGAATTAAGTGAAATACAACTTTTCTTAAAATAGCCTTTTTAGGGTGGGGGCAGTCCAAGTGCCAAAATTCTTTATCCAGACTGCCAAGGAAATTTCCACTGAGTTAAAATACACACACACACACACACACACACACACAGAGAGAGAGAGAGAGAGAGAGAGAGAGAGAGAGAGAGAGAGAGAGAGAGAGAGAGAGAAAGAGAGAGTGTTCCTTCTGTAAGCTTCTTTGTGAAGGGGAAAAATCTATTTAAAAGTGATTAAAATTTAAAAGTTACACTATTTCTAAGTTATTTCATTATGCTTCAAACTCAAGATATATTTTGTCTTGTTAAAAATGTCACAATGTTCTCAGCTTGGGTAGTAATACAAAGCACTGCTCATCCCTTCATGGCTCACCATTCTTTGGGTAAGTTAAAATACATGATGGTCATATTGGCAAGCTGATGTGTAGAACAGGCATGAGCGACTGAGCCCCTACAAGCACTCAAGTTATTTATGTGTTCACTGACCAATACAATTCTTCCTCCTGTGACTGACCTCATAAAAATGAACTTAGGAAATGGCTTAAACAAGAAAGAAAATCCAATAGTGAAACAGTTCAATTAAATGCATTTATTCTTATTATTTAAAAATATCATCTTTTATAGCATGAAAGGAGCAGAGGGAGGAAAACAGATGGTATACATCACTAGCCAGCTCTTCCAGCTTGACTACACTTATGACAGAATGACTTCAGATCAGATGCCTTTATTTTGCTCCTTATATCTCCCATTTTGTTGCTGGAGTCTGAAGTTCTTTCTGCATTTCCAGTTTAGCACAGGATTTCAAATTCTCTCCTATGTAGCAAGATGATAGGCTCCTAACAATGGGCTAATAGTTATTTCTGAAAAGCCCCAAATATATGCTTTACTTAATATCATGAGATATATATATATATATATATATATATATATATATATATATATATATCAATTCTATTTTTAATTCAATAGGATTCAATTCAAATATTTTTTAAAGCACTTATTAGATGTTTGATACCACAGAGGATAGACTAAGAAGGAACCTACAAACTTCTACACTAAGATTGTTTGATTTTATGTTTCCATACTCACTATTGAGTCATACCAAGTACTATCTGAAAGTTCACATAAAACCAGGAGATATACACAAGGTTGGAGAAAAGCAAATATCTTGATTTAAAAAAAAAGAACAAGAACAGAGTTTGTAAACTTATAGGCTAATGAGCTTGACTTGTTTCCCTGGGAAAATTCTAGAAAATTTCATGAAAGAGATTGTTGGGGAACATTTAAGACTGGGAAGAAGTGGCTACAAAGCACCAAAATGACATCATCAAGAACAGGTCATGCCAGACTAACCTTATTTCCATTTTTGACAGGATTACTTAAATAGTAAATAAGAAGAACTTTGTGGATATAGTTAGGTTAGATTTTAGTAAAAGCTTTTAATAAAATTATCTCTTACTTTTCTTGTGGAACAGATGGGGAGAAATGGATCAGAAAATAATATAATCAAATGGATTCAGAAGTAGGTGGATGGTCAGACCTAAATAGTAGCTGTTAATGGCTTAATGTTAATGCAGCAAGAGATATCTTAATGGCACACTATGGGTATTTCTGTTTACGTGTGTGCTGTTTAAGATTTTTCTTAACGAATATGATAAAGACATTAATTGTATGCTTATAAAACTTGCAGAAAACACAAAGTTCCTAATCTAGGAAGGTTGGCCAACATTGGATGACTGAGTTGATATTCAAAAAGAGTTTTAACAAGTTAAAGCAGTAGTGTCAAACTCAAATAGAAACAGATCCCTGTAGCCACATATTGACTTAGAAATCCATATGTTGTCTATGTTGTATTTTTATTTATTTTGTTAAATATTTCCCAATTACATTTTAATCTGATTCAGGCCCCAGGCTAGAGTTCTGTGGTCCACATTCTACCACAGGGCCATGGATTTGACATATTTAGATTAAAGATTTTGGCTGAAGGTAGTATGATGAAATTCAACAGATAATAGATTTATATCTTGCCCTTTGAGACCAAAAAAGTCAACTTCACAATTATAAGATATGACAGTCATCTACAGAAAGCAGTTGTTCTGAAACGATCTGAGAGTTTTAGTAGATGCAAGCTTAATACAAGATAGTAGTGTGATGAAGTGGCCAAAAACTTCTATGGCAATTTTGGTCTTTGTTAAGGATATCATTTCTAGGAATAAGGAGATAATCATGACACATCTGTTACCTTTGTCAGATCTTATATGTTCATTTGTGGGTGCCACAATCTAAGAAGGTCATTGATAATCTGATGAATTTCCAGAGGATAACCAGCACAGTGAGAAGGGCCTTAAATCCATGTCATAAGAGGTTTGGTTGAAGGTTGGCCTGCAGAACAGAAGACTCAGGGGGGCATAATAAATGTCCTCAGTATTTATAGGATTGTCATGTGTAAGAAGGACTGGGCTACTATGGTTTGGCCCCAAGGGAGAGATGTCAAAAGACTAAGCTTTAGGCATGCCCAGAGTTAGACTAAACAAAAGCCATCGAATCAAATAAAAAGGTGTGCTTACATAAGATAGTAAGCTAAAAGTATAAAAACTGATGAAAAAGATGTTTCTGTACTGACATCCTACTTCAATATTTTCCCCTTTAATGCTCTTTAACCCATCTCAGTTCCCACAATTTGATCTACCCTTTAGGGTATAAGAATCAGAAATCATAGATCCATAGTGGTTGTCTTGGAGACAAGTTACATTGGCTGTTGGCCCCATTAAAGCTTCATATTCAGTTCAAATTACATCCAAGTTCTAGGCTTATTCACCTAGGCCTATTGGTACTATTCTTGGCCTGATATTGGGGAACCCTTACTTTCAACATTTCTCCCGAGAAGTCAGTCATCCTTTCTTTTATTACTAAGTTATCATTAACTTCAAGGTGCCAGACTTCTGGAATTTGATGCCACCATCTGCTTGACTGGAACGCTGCCTACTTCTATTGGCAGATGACCCAAATCTCATTCTCCATCCACTTGCTTCCCACCAATGAACCTCCTTGAAGCCAATCACTTGATTGACTAGATTCTCGACAAATGCTTACTTTTATCTAGCCTTTATACCCCTATTATGCATACAGACTTGCTCTTAGCACCGAGATCTTCTGGAGTTGTCTGCTCTGCAGGCAAGTAGATCTTCTTTGTCTCTAATTACCAGTAACCCGCATTTAGTCTATGCATAGGGACAGACCAGGTTCCAGTGCTGACATTAGGACAAGAAGATATTAAGATAAGAAAAAAAGAGAGATGCTATTTTTTTCTTTAATTGGTAGAGATTTTAGTGGAAAATATTTAAGTAATACTAATTATTCATTTTCCTTTTACTAGATTTTACTCTGAAGCATGTGCAATTTAGATATAAAAGTTCGGAACAAATAATTCCTCTACCTAAACTATTCTGGAAATATTTTTAGTGACCTAAAAATAATGATGCTTATTTCTCTTTTTTTAACTTTTTTTATATCTATTATATATTACACATATATATGTATAGGTATGTATATATACACATATACATTTATATATGAGAGATTTAAACATTTAAATAAAACTGTATGATATACTTGAGAAAATTTATTGCATACCATTCCCTCTTGCCCTCATTAAGATCATAGTCTTTGGCCAACAATATTTATTTTCAAACAGTCACAGAAACAGGTCATTTTGAAGTTGGTTTTGTGGTAGCAAGGACTGAAATAATTTTCTCCAAGTAAAAATTTCAATTTGGTTTTTTATATACATGTGTGTAAACATACATACATAATTATAATTCATGTTCAACATGTCTTCTAGTACAAAAAAGATATGCCTAACATTTAACATAACTCCCAGATGTTTTTAATTTTTTCTATCATTTTTTAAAAATAAAAGATTCTTTTTTTATCATAGGAGTCTTATTTCTTTTGCCAATCTCTTTTCCTTTCCACACACTTAACTGGTTAAATTTTAATTATTTAATTCCCATCTTCTAGTACGCTTCACAGCATCTGGAGCTATAAATAGTATGGGGCATCTAGGACACTGGGTACCAAAACTTAGAGAACACTGATGGCACTTAAACTTCCTCAACAGTTAGTAGTTAGCACCTAAGTAGCAAGAATAATTAGAAATGATGAGCTCAATGATCTTAGAAAAACATGGAAAGACTTGCACAAAATGATGAAGAGTGAAATGAGCAGAATCAGGAAAACACTGTATACAGTAACAGTGATGTTGTAAGAAAAACATTGAGCAAATAAGTCATCTTGACTATTATAAATACCTAAATTAATTATGAAGGATATATGAAGGAAGACACTGTCTGCAAACAAAGAAAGAACTGATGAACAGAAGCATGTATAGAATAATTTTACACACATATACATATATATCACGCACTTATGCATACATACACACACATATACACACATATAGTGTCTAATTGTAGCCATCTCTAGGGCAGAGGGAAGGAAAAAAAGAAAATAATTTACATGATAAATTTATCATATATTTAAAAGGAATAGCAAATTGTACATAATAGATTTGCAGTTTCATGTTCGATCATCTTTTTTTTATTATACTATGTTATGGAAATTCTTGTTTTATTCCATACATTAAAATTTTTAAAAATATTAAAAATAGGAAACTACTAGGTGACACCCCTTCCTTTCCCAATGACTGTAGTATTCTAGTGTTTCTCTTCACCTCAACTAAATTTGTCTTAAAAAGTTGTTTTGGGAGTGTGTTCTGTACTGCTTCCCCAAGGTATGTTTCCTGAAACATGCCCTTGGTACCAAAATTGCTAGTTATGATTTTCCCAGAACTTGTGCTTGTGGGGACATTCTTATTATCCAGCCACATGAACAGGTCCTCAGGAAATGATAATATGGCAATGGAGATACAGGTTAAAATGTACAGAATAATCCTATCATACACACGTAGACATTTTCATTTTAAAAACATTATCAATCAACTCAGTTGGTATGTACCTGCTATGTGAGGCCCATTGTGCTAGTTGCTGGAAATACAGACGAAAATGAACCATCCCTGATCCTAAAGAAGGTATTATCGTATTGTTGAGGTTACGACACATGTACAAGTACTAAAGTACAACTATTGTGCTCTTATTTATGTTAAACTATAGTCTGTGTTTTTGAGAAATTCACTTTTCAATCTTAAATAAAATCCCTTTGAAGCATTAAATGGATAGCAGATTCATTAACAAATGTCATTCTAGAAACTTGAGATCTTCCAAAATAAAGAGTTCCACAGCACAAATCAATACTCATTAAAAGGAATTGGCACACAATATACTGAAGTAAGAGCAGTATCTGATAACCCTGGAAACCAAGGGAAGGCCTTACTATTTGATTAAAAAATGGTGGGAAAATTGGATAGCAGTCCAGCAAAAATTAAGTTTTTACCAACACCTTGCATTATATACCAAGATAACCTCCAAATGGATACATGACTTAGAAGTAAAAAGTCATGTAACAAATTAGAACAAAGAAGAAATCACCTTTCTAATCTATGAATAGGAGAAGAGTACTTTATTAAATAAGTGACAGAGAGGATCACACGAAATAAAATGGACAATTTTAATTATGGGATTTTTTTGCACAAACAAATCTAATGTAGTTGAAATTAGAAGGGAAACAGGTAAATAGGAAAAATTGTTAGCAGCAAATTACTCTAAGAAAAGGTCTCATTTCTAAGATATGCAAGGAAATGATTCACATTTACAAGGGTAAGAGGCATTCGCCCAATAGATAAGTAGGTAAAAGATATGAATAGGCATTTCTTAAAAGAAGAAATCCAAGCTATCAATAACCATATGAAAAACAAATGCTCTAACTCACTAATAATTAGAGAAATGTAGAGAACTTTGAGATTTCTCCTCATACTCATCAGACCGGCAAAAGATGATAAAAGTTTTATAAAAATGACAAATATTAGAAGGGCTATCGGGGGAAAAGCCTACTAATACACTATTAGTGGAGCTGTAAATTGGTTCAGACATTTTGGAAAGCTATTTGGAACTATACATAAGATTACTATGTTAGGAATATCCTTTGACCTAGCTCTAATATTACTAAGCCTATCTCCCAAAGAGATCAAAGAAAGAGGAAGAGATCTAATATTACAAAAATATTTAAAAGTAATTTTTTTGTTGTAGTCCCAAATTGAAAACTTAGGGGTTGTCTTCCTATTGAGGAATGATTCAACACACCATGGTAAGGGACTGTAATGGAAAATTGTTGTGCTATAAGAAATTGTGAAATGGACAGTCTTATAGGAAACTGGAAAGGGAACTCTACAGAGCAACGCAGAGTTAAGCGAGTAGACCCAGGAGAACAACTTATACAATGACAACATTGTAAAGAGAAAAAAATTTGAAAGAATTTAGAACTCTGATCAACACAAGAATAAACCATGAGTTCATTAGACTAAAGGTGAACACACCTCCCACGAGTGAAGTGATGAACTTAAAATGCAGAAAAACACAAACCTTTTCAGGCACAGCCAATGGAGGAATTTGTTTTGCTGGACTATAAATGTTTATGATGAGGCTTTTGTTTTGGTTTTGATTTTGGTTCAATGAAAGCAATGGGAAAGGAAAAGGAAGGGAATAAACATTTATAAAGCATGTACATGTGGCCAGGCATTACGTTAAGTGTTTTTACAAATATTATCTCATTTGATCCTCACAATGACCTTGCAAAGTAGATACTATTATCCTCCCTATTTTCCAGTTTGGAAATTTAGGTAGCCAGAGATTAAATAACTTGCCCAGGGTTTTACAGGTAGTAAATAGCTGAAGGCAGATTTGAACTCCGGTGTTCTGATTCCAAGCCCAACATTCTATCCACTATGTCACCATGCATATAAAATAAATATATAAATTTATTTTTTAAAAAAGTTCAAATCTAGCCTCAGACATTTACTAGCTGTGTGACCCCTGGCAAGTCACTTAATCCTGTTTGCCTCAGCTCCTCAATCTGTAACATGAGCTAGAGAAGGAAATGGCAAACCACTCCAGTATCTTTGCCAAGAAAACCCCTAATGGAGTCACAAAGAGTTGCACATGATTGAAAAATGACTCGACAAAATTATTTAAAAATAGAGAAAATACTGAACAAAATCAAATTATAAAACATAGTTATCCTTATTGCTGATGAATCAATGTTTGAAAACAATTGGTACTATAACTCAAAAGTTACTCATCTATGGACACAGTGATGCTACTAGTAGACCTCATATGTACAAAAATATTTCTAGCAGCTTTTTTGTAGTAGGTAAAGACTGGAAATTAAGGAGATGTACATCTGATGATGAATAGTTGAACAAATTATGCCATATGCATGTAATAGAATAATACTGCATGTCAAATAAATTAAGAAATGGATGGTTTCAGAGAAAATTGGCAATGCCTGTATGAACTGATACAAAGTGACATAACCAGAACCAAGAGAATAATTTATAGGATAACAACATTACCAAAAAAATAACTTTGAAAGAGCTGAGAAATCTGATCAATGCAATGACAAACCATACTGCCAGAGGACTGAAGATGAATCATGTTACCTATATCTTGACAAAGCAGTAAAGATATCAAAATGTGATATATAACACATTTTATATAACATACACGTTTATGCATATATATATGTACATATACAAATATATAAATTTTTTCACAGTCAATGACTGAACTTGCTTTGACTAGGCATATTTATTCCCCAATGGGGATGGGGTAGTAGAAGAGAGAGAGAATAAATGTTTAACAAGTAGAAAATTAAATTGAAATTGAAAAGCAAAACAGAATAGGAGCTTCTTAACCATATTTTCATTTTTTTTCTGGATAACAATGTTCAGAAATTAACTTCATCATCTACACCCTAAAACCTGCTTCTCCCTCTAACTTCTCCATTTTTGGTGTTGACATTTCTATCACTCAGATCTGTAATGTCACTGTCATATATCAGTCATTCTTCCTCACTCCTCATATACAGTCAGTTGCCACATCCTTTCTCTTCCAACTCAGCATGTTTCTTGTACATATACCTTGATTTCTATCCCCATTGTAACTTTATTTCAGAGTGTTATCTCTTCTCACTTAGATTTTTATAGTAACTTCTTAACTCATCTCCCGGTTTTCAGCTTTCATTCTATGCTCTTTATCTTTTGTAATGCAACCTGCCCTTACACTTGTGAATTGTTCTGATTTTATCCCTCCTTTACTCAGAAATCCTTAATTGTTCCCTATTTCCTATTGAATAAAGTATAAATTCCTGATTCTTGAGTGAAAATGGAAGGCATTAAAGGCCCTCCAAAATTTGCTTCTAGCTAGACCAATATGGCAAAGTTGTAGAAAGCAGTATAGATGAGCTATCCTCCACCAAACTCCTTCACACAGATCTAGAAAATGCCTTAGACCTAATCCTGATGCGGGAAAACAGAAAAAGTCTCAATGAGTTCCAGGTGAGCAAAGGGAGGTAGGTATCTGGACAATGGGAACTTGTTAGGAGCATGTCACATGTAGCACTCTAGGGTAGGTGGATTCCTGTATTGATATGCATAGGTCCTAGATCTATGGTAGAGGCCGACAGATCCATACCAGGACACCATGAAGGAGAAAGGAGCCAACTATGCAATTCTGGGTCATAGATCCAGGGTAGATTGAGAAAGAGATCTGTACATGGAACTGTTGTTCCTTGTTAGGGAGGCTCTCCACAGTGTTCTGAGAAATGAAGAAGTTCAGAAGAAGAAAGGAGAGGGATGTCTCATACCCCAGGAGAAAAATGGGGTCTAAGTTTCAGCATTTCCCCTAGACTGTAGAAGAACAACCAAGGCAGGAATCTAAGAGCAAAGGAGAGCATACAATTTCATCATCTGAACCAACAGAGCTTTCTAGTTGGCTTATAGGAGCTGAGTCCATCTACTGTTGCTCAGACAGAGACCTAGGTCAGGAACTTACAGAACTCATTGGGGTGGGGGGAGTACGGGTGAGAGGGAAAGCAATAAAACTTTGCCCTAGATCAGACCAGAGAGATGAGATAGGCCGAGGCTGAGTAAGACCAACAATCCCATTTATTGGTTCCACAAATTCAGCCAATCAAGGAGACTGCTGTCTATTATGTGGTTAGTACACCAGAACAAGTTACAGAATTTCTACACATGTCCCACAGTTTTCCCAAGGCCTTTCTACTTTACAACTCCTCTGGAAGCAGACATCCCAGCCTCTTCCATGTGGAGAACTGCATCATCTGGGTATGTTGATGGGCTCTGTGCATGTGCTAGACCCCCTTTATATGCCTTATATTTATCTTTGTAGCAGCAGCACCAAGAATATTGCCTTGCAAACAGTACACTTAATAAATATTTGTTGAAATGAAATTAAATAGAACTGAGTAAGCAAAATGAGGTGATGATAACATTCCAACTTAATGTGTGAAAGATTTGTTAATTCACCATTTCCTTTTATTCTTAGCATGAATGATATTTATATAACAATTTAATAGTTCAAGAACATGTGATTTCATAGACGTGGGTATCAACTCTATCAACCCATTTGAGGACTATTCTACAGCCTAGGAGACTGATCTTCGAAAGTCAATGTGGCCAAAAAATTTCATCACTCAGTGGACAGCCTGATGATGAAGCTTTCTGAACTTAGGCTGGCCCTTGGAAAGCAGATATGGTCTATCCCTGGGCCTGTGCTAGAGACCTTTCCAATTTGGTAGCACCTAACAAAGCTTGTATTCTTCCTGCATAATCTCCAAGAATCAAGGACCACCTATATACTCAAATCAAACACAGAGTAGAGCTTTATTAATGGAAGCCACCATGATACACAGTAAAATGAGCAATCGAGCTTTGGATGTAACCTTAAGGATAAAAAAAAAAAACGTATATTAATACATTAGAGAGTATCTTACTACTAAAAGAAAGTCAAACTACTATCTTCACCTTAAAATTCCATGGTACATATTGGATATACAATTTGGGTAAATCTGCCAGAATGAACAAAAATAGAGTGCCATAAATTTGTTTTAGAGCCTTTCTTTAAAGAAATAATTTTTTAAAAAAAGAAAGGAAGAAGTATTAGATGATAGATAAGCACAAAAAGGGCTTTGTTTCGCCAGTGTAGACACAACTTACATGTGCTCTGCTGATTCATTTCAAGAGGTTATTTTTCTTTCCAATTTTAAACTTCATTTTGAAACTTTTTTCAGGCATTCTGCCAAATTTTAATAAATTCAGTGAAGTCTGAAAGGTCTGCTTATATTTTTCGAATTATGAATATCAGGGGTTGCTGGACTGGTTGTAAAAAAAGTGTAAGGTATCATTTGGTTAATATAAAACACATTACTTGGGAGTCATTCTTGATATTAAAAATATCATGATTAAATCTTATTCCTGTTAAAAATTAAACTTTTGGTGTATATTTGTCTTTCAAAGTTTTCTTTGTGTAAGGAACAGCAACTTCTGTCACATTTGGTTTTTTCACATCCACAAAATGTTTTCTCCACTATATAACATTATCTAGTGGTTCTTTCTTAAATTATTAATAGATTTCAGCTTAGAAAAAATTATTGTAAAGATAAAATTTAAAAATCAAGTAAAGCTATCATTCTTAATATATGGATTTATGAGCTAATATGAACATAGGACTATAAATCAAAGAATAAGCCACAACAGGAAAATTAGAAATTTAAAAAATGATACACTATATGTAAATGTTTGCATTTAATTTTCATCCTGATTAAGTAAAACTATTTTCATTCTGAAAAGGTACAAATTAGTTACCATTTGTGTGTTTATAAATGTGTGTATATACATGTATGTGTTATATCTACAAATATACATGAATATACATGTATATGCATAGACATATTTGATTACCAAAAGGTATTAATTTATCATTTTCTTTTACTTTCAGTATGAATGATATTTATTTCCCTTCGATTATGCAATTCTAATTTTCCAATAATAAAGAAAATTTCAAAAGGAAAAAAGATAAAGAAAAGTAGTTAATATAGTGTACTTTGTTTACTTCTGTTGTTATAAATGTGGTTTTATATGTGGATGCACATGAAAGTAGGAAAAGCTGCTGGTGTGGAGGTGGAGCAGTACTTCAGAGTGAGTTGAACTGAGATTTATATTTTATATATATGCCCACACTCTGGAGAGTAGGAGAGGGAAAATGAAAAGACAGCAAAGGATCACCTCAAGAGCAAGGATTCTAAGAGGGTATAGAGAGAGCATTAAAGAGGATGCACTGTAAGGACAAGAAAAATATTTCTTCTCATTGCCTAACAGTCAGGAAGTCAGTATAAATGTCTCTTTGTAGATTGAATTGGGCCAGTGAATATATCCACATTATACTAGCAATATATTGAGTCCAATTACAATATGAAAACATTTTTATTATGATAGAAATACAAATTACAGGTACTGTATTCTATTAAGTATAAAGTCTTCCATTACTGGAAGTTAAAAACTCTATTGATGAAGATATTCAGAAAGGATATAGCCCAGGGAGGGGCATATATCAGCTAAAAATACCAGAAAGATATTAGTTTAAAACTTCATTACAATCAGTCAAGTTGTGGGTGTTACAGCACCACCAGCTAACACCTCCTTTCACCAAGCTATCAAGACTACACCAGTTAACATCTGCAGAAAATGATAATCAAAGTCTAGAAAATCA
Organism: Phalanger gymnotis; assembly: GCA_028646595.1. Lineage (NCBI taxonomy): Eukaryota > Metazoa > Chordata > Mammalia > Diprotodontia > Phalangeridae > Phalanger > Phalanger gymnotis. The sequence continues at coordinate 129,132,821 of CM053623.1, read as the reverse complement.
CTATTTCTTCTATTTCTTTTCAGTGACCTCATAGCTTTTGGTGAAGTACCAAATTAAAATAAATGCCATTTAGACAATTACAGGTGCAAGAACTGGGGTAGGTTTTTTACATGATTAATATTTGTAAGGGAGCATGTACATAAGGCAATTAGCTAAGGCACAGTTTAGCATAAGAGAAAAAAAAAGAGACTTCCAAAAACCCACTTTTTACCCACGAGTCCTAGAGGATGTGGCCTGAGTTTTCAGCAGAAGACATCTGTGTTTGACAGACTTTTTGCAACTACTCTTAACATTTTTCTCTTCCCTTTGTTCCTCTTTTAATACATGATTTGGCAATTTTCTGCATTACTCTGTTCATCTTGCAGAGGTTTTTTGGTCATAAACAACTTTTTCATGGCATCTGCTTCCCAGAGGAGTCTCCTTATAGCTTTAGGGCATAAGATAAACTCCATTCTGGAGGAATGCCAGGCTTCTTACCATTGTAGAATTCTCTTTCCTGGGGAATCTGATGAGATAAAGTTAAAGACAGTTATGCAACTTCCCCTTTGAAAGATACTGATCTCTCTATCTTTCAAAACAGTGCAATTGTTTGTTAATCTTCCTCCACAGTCAAGTGTAATTTCTGTATTCTTTCCTGATTCCTTGAAGAAGTCATTAATTGCAAAATGCCTCTTTTAGGAGAATAGTTTGGTCAAGATAATCAGATTCATTACATTAGGCGAGGCAAATGTCACTATATAATTGAAGTACATAAGCTCATACATAGTTCATTTTCAAAATTAGAAGATAGGGCTGAAATTTTCAATGATAAAAGAGTTTTTGAACCCTTAAAACATGCAAAGCAAGGTGCTATTATGAAGGATTGCAAGAAGTATAAGGAAAAGTTCTTGTTTTCAGAATCTTACATTCTGGAGAAGGATTTTATACGCAGACACACACACATTTATGTATATGTGTGTATGTGAAAACTTGCCATGACATATGCCAGATAAATCAAACTACCACCCAAACCTTGAACACAAATGAACCCAAGAGCCTGAGAATAGGATTATATTCTAATGACTTTTTCTGCTTCCACTATGATCCCCACAGCCTTAATTGAGGGGAGCAATCCCTATGGAGAATGGATCAACCCACTTCACCTCCACCAATACCAACCATGGACCAACTGTCATCAACAGAAGGTAACCACAAAAACAAAGTTAACATTTATATAGTGCTTACTGCATACCAGGCAGTGTGCTGAGCATATAACCATTACTGTCTCATTTGATCCTCACAACGACCCAAGGAATTGGAGGCTATTACCCCCATTTTATGGAGGAGAAAACTGAGACAGAGGTTAAGTGACTTGCTCAGAGTGACACAGCTTGGAAGTATCAAAGGCTGCATTTGAACTCAGTTCTTCCTGACTCGAGGTAAGCTAGAATCCCAGGAGTAGTACCCCCTACACCCCTACCCATCTCATTTCTACTGTATCCCTTACAACCTTCATCCAGGAAAGAAATCTCTATAGAGAAATGGGTCAATCATTCTCTTCCAAATTCCCCCAAAAGCAATTAATGTGAAGTGGTCAGACAAGTAAGACCAATGTTAGTAGCAAGGCACCCTCAGTGAGAGACAGGGATTAATGTGTCAGTCAAACAACTGCTACCACCTCAACTATCATCTCTCCTCAGACCCGGACAGCTCAGGATGTTAGATCCTAAGAGCTCTGGAAATAGCATTACCAAAGAGGTCACTAACCCACCTTTCTGCCCAATCTTCCCAATCATCACTGATAGGAGCATTAATTAACTAAGGCAGTGAGTACCCTTAGTCAACTCCAATGGCCAACTAGCTGCCACTGCAGTCAAGTAAGTCCAAGAACCCCAGGCGTGACTGTGGACAACCCCCTCCCTTCCCCAGACCATTGACCTTGCTTCTACATTATATTCCCAAACCATTATCCAGGCAATGAGCCCTTATGTAGATGCTACTTGCCAACTGATTCCCCAGGGGCTATAGCCCCTGCTTCCTCAGCAGGAACAGCTACTAAAGGTCAGAAAAAGAAAGCTTTCCTCAGCAGACAGGCTTCTAGCTGTCTGTCCAAGACATTATATACATAGTTACAAGAGAAAGAAGCCCAAACATCTGGGTTTTTCAAAGCTGGGAGGCTCCGTGACGGCTACCCAAAGTCTCGTCTGTTCAAATCACAGGACACTCCTTCAGTGAGTGAGACCCAAGCAAAATGCTAGCCTCAAAGTATATATACAGTTCTTCAGGGTCAGAGGGCATCACAACCATGCGACTCAAACCCATGCGACCTAGGCCTTCCTGTGACTTAAGCAAGTCATCAAAGACTCCCAATTCAATCACAGACTCCTGATTGAAACAAAGGCAAGACTCAAAGGCAAGACTTGATTACCTTATTGCTGAGAAGCACTCGAAAACAAAAAAACAGGAAAAAGTCACACCCTGCTTGCCATTATACTACCAAATGATTTAACATTAGAAATATATATGGTTTTACTTGCAGAAATAATATTAAAAAAGATATGTTACCATCTACTTCTTTTCCTCTTCCAGGCTCCCACACCTTCCCTGTCTCCTCTTCCTCAGTTGGTGACTTACTTCTTACATTTCTGAAAAAAACTGAGGGCGATCAATAGGAGCTCCCTTTTCTCTCTTTCTCTTTATTTCAAAACCACCTGACATCATTTCTCTCTCCAACTTTCCCTAGTCTCTCATAATGAGGTGGCCCATCTCCTTTCCAGAATCCCCCCTCCCCATTTTCTCCAGATAATTTTCCTTTCAATCTTCCTTGTCTCTAAACTTTAATCTTTCCTTGTCTACTAATTTCTTTCCTACTGCCATAAAACATGCCCAAGCCATTCCAAACTTCAAAAAAAAACCTTTACTAGACACCACTATTCACTTTAGATATAGTTTTCTATCTCTCTTCCCTTTCTAAAATTCCTTGAAAAAGCTATTTATCCTTGTCTCTTTCTTTCCTCTATCAGACCTTAGTAATTTTTTTTTTCACCTCATCATGCAATTGAAGCTACTCTCTCCAAAGGTAATAATCATTTAACTGCCAAATCTTTCCTCATTCCTCATCTTTAGACTAGGTTTCTCAACTTATATATTGCATTTGAAATGATTATTTACCTTCTAAATATGCTATTTCACCTAATAATCATAATCGTCACACCATTTCACTGTTAGTCTCACCCTGGTTTTTTTTCTCAGTCCAAAAATTGGTTTATAACCTTTCATCATGTAATTGTCACAAGATATAATTCTGTTCATCACATTGCATAAAAGGTAAACAGAGCAGCAATGTATTCACCAGTGGCATATGGATATGCATTTATTCTCTCAGTGCATTGTGAGCCCTGAGCCTATAATTCTCAGCCCATGGGCATTGTCAGTACATTTCTGAAAGCCAACTTGCATGGTTTGTTTAGAGCACTGAAATACTATGGCTACTGTCACTCAACCCAATGAAGAGCCACAGACCCAAGGGGAATGGATGTGCAAGCAAGGCTGCAACGAGTAAGTCAAATAATCTGGTAAGACTTGCATCTTCCTGCAATTGCTAAACTGTACAATTATTCTGCCATCAATACATTAACATGTGAAACATTTCTTTCTGATTATGGGTAAATATAAAAACTACTCTGTGGGCTTTAAGCTGAAAGTAATTGTGTTCACTGAAAGCATCAAAACAGAGCTGTGGAAAGGCAGTTTTCAGTGAGGGAAAAGTTGGTGGGAGGCTGGTAGAAACTAAAAGACAAATAATACTGGCACAATTTTTAAAAAAAGTTTCATGCAATGGTTGTACCCCACTTTTTGCAAAAAAAAATTGGCATAAAATCTGCAATGATTATATGATAAAATATGGTATACACACTCTCTCTCTCTCTCTCTCTCTCTCTCTCCTGGTTTTCCTCCTTTCTATATGACAGTTTCCATCTCAGTCTCCTTTGTGGGTTCATCATTCATATCACAGTTCCTAATTGGGTGTTCCCCAAAGGGTTCTATCTTTTCTTCTCTTTTCTTCCCCCCTAAACTCTTTCCCTTAGTAACCTCAGCTCCCAGGGGTTTAACTGTAACTTCTAGTAGATGGCTGATCTATCTCATTGGTGTCTATGTCTACTGCTATATCTATCTGTATGTATGCATGCCTGTCCATGTCCAGTCCCAATCTCTCTCCTGAACTTTAGTCTGCATTGAGTATTGGACATTTCAAACAGGGCATCTGTAATAGTAATTAAGGTGGGACTTTTTGCTGTTGACCTTTAATGATTCTGGCCTTTGTTGGGATGGGGCAGATAAAGTGGGATGTTTTTGTATTTCTCAGCACTGAGACAATTGGGAGCCACTGATTTGTATCTGATGTGATAGTGGGGATGGGGACCTTCTCCACACCCAGCCTGGGTGAGGTTGTGGCCCTGAACAGGATATATAAGTGCAGAGGTTAGCGTTCTCTCTTGGAGCTCTGAGCCACAGCAGGAATGGCGTGTGACTCTGGGCCAGCCATTATAATGAGCTACCCGGCTGTACACCCAGATGTTGAATTGTATTTGGTCTGTAATTCAGGGTGCTGGTTTTTTCCCCTGAACTAAGCAAATGATATTTGTATGCTGGATTTAAGTAAGATTGTTAACCCCTTAACAGTGCTTTCCTTAAGTAAAGCAGATCAAAAGGACCTGCGTTGGCAGCTTTCTGGGTGCTGCTTGTTGGTGGATCTTACACCTCCACAGAAGCTGCTAGCTGGATTGTTGATACAGCATTCTAGAGGCATATTAAACTAAATAAAGCCCATACTCAACTCCTTATTTCCCCTTGCCCAACCCTCTCGTCTTCTAAACAGAATTCCTTATTTTTGTCAAAGATTTTAACCTCCTTCCAATCTCCCAGGCTCATCATAATCTTGGCATTATCCTTGACTCCTTACTCTTTCTTCACACTGCATATCCAGTTACTGGGTGGGGTGAATCTTGCACCAAATACTGTTTCATTACAAGGAATGATGAATATGAAGAATTTAAAGTAACATAAGGATACTTTGTATAGTATATGTATACTAAAGAAAGCAACCCAAAAAGAATAATATACATAATGGCTATAACAATTTTTACATGAAAACAATGCTAAAAGGTGCTGGAACTCAGGTCAAATCAGAGACAATATTGGCAATAAATTATTAAAATGAAAGCAGCTTATGTTGCAATAATTTGTCTAGACTTCTATAATATCTCCTGCATGTCACCCTTTCTCTTCACTCATTCCTTAGTTCATACCCTTGTTACCTTTGGCCTACATTATTGAAACAGCCTCTTAATTCAACACCCTGCCTCAAATCTCTCTTTCCTCACTTGAGCCCATTCTTTATACAGCCAAAGTAATTCTCCTTGGGCATAAATCTAACTAGGTAATTCTTCTATTCCGTCAACTCCAGTGGCTTCCTGTTGCCTCGGATAAAGTATAAACTCCTCTGTTGAGCTTTTTAAAGCCCTCCACAACAGAGTCCCAATATCTTTTTAGCCTCATTGGATATTACTCTCCCTCCTACCCTACACATTTTGTTAGAAAAAAACTGGCCTGCTCTGTTTCTCACACAGTTTCCCATATCCATGCCTTTGCAGTGGACATGCCTGGGATTTACTACCTCCTTCCCTCTGCTTCAAGTACTATCCTCTGTATGAAGACTTTCCTCATCACTTCAACTGCTATTGCCCGACTCCCTAAACTACCTTGCATTTAACTACTTTGCATTTTGGTATTTATTTAATTCAGATTTGTTTTGTATGTGTATCTGTGTGTATATGTATTTGTTATATCATATTATATTGTATTACATTGTATCATGTTGTGTTTTGTTGTATTGCATTACATAGCAGCTAGGTAGTGAAGGGGATAGAGCCCTGGGCCTGGAGTCAGGAAGATTCATTTTTGTGAATTCAAATCCAGGCTCAGACACTTACTAGCTGTGTGATCCTGGGCAAGTCACTTTACCTATTTGCCTCAGTTTCCCCACATGTAAAATGAGCTGGAGAAGGAAACGGTAAACCACTCCAGTATCTTTGCCAAGAAAACCCCAAATGGGGTAACAAAGAATGAGCATGACTGAAAAATGACTCAACAAACACAACATCATCACACACACACACACACATTTGTTGCTTTCCTTATTGGAATATAAACTCTTTGTAAGAAGAAATTACTTTTTTCTTTGTATTTAGATCACCCCCACTTGTGTATGTCTGCCTATAAGAGGAGAGGGGAAGAGACAGAGCGAGAAAAAGAGAAAGAGTGAGAGTGAAAGAAAGACAGAGAGAGAGAGAGACAGAGAGACAGAGACACAGAGAGAAAGAGTAAGTACTATAAAGCACTTATTATGTGCTAGTCATGGCACTAAGTGCTGATAAAAAAAGAAAAGATGATTTCTACCCTCAAGGTCCTTACATTCTAATGGCCAAAGTCAACTCTGAAAGGGGAGGTGGAAACAGATAGTACAGGGTGTAGGTGGAACAGATCTGGACTTTGGATGATATGGCAGTCCTGGTTAGGGTTTACCAATCATTTGGTAGCTGGTTAATAAATGCTTGGTTAGTTGATTATTGCACTCTAAGAATCCTGGGGCTCTAACTTCCAACAAAAATATCCTATATGTTGTTTCTTCATATCAAAATGTGAGAACCTTAGAAGGCGGCTGGAAAGCAGGGGCTAGTGTGAGCTCCCTGCCAAGTCTCTCCAAAAACCTATAAAAAATGGCTCTGAACCAATTCTACAACTGCAGAACCCTCAAAACAGCAGAGGTAAGGAGGACACTAGCCCAGGACAGCCTGGATGGTCTCTGGGTAAGGTCTATCCTGCAGGGAGCTGGGAGCAGAGCAGAGCTGAGCAGAGCCCAGCGTGGGCGGCGTGGACCAACCAGACCAGGAGCCGGGCAGAGTGTGCCCTAGGGGCCCTAGCATGCCCTAGCCCTGAATCAGTGAGCTGTGGCAGTTACCAGACTTCTCAACCCACAAACACCAAAGACAACAGAGTACGTTAGTGGGAAAAGCTGCTGGGGACAGGGAGTTTGCAGTTTGGCACCACCCCAGGGGCAGCTGAGGTGGGGCAGCTACAGAACTACAGCTGCAGTTGCTTCTGGCCCCAGGGCCACCTGGTGGGAGGAATTAAGTGGTGGATCAGAGCAGGAGTGAAGAGCCTGGTGAAGATCTAAATCTAGTCCTGGTTAGGGGTTCTTGGGGAAGGAGGAGTGCTGGTCTGGCAGAGCAGGCTCATC
>CM053623.1:129050014-129116579 GCA_028646595.1 Phalanger gymnotis | reverse complement strand
ATGGGAGGGGAGTGGGGTGACAGAAGGGAGGGCAGACTGGGGAACAGAGCAACCAGAATCTATACCATCTTGGAGTGGGGGGAGGGTAGAAATGGGGAGAAAATTTGTAATTCAAACTCTTGTGAAAATCAATGCTGAAAATTAAATATATTAAATAATAAAAAAATGGCAAAAAAATGTGAGAACCTTGAAAATAGGGACAGTTTCATGTTTTAATTTTTTTTCTCTCCAAGCACTTAGAACATTACTTTGAACATACTAAATGCTTAATAAATTATTTTTCATTTATTCATTCACAAAATCATGACAAATCAGGGTCAAACTGAGTTCAGAGGGTATATCAGATAGCCTTCCCTCCTCCCCATTGGCCAGTGGAGCAAAATATTTCCTAGCTGAAAAAATTTAAATAATCATATGCGCACAGATAATTGAATATTGGAAAACAAAATGTATTTTAGTACATATTTAAACATTTACAAAAATTTGAAAACTTTCTCCGCTGATCAGACATAGCTTTGGAACATTTGCCCTCCTTCCATAATTCTTTTCTTTTGGGAAAATTTTTGTCCTTTAGTATCCTTAGGAATTCCAGACCTTACTTCTCCTTTAATCTTGGCTTGAGTTACTAAGAATTTCAATATTACCTCCTCACTTTTTTTTGGTCCCTTAACAGTTCATCAGGATGTGGAAAGGTATACTTTTATTTTAATAGTTTATTTTAAAAATTTTTCTTCTTTTCTGAATGAAACAATCATCGGAAAACACATTTTCATGTATAAAGAAGAACAAGACAAAGGCCTGCAATAGAAATTATTAATTTCTGGGACAGGGAGTTATTTTCTTTTTAAGTACATATTAGATTTAACAAGGTAGCAACATAATTGCTCTATTTGTATTCCCTTTTGCCTTTTTGTGCTCTCTTTTGTCAATATGTTTTATTCTCTCATTTTTGTATTTCTGTTGCTACCAATTCACTCATCCCACCCTACACTGAAACTCTATGTAGCACTGGGGCTAGCAGCAGCACTTACTAAGCACTTCAGCACCAGGAAAAGACAATTACCCCTCCCCCCTCCCACCCCTACCCTGCAAATAATCTCTGTTGTCAATGAGTTCATGGTCAAAGGAGGGAGACAACATGCAAAAAACTATGTACAGCCAAGATACATACAGGATAAACTTGGGGTAGGCTTAAAGAGAAGGCACTAAGATAAAAGAAAGCTAGGAAAGGCTTTTTGGAGAAGGTGGGACTTTAGTGGAGACTTGAAAGGAAGGTCAGAGATGGAGGGAGAGCATTCCAGATGTTGGATTAAAAATTCCTTGAGTCAAGAGATGGAAGGAAAGTGTTTCAGGAAAAGCAAGGAGACCTGTAGCACTGAGTCACAGAGTTCATGGAGAAAAGTAAGGAGATAGGAGTCTGGATAGTCAAGCAAATCGACACATTAGCATTTTTAAAATTTTATACTTCCATCTGTATTACTTGTTATTACTTTTCTGCCATATCAATAAACATTTATTAAGTGCCTACTAGTTGACAGGAACTGTGCTAAGTGTTATTGTTCAGTTCTGTCAGTTGTGTCCAACTCTTTGTGACCCCATTTGAGATTTTCTTGACAAAGATACTGGAGTGGTTTGCCATTTCCTTCTCTAGCCTATTTTACAGATGAGGAAACTGAGGCAAACAGAGTTAAGTGACTTGCCCAGGGTTACCCATCTAGTAAGTGCCCAAGGCCAGATTTGAATTTGTCTTTCTGACTGCAGGCCCAGCACTCTATTCACTGGGCTATCTAGTCACCCATTGCTCAGTACTGGGGATACAAAAAGAGGCAAAAGACAGTCCTTTCCTTCAAAGAACTTACAATCTACTGGAGGAGACAACATACAAATGAATATACAGAAAGTAAACTATATACAAAGAGAAACAGGAAATAATTAATGGAGAGACACTTCTCCCTCCCCCTGTTGTTACAGGGCTGTGCAAAGTCACCTCTGTAACAACAAGGCCACTACTGCGGCTGTGTGAGACCAACAACACCAGCACACAGCACGGCTGCCAGCACAGCTTCTTTAATCTGCTTTTCTAAGGAAAGTGTCTTTAAGGGGTTTATATTTTCACTTTAATTAAACATACATATATAATTCACTTAGTTCAGGGAAAAAATGTCAGCATCCTGAACTTCAGAGCAAATACAAACAAAAATTACAGAGAAAATATAAATAGATCAACAGACAGGTTTCCATCTGACTATAGTTACTAGACAGAGGGAGAAGCACCAATCTCTGGGTTTTCGAAGCTGGGGTTGGGGGGCTCCTTAACAGCTACCAATGCTCTTCCGATGAGTGTACCCCCAAAAGCAAACCGCCAACCTCAGAGCTCATATGCTCTGTTCAAGCCCAATTGGGAAAAGGGTGTGGGAAAGATCTTTACTCACTAGCACCACATCATATACATTGTTTCCAATCAATGACTCTTGATTCAAACAAAGGCAAGATTCAAAGACACCTGACTGCCTCAGTGCCCAGAGGCACTTCAAAACAAAAGACCCCACTTTGCTTGCCATTGCATTTGACAGAGAAGACTCATCAAAGGTACTCGACTGCTTTAGTGCTGAGAAGCACTCCTAAAGTAAAAACAAAAGCAAAAAGTCCCAGCCTGCTTACCATCATACTGCCCCTGCCCCCATCACTGCTTTGTTTGTATAGCTCACTAAAACTAAGCTATGCTGAGCAGGGTTACCCAAGATGGTCAGGTCTTAGTGGAGAGTTCTGACAAAAGGTTATTCACTAGAGAAGGAAATGGCAAACCACTCCAGTATCTTGCCAAGAAAACCCTGTGGATAAAACTGAAATAATAAAAGGGATTATATTGAAAGATGAGCCCCTCAGGTCAGAAAGCGTCCAATATGATACTGGAGAAGATGGTCATCTCCAGTTGTCCTGATCTATATCTTGCCACTCGACCCAGATGGCTCTGGAGGAGAGAGTGCGGCTGGTGACTTTGCACAGCCCAGTCTCACTTAAAAACAATTTACCTGCAAGGCAAGACATCACCTTCTTGATGTCATCGGTCCTCTTTGAGAATGAAGGATAAACAACAAACCAAGGGGAAGATGGGAGGACAAGTAGAGGTATCTCTGGTACTAATGAAAGAACTGGGTCAAAGCTGAAAAAAAGCTTAGCTGTAGAAAGGAAAGTCCAACATTTTAAAGATCAATATTGCATAGGAACCTGGAATGTAAGATTTATGAACTAAGGTAACCTAGATGTGGTCAACCAGGAGATGGAAAGATTAAACATGGACATGTTGGGTGTCAATGAACCTAAATGGAAGAGAATGAGTGAATTTAATTCAGATAATCATTACATATACTACTGTGGGTAAGAATCCCTTAGAAGAAATGAAATAGCCCTCATAGTCAAAAAAATGGTGAGAAAATCAGTACTAGGGTATAATCTCATAATGACAGAAGGATGTATGTTTGAATCTAAGGCAAACCATTCAACATCCCAGTAATATAAGTCTATGCTCCAACCATTGATGCCAAAGAGGCAAAAGCTGATCAGTTCTATGAACACCTACAACATCTTCTAGGAATAACATCAAAAAAAGGTGTCAAATTCATCGTAGAGGATTGAAATGCTAAAGTAGGAAATCAAAAGATAATTGGAATAACAGGCAAGTTTGACGTTGGAGTACAAAACAAAGCGGGGTAGAGACTAATAGAGTTTTGTCAAGATAATTTGCTTGTCATAGCAAACACTCCTGTTCAACAGCCTAAAAGACAACTCCACACACGGACATCACCAAAGCTCAATACCTAAATCATATTTATTTTATATATTGTGGTTAAAGGTGGAGAAGCTCTATCCAGTCAGTTAAAACAAGACCTTGAGTTTACTGTCGCTCAGATCATGAGCTTCTTATTGCAAAATTCAGACTTAAATTGAATAAAGAAGGGAAAACCATCAGATCATATAGGTGTGACCTAAATAACATCTCTTGTGAATGTGAAGTGGAGATGATGAATAGATTTAAGGGGTTAGATCTGGTAGATAGAATACCTGAGGAACTATGGACGGACAGATGGTGTAATATTAATTAAGATGGGATTTTTTTTTACTGTTTTCTCTTTTAGAATATTAAAGCAATCAAGTGCCTTTGATTACATCTTACTAGGTGTGAAGCCTTAGGCCCACACCCTTTCCTGATTAGGTGTGAAGCCTTCAGGCCTTGAGAAGGATACATATACACTCTGAGGTTAGCATTTTGCTTTGGAGCTCTCACTCACTGGAAGAGTGTTGTATGATTTGATTAGACGAGATTCTGGGCAGCTTTACACAGCTACCACCAACACCAGTACACTGAAGGGCTGCCAGCACAAGTTCTTTGATCTGCTTTGCTAAGGAGATCAACTTTTAGGGGTAACAATCTCTTTAAGGGGTGACAAATCTTTAATCAAACAGACATATGTCATTCACTTAGTTCATGGGGAAAGGCTAGCACCTTGAACTTCAGAGAGAATACAAACAGAAATTATCAACAGATCAAATAACACAAACCAGTAGAAAGGCTTCTAGCTTTCTGTCCATCATCTCAGTACATAGTTACCAGGGAAGCACCAACATTTGGGTTTTCAAGCTGAGGGCTCTTAACAATGGCTGCACAGGACACTTCTTCCAGTGAGTGAGAGTCCCAAAGCAAAATGCTAACCTCCGAGTGTGTATACCCTTCTTAGGGCCCGAAGAGTTCACACCTAATTAGCAAAAGGGTATGGGCCTGGGGCTTCACTCCTAGTAAGACTTAATCAAAGGCAGTTGATTATTTTAATATTCTAAAAGAGAAAACAGTAAAAAAAAAAAAGTCCCACCTTAATTAATATTATAGATGGGAACACCAGATTATCTTATTCATCTCCTGAAGAACCTGTATGAGGGTCAAGAAGCAACAGTCAGAATTGAACATGGAACAACCGAATGGTTTAAGATTGGAAAAGGAGTACAACTAGGCTATACATTTTTACCTTATTTAACTTATATGTCAAATACATCATGCTGGATAAATCAAAAGCCAGAATTAAGATTTCTCAAAGAAATATCAACAACTTCAGACATGCAAATAACACTGATGGCAAAAAGTGAAGAAGGATTAAGAAGCCTCTTAATCAGGGTGAAAAAGGTGAGTGAAAAAGCTGGCCTGAAGCTTAACATAAAAACAAAACAAAACACTAAAATCCTATCACTTCCTGGCAAATAGGGGCGGGGGTGGGTTTGGGGTTGGGTGAAGAAATGGGAAGCAGCACCGGATTTTATATTCTTGGGTTCAAAGATCATTACAGACATTGACTGCAGCTATGAAACTAAAAGATGCTTGTTCCTTGGAGGTAAAGCTATGGCAAATGTGGACAGCATAGTAAAAAGCTGAGAGATATCACCTTGCCCACAAAGGTCCATATAGTCAAAGCTATGGCTTTTCCAGTAGCAGTGTATGACTGTGAGAGTTGGACTATAAGAAAAGCTGAGCATCACAGAATCAACATTTTTGAATTGTGGTGCTGGAGAAGACTTTTGAGAGCAAGGAGATCAAATCAGTCAATACTTCAAAGCAGGGCTGTCCAATAATATCAATTAAGTTGGGTATCTTTGATTCAGTATTGCTAGGTGCTAAACCCCAGGCCCAAACCCCTATCTACTAGGTGCTAAGCCTGTGTGGGCGCGAAGCCCTCAGGGTCCTAAGGGGAGTTGCTAAGACCAGAGCCAATAGTAGGATCCTCAGTTCTGGTCACTCAGATGATGTTTGATGATGGCTAAAGAGTATATAAAAAGCAAGGACAGAGCTATTTGCTTAGGGCTCTCACTCTTGGCAGAGTGCTAATGTGGAGACTCTGAGCAGCTGTAGTTAAGAGACCTCCAGCTTGTAAATCCAGATGTTGGGACTTTGTTAAACTCTGGTAACTATGAATTGAGATTTGAACCAGACAAGGTCTGTCTATTGATGTTCGTAATTTGTTTGTATTTGCTCTGAAGTTCAGTTTGCTGGCTTTTTCCCCTGAACTAAGTGAATGATATTTGTATGCTGGATTAAAATAAGATTGTTAACCCCTTAACATTGCTTTCCTTAGTAAAGCAGATCAAAAGAACCTGTGTTGGCTGCTTTCTGTGTGCTGGTGGTGGTGGGTCTTACACCCCTACAGCAGCTGCTAGCAGATTGTTGCAACACCAACCTTAGGTTTTTATTGAAACAATAGACAATATATTTTGATTTGCCATTTTAGTGAGAGCTCTGTGGTAGCTCAGCTTAGTTTACTAAAGCATTTATGTAAATTTCTATGCTTGTAGTCAGGCCACGTTTGGACAGCCCTGCTTTAAAGGAATTAATTCAGGCTTTTCACTGGAAAATCAAATACTAAAGCTGAAGCTTAACTACTTTGGTTACATAATAAGAAGACAGGACTCACTGGAAAAGATCCTGGTGTTGGGAAAGATTGAAGGCAAAAGGAAAAGAGAACAGCAGAGGATGACATGAATAGATAGTGTCATGGAAGCAACAAGCATGAAGTTGGACAGACTTCAAGAGACAATGGAGGATAGAAGGACCCTGCACGTATGGTCCACAGGCTCATGAAGATGCTACTGGACAACAATAACAACAATAGCAGACACTTGACTTGACTTCATTTAAAGCTAACCACAAAGCTCCAGCCTACATTTCTAGGTTTACTGTACATTATTTCCCTTCACACACACTGTATCCAGGAAAAATTGGCCTACTAAACGTTCCCTCGACTTAGTACGTTATTTTCTGCCTAGAATGTACTCCTTTTCCCACCTCATTCTCTGAAAATCCATAGTCCCCTTCAAAGGCTTAGTCCACGTGCTATTTCCTATAGATGAGAAAGGCTCTGATTCCTTGATACGCTTATGTGTTAATGATCTCTCCTTCATTCTCATGATATATGCTTAGTTTCTTAGATATTGGATAACTCCAGTAGCACATTAGAATTTAAGATCTTTGAGAAAAGGGGTTATTTTCTAGAACCTAGGGCTGCATTGTATACAGTAGGCATTAAAAATGTTAAAGGATTGGATTGGATTGAATGAATGGGCAGAAAAGAAAGCATTAAGTTCAAGTCATTTCTATTTCTTTGAATTTCTTTGGAATTACATGTCACTTTAGATGCTTCCTCCCTTTGTCTCCATAGAGATCTGGTGATACTGTACTATCCAAATATCATTTTAAAGAGGCTTAGCCCTCTCAGTTCATATTCTCTTTCAGAGTCTCAGGCCAGAGGCTCATATTTAATTTTTCTCAGAACTTTAAAAATTCTTACACTCTAAGCCAGAAGTGGTCCATGGGCAGCATGTAGTCCACAGTGCTCTCAAGTGAGGTCTGAACCAGATTAAAATGCAATGAGAAATATTTAACAAAAAAAAATACAATAAACCATAGATAACATTAATATAAGATTCTCTAAGTCAATACGTGGCCTGCAGGGATCCTTGTGTGTGATTTAGTGGCCCCAATTTCTGAGTTTGACATAATTGCTATAGGATATACTTCTGAATATGGCCAAAATTTCCCTCCTTGTCCATCATTAATTTTATAATGACATGCTTTCTCTCAAGGATCTCATGCCTTCCATATCAAAAATGAGTTCCTCCTTGTGATTCAGTTTAAGATGATCAATTTCCTTCATCACTTTCTCTATTATTGAAAAGATAAAATTAACAGCAAGGTAAGTCAGGAATTTCTCAGATACTGTGGCTCAAAATTATGAGAATTCTCACAAAATTCCAGTTAGTAAAAGTCTCTCATTTCTATCTTGTCAAGTTAATTTTATAATGAGAAAGTATCTTCTATTTCCTTCAGCTGGTGGATAGTCCCTAATACACTTCCACATTGATGTTACTTCTGGCTCTTTTCCCTTCATCTCATGCAAATGCTTTTCTCCACAATTATTCCTTCCCCCAAGAGAATATAATTTCCCAAAAGGCAAGGATCATTTCATATTTTTTTTGCATTAGCCACTCTCTGCTTATTAGCTATTTCATAAATATTTGTTGAAGTTTTCAGATTTCCACACTGGCGTGTATAGAAATATAAAAATGTATGTACATATGCATATATAGGTGTATATATATGTA
The DNA here is from genome assembly GCA_028646595.1 of Phalanger gymnotis. Classification (NCBI taxonomy): domain Eukaryota; kingdom Metazoa; phylum Chordata; class Mammalia; order Diprotodontia; family Phalangeridae; genus Phalanger; species Phalanger gymnotis. The sequence continues at coordinate 129,108,437 of CM053623.1, read as the reverse complement.
TGCCTACATATTTACTTATCTTTAAAAATGTGAATATATGTATATGTAACATATATTTATATTCCTTTTTTGTTTTTGACCCATTTCCTAGCTCCTTTGAATTGTTGTGCATCCCTTTGTTATCGTTTTTTGTCAGACACAATACTCTTCCTTTATTCACCTGCTATTAAAATGTAAAAATAAAGTTCTAAGTTCTAAGTAATAAAGTTCTAAGAAATAGCCAGTAGTGAGAAAAGCATTATTATATCTGCATATTTATATTCCTATATCCACTTCTGGATTAAAGCTTTGAAAGTTATAACTAATACTCCTCTAGCTCATTAACAATTTCCAAAGTGCTTTTGCAAACATTGACCTGCCTGAACTTCAAAACAAACCTAGGAGGCAGGTAAATACTACACTTATTTTGCAGGTGAGGTAACAGGCTCCAAGAGATTAAGAAACTTGTTCATGCCCACAAAGATATTGTATGCCAGAAGCAAGATTTGCACCGAAGTCACTTCTGACTTTACATCTCACATGCCTTTCCATTATACTGTCTTACCTCTCAAGTACGTTTATGCAGAGGGGCAAATCTCTGACTAAACATGCATTTCTGATGAAACGTATTCCACTCCTATCCACAATACCATCATTCCACTATCTTAAGCCAGGTTTCTATAAACAAAATCTCCCTTTTGAATACTTATCTACATGCCTAGCTAGCCACTCTCTATAGTTGCCTTTTTTTTGGTCAAAGTTCCAACTTTAAGATGAAAGAGATGAAAACACATTTTGGGAGGAAAGATTATTTTGGGCATGTTGAATTTGAGATGCATTCAAGATACCCTCTTCAAGATGTACAAAATGTAGTGATGTATGGACAGAACTCAGGGGAGAGACTAGGGCTGGATATATAAATTTGGGAAATCATATGCATAAAAATGATAACTGAACTCGTGAAAGCTGATGAGACTACGAAGTGAGGAAGTATGCAGGAAAGAGAGGAAGGCCCAGGATAGAGCCTTGGTTTGGGTGAAGGGGGGCATGGAAATCCATGATCAGTGGGTATGATTTGGATAAAGAAACAGCAAAGGAACATTCAGATAGGCAGGAGAACCAAGAGACAGCAATTTCAGAAAATACTGATGGAGGATCCAAGAGGAGAAGGTCAGCAGTACTGAATGCTTCAGAGAGATCGTTGTAACTTCTGATCTTTTTCTACAGCCTCTTCTCCCAGACCTACAGTAGCACCAGAATGACTAACTTGCCAATATTTGTAGACATTGTAGGAGGTTCCTCCTCTTTCTCTTCCCTAAACCCTCCTCTTCCTCCTCCTAAAAAGCAACCTTCCCCAGAATCAGCGCAGTAGGATAGGGAATAAGTACATCATTACCTCTTCTCCTTTCCACCTATACCGAGGTCTCAATCATACCCCCTCTCCCACCAGGACACTCTGATATAGGGAGCAGAAGTCAGGAGCACTCACCTGCTACAACACCCTATCCAGGAATAAGAGTTTTAATCTACATTAGCCTCCTCTTAGGGAGGTATGGCTTCCTCTGGATCAGTTAGCAGAGATTTACCAACAACTGTAACCTTTTTTTTTTCTTTCCTAGGCCTGGAGACCATTTTCGCACTATTCCAACAACTTCATTTTACCGATTATGAAAATTAGGCTCAGGAATATTAAACGCTTTGCTTGAAGTAGTACAGGGGAGGAATTTGAACCTAGACCTCCTGACTCTAAAGGCTTTTTAAAAATAAATCTTGGTATAATATATGATTGTTAGTCTAAACCTAAGTTTTGCCATACTGCTTTCCATTTTTCCCAGAAGTTTTTAGCAAATAGCAAATCTTTACCCTTGTAGCTAGGGTATGTTGTTTATGGAACATTAGACTCATAGGATCATTTGCTCCTGCATGTTGTATATATATTAAGTTCTGTATTTTCTTTTTTTTTTGGCTTCTGGGGATCCTCTTTATCAATCTATTGGGTGTGGCAGGGTGTTTTGTTCTCAGTTTAGATTCATCTTCTTTGAGGATAGTCGAATTCATGACTATAGTTCTTAGGATTCACTTTTTCCTTTTTTCTTCTCTTCTGGTCCCTTTCCTCATGGAGCTTAAATTATAGAATGGAGAGAGGCACTTACCCACAAATCACTACAATGCTAAATAGAACATGATAAGGGAAGATCTTAACTCTGGTTTCAATTCTCTACCTCCTTTTCTTCTTGACATCCTTGAATTGTTTTTCCCATTTTGATCAGGCATGCTTCATTCTCTCTAAAAAACTACAGCATGGAGACACATTCCTAAAAGACTTTTACTTCCTTAAACTGGATGATCAGCTTTCCCATTATGCACATGGTTTATTGAAAAGATGTCAAGGGATTCTCAGAATAGCTTCTTGATATTATTACATAAATCAGTAGTGTCAAACTCAAACAGAAACTGGGCCACTAAATGGTACATAACAATCCCGTATGACTGCATATTGACTGAGATGACAAAATATTAACATTACCTGTGTTTTAGTGTATTTTTAGTTATGTTGTTAAATATTTCCCAATTACATTTTAATCTGGTTCTAGTGGCATTCAGGAGTGTTTTGGGCCATATGTTGCATGCTGCCTAACTAGGAGTGTTCAACATCTCTAATGGAAATGATATGACAACACTACCTTTCTAATTTAAATAGTCTCTCAATTAAATTAGGAGTTTAAAGGTTTCTGCGCCTTTGACGAACTTGTTCCTAAAAGTGTGACGTTTAAATTTTGCTTGTTTTGAATTTTTTAAGTGTTAAAGGCTACACATATTTGATGATGTTCAGAATTTAAAGAGTAATAGGGAAGCCAGAATTTTGCTTCTAAGTAACTGGTTCTAGCAATTAAGAATAAACTTAGGGGTAAAAATGTGTAGAGCTCTCATCTCAAGGGAAAAAGACGGATGGAGCAGGAAGAAAATCATCCCTCTTTGAAGGCTAACAGTTGTTAGAATAAATACTCCGCTTCACTGATGTCGAGAAAGCAACATTCTTGGCTGGTTTCATGCTTTAAAACTTCAACTGTAACATGTCCTATTTTTGAGAAAGCCTGAATTAAAAAAAATGATTAACTTTTTCTTTAAAAATTCATAAAAATGTAGCCTAAGAACAGCTGTAGATTGATGTTCTGCATAGTGGGTGTTCTGTAGAATGTCATCACATAGTCAATATAGTAGGCCTAGTTCTCTTGTAGAGTTATATGGTGGAGAAATTTTGGCTCACTCTACTGTTATTTTTTTCTCTCTCCATTTAGGAGCAGATGAACATATTGAGCAAGGTACTCCATCTGTCCCCCACTCCAGGCTGTTCTCCATGACTTTGTGCTTTTTGTTGTTTCTATTTCATAATATTATTATGATTATTTACAAAATACATATACAAATGAAGCAAATACCCAGGGCTATAGTTATACTTTAAAGGACAATGAAGTTGGCTCCTCCACTTCAAAGGCTACTTGTTTGATTACAAGATAAAAACTTTGGAGTCAAAGAATTTGTCAATTCAGATCATTAGGAAACCAAGTCCTATGTCTACAGTCCTGGAAGAGTTAATGAGTCTTCTAAAGAACCCAACATTATCGTGGAGTAATTTAGGACCAGAAGAATCAGGTCATAGATTAGAAATTTAAGAGTAAGCTTCTTATGAAGCACAGATGATACTGCTTTACCAAAGCAAAAAAAAAAAAATTGAAAAAGTTTTCAGTTGACCAAGATTTATATTTTATACTGGATAAAAATGATCAAACCAAAAAGTCAAATAGAACTTTAAATTATGTATTCTTGTAAAGAATCAGTATATTTTCTACATGTTTATATACGAGTTTAAAAAAATGAGGGTACCCAGGTGAAACTTTTAAAAAGTAAGTCTGAAATTTAATCCCTGTCATTGATTACCATCTGGTAAAAGGAGTTGCCCTTGTGATATCCCCAAGACCACAATAAACACAGGACATGTACATACAGTAAAAGGGAAAACCCAGCTTTATTACATAGCTTTTAAGATGCAAGATAAATGGGTTAAACAGTCACTTGGAAAAAAAATCCTCAAAATAAACATTTATGCAATCTTCCACTAATTTTTTTTTTACTCAGTGCTGATTTCTAAATATAGGAAAGTTCCTAGATTAACCCAAATTCTTGCCATTTTCCCTAATATGTCAGTGCCTAACAGACCAGGTGTGGAGTGCTTAGGCTTTATAACTCTGGGGGCACTCCAGCTTTAACAAAGCAGCTAACACCTGGAAATACATAAAAGCTATGTTTTAAGTGCAGAGTGATGAGTGTTAGTTAACTAGGCCCTCCTGGATTCAGAGAAGGGCCACTTGTGGCTCAGGAAAGAATATTGAAATTAAAGTGAAAATTCAGCATGATAAGAGTTCAGCTATAGCTAGAATTTCCTGAATTTGTCTATGATTTTTCAACATGTATCTTTCTTCTGCTCACACAGGAAAAAAGAAAGAAAAAGAAACAAATCAAAGAACAGCTCTTTGGTGATCAAATGCCTATTCTTAACACTTCAGAAGGACTTTCTGAAGAGTCAGTACTTTTTGGTTTTACTCACATCAGAGGGTGCATGCAAGGAAGTGACTTTCTGCTTAAATAGGCATGACTTAATTCTGTGACAAAATTCAATTCTGCTGTTTTGAAACACAAATAAATCTCTTCTTTGTTATGTTATCACTTAATAGTTACTGTTCTTTTTCCTGAGTATTGCTTCTGGAGTATATAGCACTCACCACAAATTCCACAATATTCTACAGCAAAATCATTTTTTGAGGTATGTGGCAAAATCTGGTTGTGTACATAAAGTCACTTAATCTGGTTTCAATTCAAGTAGACATTCATTAAGGGCCAACTGGGTCCAGAGGGAAATGACCCAGGGAACTAGAAATCCCTGATTAAGACATAGTCCTTATCCTCTTGCAGTTGATAAGGGAATATTACACAGACTCGAAATTTTACGGTAAAATAATAAATGAAAAGTATGTAATATGTAAGCAAAGTGCTATGTTAGGTAGAACTGGAGAGTGGCTAGGATCAGAAAAGGCTTTCTGTTTTGAGTTATGCTTTAAAGGATGGGTAATAATTGTGTTTGGGAGGGGGGTAGGTAACAAGTATGCCAAACTTAGGAAATAACATTAGAAAAAGACACAAAGGTTGTACATATGGGTGTCATGGGAACATCCACATTCTCTAAGCTTGGAGAAGTAGTATATAAAATGATGCTAGAAAGTAGGGTTGGTTCCAGAATATAAAGGACCTTAAATACTAGGTTAAATAATTTACTTTGGCTGTCTCAGTGATTGGTTTATGTACAACTGATCCAAATGGCCATGTAGTTGATACAATTTGGCCTCCAAACTCTAAATCATCTATTTAAAATTTCTAATGATTCTATGATTCATAGATCATTGTCCTCCAACTTTTTTGATCATATTTCCCATCAATGAAAACTTATTTGCATATAATTCCAGTATGTGTAAAAAAATAATATATAATCAGTCTAATAGTCAACAACAATTTAGGGATCATTTAACTGTTTTCTAAGTGTTGGGAATACAAAGAAAGGCAAAAAAAACAATCCTTGCTGCCAAGAGACAGACATTCTAATAGTCAAGACAGTATGTGAATATCTAGCTTTATGCACTGTCTAGATATAGATTTAAATGTATATATATAATATATGCACACACACACATATAACACTATAAACAGGCACATATATACGATTTACATATATATGTATGCATAAACACATATACTACTGCTACTACATTTCTATGTACATAGGAATTTAGGAAAATAAAAATGACAAGACAAATTACTGAAGGAAACAATATTTGATGTTAGAGTCATTAGGGAGTCAATGGAGTTTACGGTGCAGGGGAATAGCATAGCTGGACAGATTCTTTAGGAAAGTCAATCTGTAAGCTGGTTAAGACAAGGGACTTAAGGCATGGAGAAAAATTACAAGGCCATTGCAATAATCTAGGTGAGCAGTGAAAGGGGACTGAACTAGGGCAATGACTATATGAGTCAAGTGAATGGGGTATATGTGAAAGACACTGTGGCACTAGAAATGACAGAATATGTCAACAGATTGGATAATTGGGGTAAGAGAAAGTGAAGAGTCTAAAATGACACCAAGGATGCATGGAAGATGATACTAAAGGTGACAGCCTATGTGGCTAGAAAGATAGTAGTGCTCTCAACAAAGACAGGAATATTTAGATTTAGAAGATTTGGGGAAATGATAATGTAAGAAGATCCGTGTTGTATTGCAATCCATGTATGTTACAATCCATCTATGCCTGCCCATCCAAACTGAAAAATGAGGAACCAGGTCTCTCACTGGTACTTGTCTCATGGGCCAGAGCTATCTTCTGAGAGTCACCTGCTACAGCTACAAGGTGATACATGTCAGGGAGGGGGATTTTTTTTTCTCTCCACAGTGATACATGTGCAGTTATTTCTCTGGTTGTCTGAGGTAGTTGTTAGATTATAACTGGCCTGAAAAGTCGTCTCCTAGCACAGAAGCAGGAGGGGCTGGAAACATGTTGATTGGCTGTTGTTCTTTCTTCTGGAAGAGGATCAAAATGACATCACTATGTTGGAGACAAGGAACTAGTCTGATTGTGACTGATCAGACCAGTACGAGCTTGGAAGATTCTACCACTGGTCGGGCACAAATAGTCCTTATATTTGAAACATGCACAGCAGAGGGAGAGGGTGGATTGAGGGAATTGTTGGAGGTCACAGGCTGGTATGGCTGTGTTAGAGACAAGTCCCAATGTTAGTTATTACATGGAGGTTGGGATAAAGAGATATGAGGGTAAATGTTTAACAATCAGCTCTCAAAAAAAAGATACTTAGAGAATACTTTTAAATTTAATCTGCATTTGTTAACATTTTATCCATCATTCTCTCGTTAGACAACCAAGGAAACAGTAAATCAAGCTCTAATTTTTAATGTTTACTGATTTCTTAGGCATAAATGCTCATGCTGAAAATTTAACAATCAGTTTTCTTTCAAGCTAGTATGAACTGGCTCTAACTCACCCAGGATACAACCTACCTTCCTAGGCAATGAGTTGACAGAACACCTTTTGGCACCAGCCTGGGATCTCTTTCAGTTCAGACCACAGGTCTTCAGATTTTCCTTGCCCCCACTTTTGAGGCTAGTGTTATAAATGAATCCTTTGACAAACTTCAAAGAACTCTTTAGCTGGTTTAGTTATTCATATCCCCAAGTGAACATTTGTCCTCTAGTAATACCCTGTGAATAAATACAATACTGTTCTCATGATCACTTTCTTCAGGGATAGTGCTAGGTATTCCCTCTTATGATAAGTCTTTTTCTATGATAGCTATTCCAAGCACTACTAAATGTGTACAAAGACCCCATTATTTGAGCAATTTATCAGGAATTGGTCACATTTTTCAGTATTCAAGAGAAGACTATTGAGAAGAAAATAGGGCATTTCCAAATTCCAATCTCATCAATTGACAGATAGTTTTTAATTGGTTTATTAGGCAGTTAACAGTGATTTCCTTAGTGTTATACTGCTTGCTTAGCCCAAGACAGGAGAATGTATGTTATTAAACTAATGGAGTCTTAATTTAGTGTATCTATGGCATAGATTCTGTGCCATCTATAGTGCTGCTTCTCATGAGTTACTTTACAAATGAACATGCCAACCATTTAGGTTCCCTGATTCTTTTCATCTGGTTAAGTAGACTGATAACAGATGACATTTGTTCATAGGTCTTTAGTATTAGGGTTTCTCAACTAAAGGTCTACTCTGATGGCTTATGTGTGGAATGAAGGCGATTCTGGTTTTCCAAAGGCTTTGTAAATGCAGTATGAGTTCTGCTGGCTAAGATTAGAAATATGGTCTCAATGATGGACTGTGTCATATGTCCATTGTCTGAAACTAAGCCTAGATAAATGCAGAAGGCTCTCATCAGAAGATTAGATGATAGGAGACTTTTTTTTAATCTCATAAAGGTCCTCCATTGATGTAGATAACTACATTCTGCGTGGAGCGGAGGAAATCATGCTGAAGTCAGTGATCTTTGAAGTATTGAAATTGGTGCCATTAACAAATGAATCCATTTGTTTAATATGTCTTAACTTTAACATTAGCTGGTCATCTGCTTAGCTTTAGGAATACTTTTGAATTGATAACCTCTGCAAAGAACATGGAAAAGGCCAGATGTCCTTTTTCAATCACTTTTCCCCTCCCCCCCCAACTTTTTGTCTTCAGGTCTTTGATGTACTTTTTAAAGGATTTCTATCGAAGACTCCCAGCACATAGTGGAAAACAATCTCATTTTACGTATAAGTTTTGATGTCAAATATTCATGCTTTATCTTTCTTAAGCTGTAGTTCTGCCCTGCCAACTTCCTGTTGGATATCTCTGTCCCCACGAGAGGCAGGGCCCCAGCACTTGTGTCCTTGCTTGCAAGCTGTTTCCCTCACTTTGGATGTGTTTCCTGACTCTCCGGTCTCTAGCCTGCTCTGTTCGGTTCTGGCCATTTCCATCTGGTTGACATCTCCAACTAGATATCCTACAGGCATTTCAAAGTCAACATGCAAAGTGGAATTCATGATTTTCTCTCTACAAAACCATCATTCTTGCAGTCACCCAAGTTCACAGCATGGGAGATATCCTCAACTTCTCCTTTTCATCATCTCTATATTTAGTCAGTTGCCAAAGCTTGTCAGTTCTACCCCAATAACACATCCCTCCCATTTTTCCAGGGTCGATAGTGAATACCCTAGTAGCTGAGGCCTTCATCACCTCTTGTAACCTGGGCTAATTTAACAGCCTCCTAATTGGTATTTCTGCCTGCAGTGTCTCCCCTCTCCTATCCATCCCATGTACATCTGGGAAATTGATAAATCCTAAAACAGACAGTTTATTCATATGCTCCAATAGCCCCTTTACCTCAACTTTCATCTCCATGAATGATCTCAAAATTTGAATTAACTTCAGGCATCTAGGTGGCCTAGTAGACAGAGTACCAGACTCATCTTTCTGAGTTCAAATCTGGCCTTAGATACTTCCTAGCTGTGTGATCCTTGGCAATTCACTTAACCCTGCCTCAGTTTCCCATCTGTAAAATGAGCAGGAGAAAGAAATAGAAAACCACTCTAGTATCTTCACCAATGAATACCCCAAATTGGGTCCCAGTTGCACACAACTGAATGACAACATCAAACACCCACATTAGATTATGCCTTTTTCTGCCTCTAAAAACTAAAGTACAGGTCTATCCATGTCACTCCTCTGTCCAATAACCTTGCTGGACTCCAAATCCCTGTAGGATAAAATACAAACTCCTCAACTTAACATTTAAAGCGCTCTTTTGAGAATGATTTCCCATTTCTCCCCTCACAAGCTATCCCTCACCCAAATTGTTGTTTCAATTTCCCAAACTCAGCATTCATCTCCTTTACAAAGTCTTGGAAGGCTTTCCCACTTCATGAGTACTTAATTTACCTTCAAGGCCAAACTCAAATACCACCTCCTATAAAAAATTAGTATCCTTCCTCAGCTCACCAACTGTAAATATTCCCCTCCCCATGAAATTACTTTGAATAGATTTTGTATTTGTTTTTCTGCATACATTCCATTTTGTCCCAGTAGAATGTAAAATGATTGAAGCCAGGGATTGTTAGCATTTTTTGTCATTTATCTCCAAAGTCTGGCATGGTATATGACATGTAACAGATATTTAATAAACATTTGGTAAATTAATTTGATGGGAAATGAAGGCAGATTAAAGGCAGTCACTACCTATTTCTGAGAAATTTGTGCAATCAAAAAATTATGCAGTAGCTATATGCTTTATATTTTAGACAGTCAATATGAAATCATTAAGGGTTGTGGTTTCAAGACAGGATAGTTTGGGGATGTGCTGGTATGTTAACAACCAGCTCTAAAACATGCACGACAAACTTTTAAATTGAATCTGCATTATTAACATTTTCTCCTAATTTTCTTAAGTTTAGACATTCAACAAAGCAATACACAAAACCCTGACTGACAGCATTTGTCACTTTCCCAGTTGTAAATGCTCACAATGGAAATTTGATGATTAGCTCTCCTGTAGGTATATGTAGACTCTAGCATAACCCTGTATTGTCTTCTGAGGAATGGAGATTAAAGAAAAGCTAGGAAGGAAGACATGGCAATGTAGAAAAGATTAATAATGCCAGAGTGCCTTATGGTTTTCTTGAAAGCTATAGCTGAGAAGACCATAGAATCAGAAAAAAAAAAACAGAAATAAAAACAAACCCACACTATTAAAGTTTCTCACAATAAACAGAATATGGAAGGGACTAGAGAACTTCGTAAAAATTCAAGTTCCTCATTTCGCAAGTGGGAAAAGTGAAATATAGCGACAGTAGGTGCCTGACCCAATGTCCCACAACTAATGATTAGCTGAGCTGGGCCTAGAACCCTGGTTTCTTGACTGCTGGCCCAGTTGTTTTTGTGCTACACCAGCTTGTCTCTTTCATGCTCAAGATATGTGGGGGTTGGGGGGAGGGAGGGAAGTATCTCCAGAGGGTTTTTTTTAACTGAGTTTAGCATTTTAAAATATATACATTTGAAGGCTTTTTCTTTGAACTTTCTAATGAAGGCAGGACTTTTCGCTTTGATATTATTTTTGGAAGGGACCTCTGCAAACCATTGTATCTGTTTCTTTGCTCAAGGCAAAATTTTGCCTACAGTTTCCAAGGCAGGTAAATTACTATCCTATTCTTGAATATGTTTCTATTGTGCTTAAAAATATCCTTGTAATTGAAATCTGTCCTGGCTGCTGAGTTAGTTAAACATACTGCTTGATTGTAGGCATACATTTTACTTTTTTAGCTTTTACTTTCAACAAAGGAAGACAAAAGCAAGGAATAGGGTGAAGGGGATTTTGGAATTCAATTTGGAAAGGCACAAAAAATGTTTTGTTATGGTTTATGATGATAATGCTGTTTTACATTTGTACTTTTAGGATACTCTTTATAAGACTTAACAGTTCTCCAAGTACTTTCATATGCATACTTTCATTTAAACCTTCAGCCACCCCCAACCCCCACCCCATCAAAGAAATATGTGAAGTGAGTGGAGAAAAAAGGCAGAATTAAAGTCTAATCTAAAGGGCCCAATTGATTTTTTTTTTCTGAAAGAGGTGAGGAAATTACAGAATAAAAGCCAATGAATGGTTGCTATTTTTTGTTGTTTTCACAAGGTCTGTTAACAAAAATTATGAAACTTTGTGATCTACTAAATATTCCCTGCCCCAGTTTCTCCCTCCTCTACTGTGATCTTTCATAGGTTTAACTGAGTTAACTCTGCCACCCCAATAAATTTCAGTGGCTCCCTATTACCTACTGGATCAAATATAAACTCCCTTGCTATTAAGACCACTTCACAATCTGACACTTTCTTATCTTTACTTGCCCTCCGCACACTTACTCTGGTCTACTTACTCATTCGACTACAAATTTCCTACAAATCTGGAAATCTTTCCCTCTTAACCCCCTAGGTCTTGGTTTCTCTAGATTTTTCACATCTCAACTGAAATCCCACTTTCTGCAGGTGGCCTTTTCCAGCCTCATCTTTTTGATAGTGCCTTCCCCTCTGAGATGACTTCCTATCTACTCTGTAAGTAGCTTGTTATATCATCTCTTCATCAGAATGTGAACTCCTGGAGGGCAGAGGCTGTTTTTACCTTTCTGATCATACCCAATGCTTAGCATAATCTGACACATAGGAATCAATGAATAAATGCTTTTTGTTTGTAACTCAGCATAATATAAGCCTGCCACTGTAATTAAGTAAATTGTTTTAATGTTATAGTCGTTGCTGCTCTCTCTCTCTCTCTCTCTCTCTCTCTCTCTCTCTCTCTCTCTCTCTCTCTCTCTCACACACACACACACACACACACACACATCATTGATATAGTGTCCTCCACTTCCTAGAGAAGATGATTAAATACTTTAACCTAATTCCACCCCCCACACAAAAAAAAAATCCCCTAGCAAATCTAATGAGCCCTTCTGCCAAAGCAACAGAAAAAATTGTGTGTTGCAATGATGGACAAAATATAGGATATTAGAATTTTGAGATCATTTATTGAGAGGAAAATGAGGGTTAGGTGGCTATTGGAGTACCTAAGATCTGAGTCCCCTATGATTCTACATGTATGAACCTATGAAATACTCATTAGAGGATTTTTTGTCTTCTTTTGTTTTTATATGTTTGTTTCTTAGTGAGAAGAGGTCAGTAATAATTATAGATCAATCATCATAATATTAGCATTCTCTCAACCTACATAAATGCAAATTTTTAAATTCCTAAATTTCCCAAGTGGCCCAGAACCTGTAAAAAAACATAAGACAAATTGATTGAGTTGGGCTGGTAGTGGGGGAGCATCAGTGGGAGGAAGAGATCCTTGGGAGTAGGCATGGGGCCAATTCTTATGGTACCTGAGGTTGGGGGCAGGTGTTAATCTTTTGGTGACTTTCATTTTGCTCCCCGTTTCAGAATGAAAATAGATTGCCCCAGAAGACTATTTCCTAACCCTACTCCCCCAGTTATCCTTTCCCCTTTCTCCCTCCCCTCTTCTTCTCTCCCTCTCCTTCTCTCCTTCTCCCTCTCCTTCTCTCCTTCTCCCTCTAGGTCTGCAGGGCAAAAAGGCTGGTCAAAGTACTGGGAGAATAACTGTTCTAATTTCCTGGCCGCACCTAACTGAAGCCTGAGGCTACTTCAAAGTTGCCGCAGGGCCCAGGACTCCAGTCAAAATCCTCTGAGCTTTTCCTAAATTGGGATATAAGAATCCAAGTACCTGTGTGAACAGCAGTAAAGAAAAACCTGGGGGACTATCCAGAGAGGGTGTGGGAAGTGATTTAACATGTGAATCCCGCTCATTACACTTTATGCTTTATACATTATGCTTTCTATGTGTCCTGGGAGCTTAATAAACGTTTGACTGACGCCTGGCTGACCAAACCTCCCAAACATGGTAATTCCCAAATGCGGGGGGCGGAGGGGGGAGAGGACACAAAGTTACAATTGGAGATTGGGAATTTGCACCCAGCTCCCTCAAACCCGAGAGTCGAAGTTCTTTCCAATGTAATAAATATATTGCCCCTGCGGTCAGCACAGTGATCTACCACCTACTAGAAAGCTTAGGATTTGTGGGGCTTCCCCCTTCTCTTTAAAAAGAAAATTAGATCACAGGAAATATTTATTCTCATATTGTATTTTATTTACCTTGACTTGCGGAGTGAGGTGGGAAAGAGGAGCCGTAGGGACAGACCTTCTTTCTGTTGCAGTCTTGTAGAGATTGTTGGAGATAATGTCACCTGATTTTATCCCAGTTCCCCAAACAGGCAAGTTTCTGATGTAGAGTCTGTCAAACACCTGGAAGTATGCGCGTGTGCGTGTGCGTGTGCGTGCACGTGTGTGTTCTGGCCCATAGCTACCAGGGGATCCTTCCCATGAGAACGTGGCTATTTTCCCCTGGACTACAACTCCTTCCTCGTTATACCTCTCTCTACCTGCTCTAGCCCCACCCTTTGCAAGGTCGGACCCCAGGCTCGGCTGATTTCCTTCCTCCCTCATTCTCCAAAACCCCAGGGAATGAATATCTTTAACTGGAATCCCCAGGTGGTTCAAGCAGTGAAACCACCCAGGATCAGTAGCTTAGGGCACATTTTGCTGGAGGGTAACTCTCTGGTTTCAGATATTTCTGCTTCCCCTTTCTCTTTTTTCCCAAATAGACATTTGAACACTTGTATTTGGCTGCTTTTAAATGGAGAGGATTGGTCCTTGTTGCCTGCCTAGTTTTAACTGGCGGGTCTGCATCTTCCTCCTCCTCTTCCCTATTCTGATTCGAGTCACAGGGATCTGGTGCTTACGCTTCCAAATTGAAGCTGGCCTCAAGCCAGGTGACCTTTTCTTTGTAAGTTTCCTTCCTAAGCTAGGGAAAGGGGCTGGAATCTGTTTGGTGTTGTTTAGAGGGGAGGTGGGGGAAAGGGGGGAGGTTGGACAAGAGTTAAGGGCTGTTGTTAAACAGTTTCTTACCGTAAGAGGGAGTTCAGACCTAGATCTTTCCAGTTAATCACACAACAAACTTAGCTCATCGTAATAAAAAGCAGCTCGGTGCAGGCTGGCTCCTTTAGTAACTGCCTCTACACAGGATCCTTTCAAGCAGGCATCTCCTTCTGTGTGATCTGCCAGCAAGACCAGCACCATGTGGGTGACCCAACTTCTGCCAATACTGGTGCTGCATCAGGTTCTTCAACACCTCCTTCTTCTTCCCATCACCATTTCCTTTGCAGGTTAGTTTTTTTTTTCTTTTTCTTTGCTCATTAAAAAAAAAAAAAAAACAACCTACCTTCCGCATCTCCTCTCCTCTAAGTTTAAATGTCTTAAAAAAAACCAGCCTCCGTACATTTTCTTTTTAATCTCTCTTTTCTGTCGAAAAACATTTTAAAGGATAATTAACGGCTCATCAATACCCTCCTCCCTTCCTCACTAGCCTAATGGGTATGAATTGTGGGATAGAAATAAAGTGCTAACATTCGTTTGGAACTTTGCCTGTTTGGGGAAGTTTAAAGCTGGGGAGAGGATTTGAATTGGAGTGCAGCTGAGTGATGGACGGGATTGTGGGGATTCATCTTTTTTCTAGATAAGACACCTCTCCAAAAACAGTATATGCATCCATTTTACAATCCAAGATTCAGCCTCTAATTGTGATTTATACAGGTTTTTATTTGAGAAATATAAATCAAACACCAAATGAGTGCCTGCTACAAAAATGTAATCTTGTTCTCTCTTCTCTCAACTCTCTCTCCTCTCTTTTCCTCTCCTTTCTTCTCTGTCTCTCTTTAATTGCCTTTCTTCTTCTCTCTCTCCTTCTCTTCCCCTCCCCTCTCTCTTCTTCTCTCTCCCCCTCCCTCCCTGGGTATCTGTCCTTGGGTAGCTGCCATGCATTGAAGGCATAAATGATATGGGTATGGCTTTGATTAGGCTTAAGATCAACTTCATTTTTTTTCTCACTTTCCACCTCAAACTTCAGAGTTTTAAAGGAGTCATTTGGGAATGACTATTGTCTGAGTAGTTTAGAGAATATTTCATTTGCTGCTTCTAGGAATTTATAGTCCTTATCAGGACAAGAGGAAACATCTGTATTTAGTTGTATTATCATTGTAGTGGTTAGAATATTGAAGTGAGAAAGCAGTGAACATCTAGGGCATGGGGGAATACAAAGTTTGGAATGAATGACCAGATGGTAGATGCAGCCTTTTCCAAGTCCAACACAAAGAATTGGCTATATCTTTTGAACTAAATTAGGTATGAATAATCAGATTCATGATCCAGTTTCTGATGAAATCCAGGGGTTGACAACACTAAGAATGAGCTAAATAGGTAGGAAAGAAAATCATCAGCCTTTGGGAATTGGCTTCCCTTTGGTGTATCTATTTTGTGAAGTGTACGCTGGGAGGCCATTGAGTTGAGAATGGTCAACTAGGATGCTTTTTGATGAGACTCCTGGAGAAAGGAAAAAATAGATTTCACTTCATCCAGATATGTCCAAATATACTAAGTAGGTAACTTATGATTACTAGCAATTTTATTGTGCTGGTTTCTTATAGGTTAGGAACAACACTTGTAGGAACCTTTAAAATATGGTTCAAATAATGGCTAATATTTGGAAAGTTAGACTTTCTTAAAGAAAATATCATAGTATTGTTAACTATACATTCCTATCAATTGTATGTAAGTCTACACAGCAAATAATTGAGGGAACAATTCTATTTGTTTTTGGAATGAACTACAATGTGTGAGTTTGGCAGTGGATTTACCTTCCTAATTACGCTTTACTTTGGCTAATGTTGAAATGATTTTGCATTCTCAGAAGTGTGTTGGCTAGTAGGGGGAGACCAAGAGGGAATTACAAATTTGCCATGGATAATTCATGAAGTGGATGTCTGAGAGTTGATACTACTTTGTTTGGGAGGTAGGTTTAGGACAATAGTTTTTGATGTATAACCTTTGTTTGGACCTGTGTACAATGCGATGAATTTAATTGATGGACCATTTTGAAATATACAAAAGAAGATGTTTCTTTTTCTTGTCATCTAGCAGCATGAGCTCTTCAGTTATTATTGTATTCTTTGGTCTTATAACATATGAAAATAGACCTGTAGTTACATATTAGAGGCATCTTGGTGCAATGTAAAGAACACTGAAGCTGGAGTCAGAAAACCTAAGTTCCAGACCTCTTTCTGCATCTTTCTAGGTGGCTAATCAAGTGAAAGTCATTTAATATCTGTGAGCTTCAGTTTTCACATCTATAAAGTGGGGACAATGATAACTATTTCACAGGATTGTCACAAGGAAACTGCTTGGTGAACTACAAAGTATCATACAAATGTCAGCGAGTTGTTAAAAACAACAACACAGAAAGAGAATTTTAAACTTACCAACCTAGTAATAACAGTGTACTGTGGTAGAAGAACATAGGACTGTGAGCCGGGAAACCTCCATTCAAATCACCAATTTCCACCATAATACTAAAGTGATTATAAGCAAGTCACTTTATCTCTAGTTATCAACTTCCCTATCTGTTAAATGAGGAGTTTGGAAGACATGATGCCTTAGGTCACTTTCAGTTGTAAGGGTCTAAGGTACTAGGTACCAGGTAAACATTAAGAAAAGATTTATGAAACAACCAATCAGTGGAGAGTGGGAGGTACCAGAAGCACTTTCTTATGTAGGTGGAAGTTTCCCACAATAGCTTTGGAGAAGAAAGTATGCTACACTTAGAGTTTGAGAATCTGGGTTCAGATTAGGACTCTGCCATTTATTACCTGTGTGACCCCAGAAAGCCATCTAACTTCTCTTGGTCTCAGTTTCTTCATCTTATAAAATGACAGGATTAGACTATAGGCAAGTAGGTGTAGAAGTAGATAGAGTATGGGGCTTGAAGTCAGAAAGACCTGATTTCAAATCTGGTGCCAGATACTTACTGTCTGTGTGACCCTGGGCAAATCACTTAATCCTTCCTGTTTGCCTCAATTTTTCATCTGTAAAATGAGCTAGAGAAGGAAATGGCAAAGTACTCTATATCTTTGCCCAGAAAACCCGGAATGGAGTCATGAAGAGTTGAACACAGCTGAACAATAAAAACAAAATTAGATGGAATCTAAAAGCTTCTCCATCTCTAAATCTATGAGCTTATTATCTTAAGTGATTATCGGATTTATATAGAATAGCACAATTTCATCTTCTAAACCAAACTAGGACATATTTGTGAGTCAGTTGTAAAAGATAGACCATTCATTCAAATCTGTATATGATTTCGGCACTAATTTTTTTTATCGATGGATCTATGGATCTTTCAATGCTGTGATTTTGTAGCTTTCTTTTGTATCTTATAGGTTTCTTTTGGTGTCTCAGAAATTCTAGTTGTCTATGAAAATAATTATGAAAGTGTAAATTTCTCAACAGAGCCTTTCTTTCTAGATTCTCACATCTTCTGTTCTCCATTCTTTTTAATTATTTGTTTATTGTCATCTTAACATCTCACCACTTCATACTTGCTAATCCTTAATCATATGGACACACTTTTCAGAGTGAATGGAGCCAGATTCCTGTTTCTTTCCACACTCTGCAAATCCTTTTCCTGCACTGACCTCCCTTTGAAGTCACTGGGAGCTCCCACATAGAGGAAAATATATGAGGTATTAAGAGAACTGAATATCTGGCCCAGGGACCAAAGGGAGAAATATGTCTTTCTTAAAGCACTTTGGATTCAATACATTTGGCACTATTTGCTGTTACTTTTCGCTAGGTTCCTAACCATCTTAAGTCTAGAGTAAGTAAATTAAATAAGAGACTAGATAGGAAACATATTCACCAAAATATTTCTCCCATATTCTTCCATTATCCAGAGCTTTTCCCTGGGGGAGTGTTGAGAGTGGGAAGGAATGATTGTGATTTTCAGAGATGCTTCACCCTTTTATTTTAGTCAAAGCTGTCTTCAATTCAACAAACTTTTTTAAACCTTTATTATGTACAAGGCACTGGCTACAACCCTTGCTCTTAAGGAGCCTATATCCTGGCTGTGGAGTTGGAGGATGGCTACAATGTGTACATAGATAAGTGAATATAGAAGGCACGGTGGTGTAGATATGAAATGTATTTGAACCATGATTCAAAGCTTAGGAGTACTATTATCAGTTCAATAAACATTTATTAAATGCCTACTATGTGCCACCCACTGTATTAAGTCTACAAGGTCACCTCCATGATATTGGGCAAATCATTTAATTTCTCTGGGCCTCTGTTTCCTCATCTATAAAATGAAGGTCTTAGATAGATGGCTTCTGAGGTCCCTTCGAGCACTGAGCTTGGAATCAGGAAAATTCATCTTCATGAGTTCAAATCTGGTCTCCAATACTTAATATAGCTGTATGACCCTGGGTAAGTCACTTAATGCTCTTTGCCCTAGTTTCCTCTGTAAAATGAACTGGAGAAGGAAATGACAAACCAATTCAGTATCTTTGCCAAGAAAACCCCAGACGGGGTCATGAAGAGTCTGATACGATTGAAATGACTCAGCAGCAGACATGATTATAATTTTAGGAGACAACACATCACTAAGGCAGTCAGGGAAGACTTCCTGACTAGGTGAAACCTGAGCTTATCCTTGAAGGAATACAGGGTGTTCCTAAAGTCTGAACACATAGGCAAAAATGCCTGTTTTCAAGAAATGAAATGAATGAAACTTTCGACAAAATATTATTTCATTGGAATATTAACAAATAACATCTTCAATATTATTTCCACTATTTGTGATGCAAAGGTGGATGTGCTTTGCAAGATTCACGTGAACTTGATGCAATAACTGTAAATTTCCTATGTGTCCAGAATTTAGGAATACCCTGTATAAAGGGTATTAGAAGTAAACATGAAAAGGGAGTCTCTTGAAGGGATGAGGTAGCCTATGAGAAAGCAGAGAGGTGAGAGAGGAAATGTTGAATTTGTGGAACGTGTGGGAGTATAGTTTGGTTCAAATATAGAGTATAAGAATGGTGATAAGATAAAATAAGATGGGAAAGGTTAGCTGGAGCCAGGTTATTAAATGTTAGGTTTCAGAGTTTGTATTTTGTTCTATAGGCAATAAGGGGCCACTCAAAGATTTTTGAGCTGGACAATGACACAGCATAATCAGATGTGTAGTAGTAGGAGGAGGAGGAGTAAACAACAACAATAATAATAATTTTAAAAACCTGACATACATTCCTAAAGTTCCCTAAGGTGTGCAAAAGGTTTAAAATACACTCTCATTTGATTTAATCCACACAACAACACTGTCAGGTAAGTACTACTGACATTACCTTTATTTTATAGAAATTGAAATGCAGATTGAAAGACTTTAAGTGACTGGTCCAGGGCCACAGTTCTACTTTGTTTTAATCATTGTTTCATCAAGAGCTCTTAACCTTATTTGTGTCAGGGAACACTTTGGCAGCCTGGTAAAGCCTTTGGACTCCCCAGAATACTGTTTAAATGCATAAAATAAAATATATAGGATTTCAAAGGAAACCAAAGGCTAGTGAAATTAAAGATTTTTTTTATCCTGTCCCGCTTCATGGGTCCCTTGAGATCTCTGTGGGGACCCCTTGGAGGTCTGTACAATAGAAGTTAAGAACCCCTATCTTAAATATACATATATTTGCCTATATATACATATATGCATGCAAAAAATAACACTGAAAAATAAAATTCTTTGTTACAAAATATAGTCCCAACTTTTCTTTTTCTCTCTCTCACTATGCGTGTTTATATGTCGATGTGTATGTCTGTACAACCAATTCTTATTGCACTGAAAATACTAAAAACTAAATTAGGAAGGATAGTATTACCTTTTTTGGAGGGAAGGAGGGATATTAAATAGAACTCTTAATTAAAGTTTCTAAACACTTATCCAACCTCACGTCTCTATTCAATATATACAGTGTGTGTGTATATATATCCATATATGTATGTATATATATATATGTACAAACACAAATATGTACATATATCATGTGCATTACATATACAGGTACACATATGTAACATAAATGCATATTTATATTTAAATGGTGGAGGTGAAGGTGGAGGAGCCAGGGAGATTTTAAGCAGGATAAATGTTTAGAAACTTTAAGAGTTGTACTCAATTTCCCTCAATCCTCACTCCCACCACCCAAAAAAAGTAATAAGATCCTTCCAAATTTAATCTTTGGTATTTCTGGCACAATAAGAATCAGTTGCAAAGACATACACATACACATGTACACACACATACATAAACACACACATACAGAGAAAAGTGGGAACTTAAAATTTTATAGCAAAGAATTTTATTTTTAGTTGTCATTTTTGAATGACATCTTTTTTGCATTTAGTTCTTTCATTAGAGAGGAGGTATATTTTCTAGGTTTATGAGTTCTGAAGTTTTATATGATGGCACTGCCTAGAATCGGAATTGTGAATAATGAGTCACTGACCTATTAAAATTTAAAAAAAACTGAAAAAGAACAACAAATAAGGATAGTACAAAACAAACATTCAGCAAACCTCAGCATCCACAGTGCACAACAAAGTGGCATTTACAACAAATATGTACTTACTTTCACCCAAATGTGTTTCTTAACTTTTTTTCATTCATGATATGAAAGAAGTATAAGAACATAAAATCTCAGGGAAAACATGAAATTCTGTTTGATTTTACTTTTCTAATGAAAACCATTTACAAACAACATTCTTCTGATTTCAATTTTTTCTTCTCTTTAGACTTACAAATTTCTTTATGCAATCTCCTGCCGCTGACTGCACATAATTATTTCACATCAGCTGTATAAGATCACATTGTGCCAATTTTAAGAACCACCTTCTTTTTAGTTAACTTGATTCATTTGGAGAACTATTCCAATAGCCATATACTTTGCTTATGTTGTTGTTCTTAAGGAAGTCACCCTATTTTAATAGATTTTCTGCTTCTATTAACTTCCAAAAATTTTCTGGGAAATATACAAAATGAAAAATGAAGTCAAAATATTTAAGATTAGGATGACTCCTGACAGCTGGAAAATAGTACACAGAGGTCAAAGGAAGTAGAAACTCTTGGTGGAAAAACTTCTCTCTCATTAATAGAATACTGTAATAGAAGCCAGAAGTTGAAGAAGTTTTCACATCCTTTACTTGAGAGAATGATGCTTTCTTCTGAATCTCTCCCTGACAAAAATGGAACTATGGATCCTATCACATACTTCTTTTTATCTAAGATTTTAAAATTTTTAATGAACATTCACTCTTTAATACTCACCAAAACAACTTCTCAGATAGAAATCTGAGATAGGTAGATTTGGTTCTTATGCAGGTTAGCCAGTGTTGTTTAATGAGAGAGGTACAGTTATAATCTGGCAGCTAGTGCTGTCCTAAACACATAATATCGACTCAAATATTTGTTGATTCATTGATTTGTTTGACTAAATTTTATTGTTACCTTTTCAAGTATCCACATGGAACTGTCTTCTGTGAAAAGTTCTGCTTAGCTGCTGAAGGGGCCCTGGGTTATATTTCTTATGAAATCATGGAAAAGGCATAGATTTGACATCAGAAAACCTGGGTTGTGTTGCTTTGCTTGTATGACTTTGGGAAAATCATTCCACTTATCTGTGCCTAAGGGTAATTGGTTTGTTTTTTCACTGTAAAATGGTGGTGGATTGGAATGAATAATTTTTAGGGCTTAAATAGCTCCAAATCCCATGAGCAAGAAGGGTTGCTCAAGTTAGAAAAGTTTCTAATATAGGATAGATTCTATGTTTATAATCAAAAGACTGGCCTAGTTTGGATCGGCTCATCATCGGAAAGGGTCATATATCAGCTGATGAACTTTTCTTTTTTGGCAACAACGATTTATCAAGCCACTTATAGAACCACAGAGGGGTTGAAATCTGCATCAGTAGTTGGGGAATCCATTTTGATGAAATTATGGATTCTTGATATATTGATGTACATAGGAGTATACCTATACGTATTATAGGGTGAAAATTATTCTCTCAAGGAACATGAAGGTTTTGAAAAGCATGCTCTGGAGTCATGTAAAAGCAAGGAATAAAATGCATGTTTCTTTAATTTATAGTAATCTTCAGGTCAGAGCAGAAGTTAAGAAATAAAGCCTGAACGTTTAATAGACCAACAGGAGCCAGTGGTTGCTGGCAAAGTCAAAGTATGATGCCATTTCTGGCATCTGATTGTGTTATCCTGTATTTCTTATGAACATGGAGTTTTGCCTTTTTGTTACTTTTATTTGTATGTTTAATGTCCCCCTTGTTACAGTCCCAGTCTGTCTTGCTTCTTCATTCATGTCTGCGAATTCAACTCGTACAGAATGCTTCCACAAGCCACCTATGTGCATGTTACTACTTTAAAACAGAGCAAAATAAAATAAAACAAAACTTCCATATGCTAGGAATGATGATGAAGAATTCTACCCACCTTCCAACACAGCAATGATGGACTAATATGTAAAATGAGACGTATATTTTTGAAAGAGCCAATGTGGGAATTTCTTTGGCTTCACTATGCATATTTGTTGTGAGGGTTTTCATTTCTTTTTATTCTTCAATGCATGGGGTGAGGAGGGAGAAAAGGAAGAAGACCAATGCTTACTAAGTGAAAAACAGAAACAAAATTTAATTAAAGAAAAAAAACACACATCCTTTTTTCTCTTTCTATATCTACTTCTCCTACTGTCATCTCATAAAAGTCCCATCTCCTACTTAGACTTCAACACCTTGGGACTTTTCACATTTTTTGTTTGATTTTTTTGCTGTTTTTACTCAGTTTCCCTACTTTCTTTCCTGATCTTCTGACTTCTTACAAATGCTTATCTTTGTTCTGGCTATTAAGTACAGAAAAGACACGTATAGTTCTCCCTACCACCACCCCACCCAGGAAACAGCTTGTGTAGTCCTAAGGGGAAAATAGTAAAGCAGAGGAAAGAAAGCTCTCTTGCTTCAGAAATGGCTTCCATATAAGGCATCTAATAGACTGTGGTCACCCTGATTGCCCAGTAGCTGCAATCTATTAGCAGGCTTAACTGTACAGGGTCGAGTAATGGTAGCAATTAGGAGTTGGGACAATTGAGGTAAATGGGTAAGTGAAAGATTATATTTTCAAATTCTTCCCAGACAGTACATAAAATTAAGCCCTTTTGGGATGAATAGCATGTCGTCCTAGGTTATTTGGCTTTTTAATGGAAAACTTCATGCTATCTGGTGGCCTTGAAGAACTCTTTTATAAAGAAAAATGAGACTCACATTAAAAGATGAAGTTTTGACTAACCATACTTGGCAAGATAGCAAGAGAAACAATAAGGGGATAGAAAAAATTATTATCTGGAAGAAAGATGTATTTATATAATAAATGAGAAAGAAAATATTTTAAGTAATATAATTTTCCCCTTGCCCTGATGGTTATATAGAACAAATATGGCCAATGTGTCCCATGCACAGATTTTAGTGAGTTCTCTCTGTCCTGTCAAACTTTGGTTGAATGGCTGTTGCCAGTTATTATAATTATATAAGGACAAAATACAGGAAGAAATGCAAAAATACAATATGAAACATGACACGATATGCTCCTGGCACTGTTTCTTGCTTTCATGCTGTTTGGAGAAGAGCAATTCTTCAGAATGAACTCTGTCCCAGTTTGAGAGAGCATCTTCACTCTGAAAGACTGTAGATTAGTGACCAGGAGTGATGACAGTTCCTTGGTTTGTCCTTATCAACTAACTTTTTCTTCCCTTACTATGGTTTATCTAACTTCATATTTTCAGAGGTTGACATTGTCAGGCAAAATCATTGTTTTGAATATCATCCTTCAAGGTTTTTTTTTCTTTTGATTGTTTTCATTCATAGAGGGCCAGAGGAAAAGAAACACCCTACATGAATTCAAAAAGTCAGCAAAGACTACCCTAATCAGACTAGACTCATCGCTGAATATTAAAACCAAAAGGCTGAACACGACAGACAAATGTGCCAAGAGATGTATTAGGAATAAAGGCCTTCCATTCACTTGCAAGTAAGTTGTTACTTGTTGCTCTGATAGGAATTTTCCACTAATAGAATATATCCACATTACCTATACAAACTACATTATGTTTTAAAATTACTGGTGTCCAATGTGCTATGTAGTAGTTGGTCTTTGCAATCTAGACTTGGGTCTTTTAAACTTCTTGCCACAGAAGATGTATGTTGAAGGAAACACAAGTCATAAATGGGAGTAGAAAACAGGACTTTAAAAATGTCTAATGAAAAAAGATTTATCTTTCTTAAATTTATTATGTGTTTTGTGATTTCCTCTGTTATGTATGCAGCTTTGATTATTAAAAATGAAATTCATTCAGATTGATTTTATTTACTTCCCTTTAAGCTTCTAGGCTGTGTATTCAGAATAAATATTTATTGGTAACAGAAGCAGAAAGAATTTTGAGAATATGAATTGCAGAACTGGGCAACAGCCAGGATTTATAGGAACTTGTGTCAAAGGCTCAAGACATTGAGAATAGAAGGTGTTGAGAGGCTCACACAATATCTACAGAGCTTGGCTTTGGCAAAAGAGGATGCTGAAAAGGCATTAGTGGGAAGATATGATAAATGTTTAGGTGAAAAGTGATAAGGTCATTAGAAATGGCATTAGAAGAGTCAAGTGAAGGGCTTGCTATCCTTTGCCAGTTTTCGTGTGACTTGACAGTGAAAAATAACACTATCCCACAGGATAGAAGGAAGCATGATAGTGGAGAGAGAGTGCTGACTTTTGAGCTAGGAAGACCCAAGTTCAAGCCCTACTTCTGGCTGTGTGACTCTGAAAAAGTCAATTAACCTCTCGGTTTTCTAGGCAACTCTCTGAAACGAATTTGCATAGACGGTACCTATCTGAAATTATTGAGGAAGTTTCATCTTTCAGTAGTTCCATATACTAATGAAATCTGAGGTCTAGTTCCTAACCTTTTCATATAATACAGAATTAAGTGGACTTCTTACTTTGAGTTGGAGATAGAGGTCAAAATCTAGTAAGAATCCTTCTCAATAGTACCATGAGAATCAGAGCTGCAGAAGAGAGGCTGGGAAAATTCTTTCAGGGAGTCTTTGTACATTTACATATATGCAAGGGAGAGTCCTTTCCGTGAGTATAGCATCATATTCCCGGGAAAGAATAATTTACTTGGAATCAGCCAATCTAGGACTAGGTCACCATGGTACTTAGTTGTGGTGGGAAAGTCACCTAACCTCTTTTAGACTTGGTTTCCTCCTCTATAAAATGAAAATAATAATAATTGCATAAATTACTTAGAAAGATTTTAATCCTTCTGTAAGCCTTAAAGTGTAATATCAGTGTGAACTTTTGTTACACATGATTCCTTCCTTCTGCACCTCTTACCTACAAAGACTGTGGTTTTTTAAGTGGAAAAAAGGGACATTCATGTTCAAGGGCAAACAAATGAGGTGGGGATTTGAGGAGGAAATTGTGTTGGGACTTCTATGATAATTTTGCCTTCTTCTTCCCTGACTACCCTAACACAACACTTAAATAAATGCCTGGTGGTTTTTTGTTTGTTTCTTTCCTTATTTTTACTTAAGCAATCTGTCAGTCACAGTTTTCAGCAAACTAGTTATTGGAGAAGGGCAGGATGGGAGTGGAATTTATGAAGACTTTACTCTGGAAACATAGGTGGGCACATGGTCATACGATACCAAGTCAGAAGAGAGGAGTTGAATAAATTGAACAGATAGTAATTTGCAGTCTAGTTGGGGAATAGGACATGGAAACTAATAAGTATGATAAAAGCGGTTATGAGCACATTAATCAACCAACAAGCATTTATTAAGTACCTACTAGGCATTAGGCCCTGTGCTTGGCACTAGTGATACAAATACAGAAATGAAACAGACTCTAATCAAGGCGATAAATCTGTAAGGGGAGAATACATGTATAATATGTACATATATATGTTTATATGACGTGTACAATACATGGTATTCTAAAGCCTTAAGCTACTAGAACTTAAAACTGCACTCTTTTGCAACACCCTGTAGTACATACAATATGAATGCCTAAGAAAAGAGGTCCAGATGAATGGTGAAAGAGGGAGACAGAGAGAGAGAGAAAGAGAGAAAGAGAGAGAGAGAGAGAGAGAGAGAGAGAGAGAGAGAGAGAGAGAGAGAGAGCGAGCGCAGTGTCAACCAGGAAGAACATCCCCAATATAGAGTTTTAGGATCCTGTCCTTGGCCCAATTTTTAAAACATTTTTATAACTGATTTTGATGAAGGAATAGATTTTACGCTTATTAAATTTACAAATGGCATAAAGCTCCAAGAAATAGTTAACACACCAAAGGAAAAGATTTGGATCCCAGAAATTATTGAATTTGAGATTTGCAAAGAACTTCAGAGGCCATATAGTCTAATTCATCCCTGAAAAGATTCCCCTGTATCCCCTTGTACGTCCAAGTGGTTGCCTAGTCTGTCTTTGAAGACCTACAGAGAAGCCGAATCCACCACCTCTTGAGACAGCCCATTCCATTTTTGGACAGTTTTAATTGTTAGGAAGTTTTTTCCTGACATAAAGTCTAAATTTGCATCTTTGAACTTTCCACTCCTCACTCCTGGCTCTGCCCTCCGCTGTCAGAAGGAATGAGTCTAGTCTCATTTCTGCATAATAGTCCTTCAAATACCTGGAAACAGCTATCATGTCTACCTCAAGTCTTCTCTTGCGTAATCTAAATGTTCCTTCAACTGATTTAAATAGAATATGAACTTAAGGCTGTCCTCCATCTTGACTGGCTTCCCCTGGACACTCTTTTATCAATGTCTTTCTTAAACTGTGGCATCTAGAACTCAACATAATCCCCAACATAATCTCCTATCAGTGTCTTTCTTAAACTGTGGCATCTAGAACTCAACATAATCCTCCAGATGAGCTCTGATGGGGGCACATTACAACAGGACTATCACCAGCCTATTCCAGGCAGCTCTTCCTCTCAGTGCAGTCCGAGGTCACATTGCCTGTTTTTGACTGCTATGTGTCATTGCAAACTCATAAGGAGATTGCAGTCCCTTGAATCCCTTAAATCTTTTTCAGAGCAAGTGCTACCTAACCATTGGCAGGCTGAAACAGTGGATCTAAACTGGGAGCTGGTTGTCAGAATACATTTTCTTCCTCGTATTGGGAAAGAGAATACTTTCTCCAAGGCATATCTGTTCTTTTAGGCAATAAGCCATGCATTCAATGGGCACCACTTTTTTCACTCTTCTTAGGATGTAGTAAATCAAACTGCTTATTACTGTTATCAGCCATAGAGGTAGCTAGGCAGAGCAGCAGATAGAGTACTGAACCTGGAGTCAGTAATAAGTGAGTTCAAATGCTGCCTCAGACATTTACCTAATATGTATCCTTGGGTAAGTCACTTAATTTCTCTCAGCCTTAGTTTCCTCTTCTGTAAAATGGGGACAATATATTACCAACCTCAAAGAATTGTTGTGAGGAAAAAAATCAGGTATTCTGTAAAATGATTTACAGAACTTAAAGTTCTGCATAAGTGCTGGTTATTTTCATTATTATCACAGACTTAGAACCACCACAAACCTTAGATAGCACCTTGTTTAATGCCTTCATTTTATGGATGAGGAAACTGAGGTCTAGTGTCACCTAGCTAGTAAGTAAAGGATCTCAGATTCTAACTCAGATTTTCTCACTCCTAGATCAGCAATCTTTCCCCTAAATCATGTTAGTTTCATTTTCTAGTTTGTGGCAGAGTTACAAATAGCAAATGTCTCCCTGGATACAGGGATGGGATGGTATTCTCTTTATATTTCCAAACTGAATTCTCTGCTTTAGTCAGTTTTGCCAATTTTATAGTTTCTAGTTATATATGAAAATTGTGATATTCTGCATTTAGTTCATAGCATATTATGAAATTATATATCATCTCCAGTGTTTAATGGACCAGAGACAAGGAAGTTATATTGAACTTCTAGGAAAAAAATCATCATGACTGCAACAGCATGTTTGGGCCAAGTGGGAACACAGATACAGAAATACCAGTGTTCTGTATTAAGAAAATACTACTAAGCATTTTGCCTGTTATTAGTGACTTTGTTATATAAAACATTTATTAAGTGCCTGGTGTTATAAGGCATTATGCTAAGATCTTAGGAATGGAAAGATGCATAAGATAGTCCCTGACATCAAGGAATGTATCTAATAGGTAAGATAAGCCAAGGATATTTATTAACCACAACACAAATTATAATATGAAAGAGGCAGAAACAAAGTCATATGATAATTTTCATGAAGAGCATATCACTTTGGGCTGTGAAGATGTGGAGAACATAGTATCTGAAATAGGCTTTAAATAATAATAATTCATGTTTAAATGGTACTTTAATGTTTCAGATATGTTTCTCACAACATCCATGTGTGAAAGGTAGAGTTTTAAGTATTGTTTCCTTTCCGTCTTACAGATGAACAAACTCAGTTGAAGTGGTTTGTCCTTAGATATAGCTAGTGCGTGTTAGAACTAGATTCTGAAACCATTCTTTTTCTTTTCTCCTAGTTCTGTGCTGTGTTTTATGCCTTCTCTTAAAGGGTGGAAAAGACATAACAAATTGATGGGGGTAAAGTAAAGTAAAAATGCGTTTTAGGTAAGCATGGAAAGCATTGCTAATAGTGACAAAGAGGCAAAAAGATTTGAGAAATGGTTAGTATTTCAATTTGGCTTGAAGATAGAGTTGTAGAATATTGATAAATTAAACTGGAAAGGTGGTTTGGGATCAGAGTGTGAAAGGTCTTGAATATCAGTATTATTAAGCCTCGTCTTTGCTGCGTAGGAAATATGACTAGATGATTGATTTGTCATCTCCATTAGATTGGAAGCTCCTGGAGGGAAGGGATTATCTTTTGCCTCTTTTTTTTTATCACCAGTGCTTGGCAAGATGCCTGGCATGTAGTTGGTGCTTAATAAATAAATGTTTACTGATTGATTCTCAGTTGGCTAGAGAAGAAGCAAAACAACTAAAATTCGTCAAAGAAAGAATTTAAAATAAAAAAGAGGATTCTTAAGATAAATTTAAAAATTTATTAAAGATAAAAAGGCATAGAAGACATAAAAACTCAAAGAGGGGCATAGTATAAGTGTGTATAACACATTCAGAACATATTTTACTGTAATGAGATAATGAAAAAAGGATGATGGAAATGACAACAACAATAAAAAGCCAGTCTCCACATGTGGAAACATCTGTGTAAATTTGGCAAAATTTGTGTGTTCTAGATTGACCTCATCTGTTACTGAAGAACACATAAATAAGGCCCCAAAGATACCATCTGGATCCATGAGAGATTGTACCTAAAATCACAGTTATGATACAAATAGAAAAAGTACAGTGTGAAGATGTTTTAGGTTAATAAGGTGATGAACAGGTTACTAATTTAAACTGTCATCATGTCTTCTTGTTGGTTGCATTTTGATCATATCATTCATTTCATTTGCTCTTCTGACAACTATCTATCTGCTGTTCTGACAACTATCCTATTATCAAGCAATCAACAAGCATTTATTAAGGCTTATTATTATGTGCTAGAAGGCAGCTAGGTGGCACAGTGGACAGACTGCCGTCAAGTCAGGAAGACTTATCTTCCTGAGTTCAAATCTGGCCTCAGACACTTACTAGTTTGTAACCTTGGGCAAGTCATTTAGCCCTGTTTGCCTCAATTTCCTTATCTGTAAAATGAGCTGCAGAAAGAAATGACAAACCACTCTAGTATCTTTGCCAAAATAAAAACCCTAAAAGGGGTCACAATGAGTTAGATGTGACTGAAATGACTGAACAATAACAACATTATGTGCTAGCTACTGATAAATGTTAGGTATATAAAGACAAGAGAAACAGTTTCTGAACTCAGCAAGCATACATCCCAATGGGGAGACAGCATATGTATGTACATGTATATACAGAATACACACATACACACACAATTAAATACAAAGTCATTTTAGTAGGGAGTGCACTAATACATGGAAGGATCAGAAATGACTTTAGTGTAGAAAATGGCCCTTGAACTGAGTGACTCCAAGAGATGGAGGTGAGGTAATAGACTGCAGAACATTTAGATTATAATATCATAGCATCACAGAGATAGAAGAACTTTAGAGGTCACCTATTACCTACTCTCTCATTTTATAGGTGAGGAAACTGAGACCCAAAAAGGTTAAAATACTTGTAAAAGTATCAGTAAGTAATGAGGCAATGAGACAAGCCTTGAATGTAGGTCCTCTGTCTCTAAATACAATGCTTGTTCCACTAGATGAGATGTCTTAATTTTTATTTCCACAGCACCTTGCATAGAATAAATACTCAAGAAGTCTAAATGGTCTGCTTATGATTATGCTATTATTTAATTAAGATTTTTCCAAGATATTTAGGGCTGGAAATTAAGGGAAGAATGTTGAATTAATATGATAAATAAGTAAAATGAATTATGTCCAACAAAACTCATATTTACACATAAAGCTTAAAGGTTTACAAAGACCTTTCCTCACAAAAACCCCTCAAGGTAAGTAGTACAGGTTGTAATAGGAGTTTTTTTTTTTTAAATAAAGAAATCTTGTGTAGCATCAGCTATGAGCTCACTCTTGGAACTATCACTCAACTTAGCAAATCAGGTTCCTAAAAGGTAGCTAATATTTCTTCCATCCAAGGGTTCCTGAGGGACTGGTATTCATTTTCTAATGTTATCAACTCATAACATCACTTAACTAGCTAACTTCTGTCAACTACCAATGAACCAATGAATATCAATTAGCTTTTACAAAGCCATATTTGCTGAGAATGTATAACAATAATCGAAGTGCAACAATAGGAGAACTGACCCAAACTTAAACTGGCTGCTAGAAAATATACACCTGTCACAAACCAGGGTGAAAGTGATACTTGATGGCTCTGGGATCCTTTTCTCCCATAAAGATATCCCCAACAAATTCATTTTTTTTGTTGTAGAATTGGACGAATTACTCCATTACTTAGAAGATATGGTATCTTGGCTTCTTGGTCAATTCATTGCTGGGAAGAGTTAAGTAGGTTGCTTGTTAGGGCTGTCTCCTTACTGAATTCAACTATTGATTGTATTGGTTGCTGCCACTGAGGGGATTGTTGATAGCTCTTCAAACATTTTTAAAACTCATAATGTCATAACTTGGTCCATTCCTTTCTGATACTCATTTACCCAAGATAAAAAAAAATTGAAAGAATAAACATAAAGAAGCAAAGGAAATAGAGGAACCATGCATTCAAAGCCACGTGGCTACCAAGTGTGACATTCCACTGATGTTACTACCTTTTCCCCACCTTGAGGCCCACAGCATTTCTTCCTCTTCACTTAAATGGGACCAGGAAAGAGAAAGTACTTCAGTGTTTCCTGAGGGAGTTTCCTCTAACCTACCAAATGTATACTCATTTTCATCTCAGCAGTCATTGTCCATTGGCAACTCTGCTTGACTTTGACTTCACACAACAGTTCCTTAAACCTCTCGCCCTAATCCCTGTAATCCACCCCAACTGCTACCCCCTTTTCAGCTTCCTTCCGTGTGTTGTCTTCCCCCATTAAATTATAAGCCTCTTGAGGGCAAGGACAGTCTCTTATTCTTATTAGTACCTCTACTTCTTAGCACAGTGCCTGGCACATAGTAGTGCTTAATAAATGTTTATTGAATTGAATGAAAAGTCTTATCATCATGCAGTGAGCTGACAGGAAATATACTATATCGGTCAATGCTCTGAATTAAGGCAAAGAGCCTCTCCCATACACGTGCTCCAGACACATTCACCGAAGTCCTACGTGTTGGGTTGAAGCCATGGATGTAATGTGTATGATCTATAGAACCCACCAGACAGGGCATGTCCTTACAGACTCTAAGGACTTCATTGGCCTTTCTCAAATTATACAAGGCACAGAGGGATCAAATTTCTTACCCACTGTCACATGACTGAATTGAAATTTGAGCTCAGGTAATTTTATTTGAAGACCCTTCTCCTTTCCACATTACCACTCTGCATTGAAGGAATGTATAAACTAGATACTATAAGAGATAACTAAAGCTGGTAGTTAGAGGCTATATAATAAATAGAAACTAATGAAGAATGAGAAAAATTAAGATAACAAGGATAACATCAGAATAGATCGTCTTAACAAGACATTTTAATTTGATGAGGCAGCTAAAACAAAGGGAGATTTGGAGAGGGATAACACTGACAGTTTGGTGCCATTATCTTGGGAAGAAAACAAATCCTAATTAGGTGCAATAAGACGAATAATGACGAAGAGTGTCTTTAATGTAATTCACTAAGCAGTAATGTTGTTACGCTAGACTTATCTGATGAAAGCATTGTCACTAAATATAATTCATGATGCAATATTTCTACATTCCTAGCTTCTAATTGAGTAAAATAGACTTTCTCATATGTTATTCTTTTGTCATATCCTGAGAAGTAAAAAAAAAAAAATCAGTTTTACAGATTTTTTTAGTTCAATGTGTGATGTTCTAAAATCTAGAACTTTGTTTCCCACTGTTACTTTCTCAAATGGGAAATAGTTTCAAAAATATCTTTATATGCATAATGGCACATAGAGATAACAAATAAATGCCATATTTTAAGAAAATACAGATATATAATAAAGTAGTACACCTATAAAATAATCATGAAAGACTCTAAATCAATTTTGGGAAAGTGGATATCATGCGAGATTTTCATCAACTTCTTCAAAATCCACTTAATTGTCTTTCAAGATTTTTATAATTAAGTCACTTGAAAGTAGTTAGATTAACAACACACAAAATGCCTAGTTATTGAAAATGTAAAATTATTGGGTATCAAGAGTTGCTTAAAGTACACATTTAGAAAATTAAAAGGGGAAATCTTATGGAGTAGGAATTCAAATTGGTTGTATTTATGGATACCTACATATGGCAATATACAAATATTCATGAAAGAGTCCATTTAGAAGAATTTTATAACAGTTTTTAAATATCAAAAGGAGAAAAATTCAATTTGCCAGTTAGGCTAACTTAAGGCATATTAATATCTACATATGATCAAGGTAAATAAAACATTTAATTGTTTTATTTTAATGATGTTCATGTATATAGCTCTGTTTGTACTTAGGGAGCTAGAGGTTTATCTTGCAAGAAAGATAGTGAACAAAATCTCACTCATAGAACTTTTTTAGAATAAATGATTATACAAACATCTTAGTAATGTTTTTCAGTAGCAATTTCTTTAATTTTTTCTCTTGAGCACTTTATAATATTGGGTACACTACTGTAGCCTATAAATGATCATTCTTCTCTAAATAAAAACATTATTAATTTAGCTCTTTTACTGAAAGAAAAATGATTTTAGAAAGTAAGCAAGCTTTCATACAATGGCTAAAAGTTCTCATTTTTACAAGGAAAATGTAGAATTAAAAGTGAAAATGCATGAGTAAGAAAACTGGTATTTTAAGCATAGACCACAGAAAGTTAATTTTATTCTCTATTGTAAAGATCACATGAAAGGGTTGGAATGTCATTTGAGTTTCTTTTGTGCCTATGTAATGATGTATATATACTGTCATATTTTTCTCCTTGGTATACCATGCACCCCCACTGTAAAAGCTATGTAAAAAGTGGTATTCCTTTTTTTCATTCAGATATTTTTTTCAGGGCCTTTGCTTTTGACAAAGCAAAAAAACGATGTCATTGGTTCCCTTTCAATAGCATGTCCAATGGAGTGAGAAAGAAGCATGACCATGAATTTGATCTCTATGAAAATAAAGGTAACTTGGTTCACTTTACATTTTATTCCAAAATCACAACTTTTAGAACTTTAATAGAACTGAAAGATCATCTAGTCTAATCTCATCATTTTACAGATGATGAGAAAACCTGTCCAGAGAGGTCACAAGATGTATCTGAGTCCTCATTATTAATTTGTTAGTGGGAGAGCTGGAGTCTGGCGTTCTGATTCCCTGTCCAGTGTACCTTCTGCTGTGTCCCAGCTGCCTCTAGAAGGGCGACAGTTGGATTCAGAGCGTCCTTAAAAATGACTAAGGCTATTTTTATATTATCAATGAATCAATATTTCATTAGTATTCCCCCCTCCCCAAATAACTTAAAAACTGATTCTTTACAACTGATTGGATTCATTATGCAGTCAAATAATTAAGAGGGGCAGCTAGGTGCCCCAGTGGATAGAATACCAGGCCTGGAGTAAGGAACTCATCTTTGTGAGTTCAAATCCAGACTCAGACACTTACTAGGTGTGTGATCCTGCACAAGTCATTTAACTCTGTTTGCCTCAGGTCTTCATCTGTAAAATGAGCCAGAGAAGGAAATGACAAACTATTTCAGTATCTTTGCCAAGAAAACCCCAAATGGGGTCATGAAGAGGTGGACATGACCGAAAAGTGACTCAACAATAAATTAAGAGACACTAAAAACATTCATGACCATTTCAGTTAGGGCATTTTTTAGTTGGAGAGATTGCCTGACTGTTCTCCTGAGGGAGAATTGTGACTTGTTCCTCAAAGAATTTTGTATGTACTGCCAAAAATGCCCCTTAAAGTCTCCAAGCTTCAGTATTGTCTATAAAATGAGGACAGTGACACCTATTCTACTTGTTTTGCAGGGTTGTTCTAAAGATTAAATGAGATAATGTATATGAAAGTGCTATATAAATCATAAAGTACTAAAACAAAATTGTACTTATTTCGAACAAATTAAATTGTAAATTCCATGAAACAGTGTTGGCAGTAATTGTAACTTGGCTACATGATTTCAAAATTACTATGATTAAACCTTTTCTACATAAGAAAGATTCAGGTGGAGATTATGATTTCTTCAGGTAATTAGATGAAATTGAGCAGGGAAATTAAAAACTATTTTTTGTCTAAAATAGTGCCTTGGAAATGAAATGTTCCATTAACTTTCATCTAAAATGATATTTTGTGGTCCAATTTAGCCTGTATAAATAGCCAATCAAATCATTAACTCTGAGCTCTTTGCTTACTCTGTGTTGGGAAGATTCACTGTAAATCTCTACATCTCCAGGTAAAAAAGTCCCTGACCTGACATAGCAGAATTTTAAACAGCTGCTTTACTGTGAATAATCTAGTCAATCTATTCAGATGTAACACAGTGGTGCTTTAAATGATGGCCATTGGTTCCATGCTGACTAATTCTGTCATGACAGACTTTTGCTTTGATCAAATATATACAGTAAAAAGTGTTAAATATTTGAAGAAACTTCCCAAAAGAGAGTGAAATTAGCAATCTCTCCTCAAACCACAGAATCGTTTTTTACATCTGGCATGCCCTGGCCATACCAGGTAGACATGTCACAGAAAGGCAGCAGAATATAACCCTCACTGACTCACTAGTAAAATGAACAGTATTTCAACTCCTGGAAAAAGATGTCAGAAATTTTAGGAAAGCTCTTTTTCTCTTGTGAAAAGTTTGAAATTCCCTGACTAATAGAAAGCCAGTATATATGGCATTTATTTTTTATTTTAAAATGTTTTAGTAAATCTAATAAAAAGTATTAAATACTATTATAACATGATGCATTATTAAATAGATTCAAGTGGGTCAAATTATATCCCTGAAACATAACTACACATGATTTTTAAAATAAGGTTGATTTTAGTCATGTTTTCCAATACCAGCACAAAGGTATCCTACTCTATATGTAAATTTTGAATTTTAAGCTGTGATTTTGAAAATCACCAAACATGAAGTTTTAAAAAGTTACCTATATTATTTTATATTTCTCTATTTCAATTAATATTTTTATGGATCATCAATTGAAGTCGAATTGACTACTATAGTAACAATATAATTTTGCTATAACTTTGATAGAGATATTTGAAGGAAATGAGAACATTGTATCTGTAGCAAAAAAAAAAATAGAAGCTTTTCATAACTGCATCCTTAAATAAACTTAAAAGTGAAATCTAGTCCAAGATATTCCATAATTTTTCAGTTTTGATAATCTGAACAAATTATGGAGAATTTTAACAAGATACTTTATCCAGTATATGATCTAATGTTTGATAGCCAAAGAATATTAATTATATAGTAATATTTCATATTGGTTGAAATCATCAGAGCTATAGTTTATGAAAGTAGGTTACTTTTAGCTTTTATTAGTGAGTATGAATAGTACACATTCATTCTTAAAATGGAACTTTAAAGATATGCCTAATAAAGTCTGTTAGGACATTGAAATGTTATTTTTTAGGCACATGGATTTGTGTGTGAAAATTATGTATCCGCTTTCGTTATTTCTCTGGTCATTGGCTAGATACTCAAGGATAATGATGCTGAATTTATATGTATAAAGTACTTAATGGTTATAAAATATTTTTGTATACCTTGTCTCCATGAGGCAGGAAGAATAAATATCTTACACTGGAAGTGTCCAAACATGCTCCTCAGTGGCCCATAACACTTCTGAGTGTGGCTGAACCAGATTAAAATATAAATCGCAAATATTTAACAAAATAAATAAAAATACATGTTTAACGTTAACATATGGTTTTCTAAGTCAATATGTGGCCTGCTTAAGAGCCACATATTGGGTTGGGTTTAGTGGTCCCTGTTTCTATTTGAATTTGACATCACTGTCTTACACATTTAACAGAAGATGAGATTGGTCCTCTAAACACGCATGTGTACACACACATACACAAACACACACATACAATGAATTCTGGATATCTTAGCTCTAATTTGGCAAGTAAAACCAACATAAGGACAGGAAAAATCTCAATTTAACATTTATAAAACAATTTAGATGAGTAAAACACATATTCACAAATAACACATTCATCTAAACAGGAGGCTCTATTGTTACTTTGCTAATTTTAATATCAATTTTTAAAATATGTAACCAATATCATTACTTTTTTAATACCCTCTGAAAATTCTAGGTAATAAATGTTCTGAATGCTTTTGTGGAATCCTTATAGTAGAACTTTTTTCTGTGAACTGAAATAATGTGTAAGGCTGAGCTAATTACTTACAGGTCTGAATGGAGTTTTTATTTCCATCTTTAAAAAATAAAGCACATGTCTCACTTGCTTTTAATATTTTCTCTTTCTTCCAATAGACTACATTAGAAATTGTATCATTGGTAAAGGGGGAAGCTACAAGGGAACCATATCTATAACTAAGAGTGGTATCAAATGCCAGCCATGGAATTCGATGATACCACACGAACACGGGTAAGAATAGTACGAAGAAATAATAATCTAGACATTAAAAAAATTAATTTAAGAAAATAAGCTATTTAACCATATTTTAGTATACTTCTACCATAATGTAAATCATTCAATAAAATACATTGAATCAGCTTGTATATGTGTGTGTATGTGTGTATGTGTGCACATAGTTAGCAAGCATGGGATATGTGGCAAAGGATAAGCCAATTTATCCTTACAGATTTAGCGTAAACATTTCATTGGTCTTCTGTTATTTTATAATTGCTTTTATTCATGTAGATATTCATTCTTTATGACTGCATATATTATGAAATACAGATAACTAATACAAGCTATCCCTATGAAATCATGATGACATAGTACAATGGATATACCTTGGAGAGTTAGCCGAAACTGTATTTTTCTACTAAGTGCTTTTTCTGGTTGTGCCTGTGGCCCATTGACTCCAAAGCATGCAAAAACTTCCTATCTGTGAAAGTCCTTTTTGCAAGAGAAAGAGTAATAGGAGACAGTTTTGGATTCAGAGTGGTTCAGGGAGTCTAATGAATGTATTCTGTGGATTACTGGGCAAATGTCTATTGTTTCCTTGTTGATGCTCTCCTCAGTCATGGCTGCCAACAGATGCAAGAAGGAAAAATCCCCCTCTTGGTGGAAATATTATTTATTAATATTGGGGGATTACACTCAGTAATACTTTTCATTTAAAGATGTGCACAAATTAAGGACAGATTTACTAGATTGCATGGTTAAAAGATGAGAAACATAAGTCCCTAGTAACTCCTAAATAGCTAATAACTTCCAAGATTTGGAGAGAAAATCACATTATTTTCCAAGATTATTCTCAGATATTAATTTAATTGAATGAGCAACTAGTTTATCTGCCTGAAATATAATGGAATTTAAGAATTAGAGTTATTTCAATATCAAATGTCATCAATGCTTGAACAACAAAAAATGGTAATATTAATGGTCTATCCTAGTCGCTTTCCTCCACCTCAAGTAGTGGTAATACATTTGCACTAATCCATCCACACTTTCATGCTACCTATGTTATAATCACTGGCCTTTTGCCATTTGCAAAATATTTAACTTGGATTAGGGGTATAGGCTGTGACCACAGAAAAGAGCAAAGGTAACAGATGATGACCAACACAAGAATGGTAGTCATGACCTTGTTGTCATTAATATAGTACTTTATACAATTAAGTTAACCAGCTGTAAACATTTCAATACCAGGGACTTACAACTGCTTTTCAAAATAAGTAATTTTAAAGTCAAAATGACATTTGGTTTTCCCTAGAACATAGTGCTGTCCTTGAATTAAAATAAAGAGAAAATAATTTGGCTTGTGCTTGGTTTCATGACCTGCATTAGGAGGATAAAATTACACTTAGATCCTGCCCTTACAGAAAATGATGTAAGTTTTACACGAACAAAGGAATAACATTTGAAATTGATCCTTCCACAGTGCCAGGACATGCACTGGACCCCACAGAGGTCTTATTTCAACCCCAATATTCTATGATAGTGAGGCATCACAGACCTAGAGGGGATGAATTTTAACAGACCTTCCTGGGAACTGTCAAGTCCAATCGGCTGATTTATCAATTAGCTTTTCATTGTGATAGAAAGCCTTACTACAGAGAGACTTTCATATTTAGTTTTTTCAAGCTCTCCATGCTTGCTCTGTTTTAGTAAGAAATGACCTTCATCCACTAGTTGTCCTTCTGGAAGGTGGTATATGCAAACACTTTAAAGTAAAGTGCTTGATTCTTGGATCATAATTTAGGGATGGTGGAGTAAGAAATATGCCCTTGACTGAAGTAATGTATTGACTCCTTAAATTGAAATACTTTATAAATAGAATTAATGGCATCATGATGACAGATGGTCAAATGAATAGAAAAGATAAACTAGAAAAATCAGGTGACCTGGGGATATAGGTCTAGTTTCTTTACTTGCTGTTCAACATTTTCAATAACCAGGTAAATGGATGTATAAAACTTACTCTTTTTTTGCATCCACATAAGATACTCAGGGAAGAAAATTAAGGCTAATATTTTGAAGGTCTGAGTTAAATTTAAAAATAAATTTGAGCACTCCATTTCAGATATTTTTCTAGCCTCCCCCCATCTCCTTAAAAGCTTTGATAGGACCTGTTCAAATCTTGTCTCTATTCTTAACCACCTGTGTGAAGTCTCTTCAACTTGCCTCATTTTCCTTACCTGAAAAATAAGGGGTATGGACCAGATAATGTCAAGGTCCTCTCTAGGTCAAAATCTATGCCCTTATGACTCCATGAACAGGAGTAGAGAGCCCAGTATGCTATAGTCCATAGCAGAAGCCTCACAATAGGAAGTGTCCCATAAATATATAAAGAATGAATGAACGGATGGATGGGAGAAAACACCAGAGCCGGTTAGCCTTCATCCTATATTCAGAACTTCACTATATGAACAAATTGTAACATAATGGAGGAGACAGAATAAAGATTTATATAGTACCTATTTTGTGCCCAGTATTGTGCTAAGCACTTTACAATTATCATCTGATTTGATCCTCACAAGAACCCTGTAAAGTACATGCTGTTATTTCCCCCATTTTACAGTTGAGGAAACTGAGGCAAACAGAGGTTAAATGACTTTGCTCAGTGTCTGAGGCCACATTTGAATTCTTCCTGACTCCAGGCGCAACACTATATCCACTGAACCACCTAGCTGTCTACAACATGACCAAAAACAAAGGAAAAAAGAAACCAAAAAGCAACTCTGAAGTTTCACCTCAGATTAAGCACAGAAAGTGCAAATACCACCACTTACCACAGTGGCTGGAACATAACAGTGCTTAATAAATAACTTGATTTAACTTGATCTTACTCAGGCATAATAATATTCATAATCATAATAATAACTAAAATACATAAAACAATTTAAATTTTGCAAAGTCCAGTACACATTTTATGTCATTGTATTTCGGGAGTTTTACTTAAGAAGAAACTGTGGTAGACAGATATTAAGTGATTTGCCCAGGTGCACACAACTATTGTAGCTGAAGTAAGATTTGATCTCAGGTCTTCCTAACTACAGATCCAGTGTTCTATCAACTATCGTACTAAGCAGCCTTGAAGACCAGAAATACCGGAAAGAGAGAAAGGGAAAGTAAAGAGAATCTTTTGATCTTGGTTTCTTGGAAAATTTTTGATAGAATATTTTTTTAATTTATGGAATAAAACAAGCATTTCTGTAACATAGTAAAATAAAAAAAGATATTGCACATGAAAGTGCAAATCTACTATATTAAGGCCAATACTACTAATGAGCTAACTTTTTGTCTCCCCATTTTCTACATCCAGGAGAATTTGTTCTATTCCTTTTTTCACCATATACAACTTGCCCTTCTTTCCTTCCAAATCTACGTAGATTGGGGTGCAATGATGAGACAGAATAAAAATGTTCTTAAAATACTAATTTTTACTTATTTATTTGCCTCTATTCAGCAGTTTGATAAGAAGTACTTTACTTTAAGCAGACCTGGTCCACAGAATCACGGTGCTGGATATGATCTCATAGATTAGCCTAACTCCATAAGTTTACTCATAAGGCAACTGGTGCTCAGAGATGTTAAGAAATGTGCTTACATATTACAAGTTAGTAGCAGAGGAGGCAGGACTAGAACCCTGTAGTCCATTGCTCTTATCTATATAGTCAATTGCTACATCAAAGGTGGGCATGATCCATTATTTACAGAATCACGATAATATATGGGTTCCAGAAGTCTTAGTGAATTTTTAATTGGCTAAAGCTTAAAGCTGCATTAGGACTTTTGAGACACCTTGCATTTCTTGAAATGAAAAGCTCTATTAAAGCATTTAAAATAAAAATGTTTATACAATACTTCTTTAATACATAACTCCTATCCAAAAGGAAGTTTACCTAGAGGTAAACCCACTTATTCCTAAGTCATTTTTTTTGCCCTGTTTTTTTAGGGACCCACACTAATATGTCCATTTTAGAATGTCGTCTGCATGAGAAAAGTGATCGTGCCTTTTCTTCACTTGTAATATTCATACATATGTGTATATATGTATGTCATTAAATGTTTATGGAGGCTATTATCATAATGAAAACTTGGGAGAGAGGTCAGAATGACGCGTATGGTTCAAGTCCAGCAATGTACAATCATAAAATGGGGAAATTCCTGACTTATGTTAAAAGAATAGCCTGAAGTAGTTTAAGGTGATGGAGTGACCTTTTAGTCAACAGTATAAAGAAATTGAAAAATAAAGCAAAATAAAGCAAAAACAAATTAAATAAAGATTCAAAAGTATATAGAGGAGCAGCTAGGTGGCACCGGCCCTGGAGTCAGGAGGACCTGAGTTCAAATCTGGCCTCAGACACTTGACACACTAGCTGTGTGACCTTGGGCAAGTCACTTAACCCCAATAGCCCTGCCTTCCCCCCTCCAAAAAGAAAAAGAAAAAAGTATATAGAAACTGTGAAATTATTTTCTCATAATGGCAATGAGAAAGTTATAGGGTAAGAGGAAGTGTAGCATAGTGGTTAAAGAGCCTGGCTTGCGGCCAGGAAGACCTGGATTCAAGTCTTACCCCTGACATGTAATGGCTGTGTGACTCTAGGCAAGTCACAACTTCTCAGTGGCATAAGTAGCTTCCTAAAATTTTAAGTCACAGAGAAGGTACCAACCTGTACTGGTGGAAGGTGTTTGCTCATTCATCATTTCTTTATAACAGTGGAATTAAAGGTTCAGTCCCCATCTCTCTTTGCATTCTACTCCCCTCCAAAATTCAGAAGTATAGTATATAGGAACTGTGAATTATCTTTTATGTTAGTATGAAATTTGCTGGAGAGTAAGAACCTGACTATAAACTATGAATTCCATAAACTAAAAATGAGGGAGAGAATTTAGAATGCAAAAAGGAAACAACTTTTGGAAAATAGAACCTGTGAGGAAAGCCTAAAAGTCTATTTAACCTTGAGAAGTAACTATGTTTTAGTGAGAAGTAACTATGTTTAGAGAAGTAACTATGTTTTAAATGCTCTTAGTTAGCCTTCTGAAGGGGAGTTTTCCGTTATGCAACAGGTAGACTAAAGGAGCTCTTGGGTCCTTTCTAACTACAGTTTTATGACCCTATATGTATGTGTCTTTTACAAAAATCCAGTTGTATCACTGTATGTGATTTTATGTATATATATATATATATACGTATATATATAATATATGTACATATATATGATGTATACACACATATCTACATAATAAGTACAGACAGAAGGACATATGCACACATATAATTATGAAGCACACACATGTTTGCAGCCAGTAATATCTAACAATAACAACAATAACAATGATAACTAGCATCTATACAGGGCTTTAGGGTTTACTAAGCATTTTTCATGTTTCAATTGATCTTTACAACAACTCTATGAAGCAGGAATTATTATTATCCACATTTTACAGATGAAGAAACTGAAGCTGAGTGAGCATAAGTGACTTGTTCAGGGTCACATAGCTAGTAAGTACCTGACACATTATTCAAACTCAAGTCTTCTTGACTCCATGTCTGCAAGTCTATCCACTAAAGCATTTAGCTGCCATGTATCTCTGATTCTGTTGGTAGAGGTAGTTTCCTCATTTGGAATTCCCTATGCCAATGAAGTAGGTATTATTGTTATTAATTTAGAAAGAAGAAGAATAGTTCACAAGCTTATAAATGCTTAAGAGTTTCAAAGTACTTTCCGCACAACAGACTTGTGAGATGCATAGGAACGTGGATTTAAAACTCTTAACCCTTCATTTTACCAGTGAGGAAAGCAAAACCAAGAAAGGTTAAAGGTAAATATACATATATACACATATTACATATATATGTGTGTATAATGTATGTATGCATGCACACACTGATACATATAATTGGATCTTTGAAAAACTCCATTAAATATTAAGTGATAAATTAAAAGTGCATATCTGTCATCGACTCAAACTTTCTAATAAATGTAGCATGTTAGTTCACTAAATTTACATTAACATTACTTTTTTACATATTTAAAATAAAGATGATATAAGGATGTGAACTCTTGCATAAAGATATTTTGTACATACTATTTTTAAAAAACAGATTTCCTACAAAGTTGAACAAGTAACTATTGGAATGAATGGCTTAGATCTTGATTCATATAGCTTCCGAAGGCACAAATTTTATTGATGACCTACTTCATGCTCTGATGCAAACTTTCACATTATAAAAGGTCATTTAGCAAATGAGGTAATGATGTATTCATTGGTTTCACAATAGAGGAAAGAGTGATGATCTCATTCTTGAGTGGGCAAAGAACTCAAAAATATCAAGGGATTTTATTTTTCTTTTCATTAGTAGGAAGCAGGTTCCTAAGTCTTATCTCAAAAAAATCTCATTTTCATAAAACAGCATTGATAGGAACAATCATTATTAGATTAAGATATATTGAACTTTAGTAATATAACTATACTTTCTTACAGCACTGGTTATTACATTCTGTAAATATGTTATTTATGCATTCTTGGTTCTAACTTAGTAAAAAAAAATAACTAATTTGAAAAGAAATCTAAAAATACCTATTTGTCATACAATTAGTTTGTGTTTAATTTTAAAATTCCCTGGCTGCACAATATTTGCCACAAAAATTTCCCTGAGGTTTCTTGCTGTCTCTCTTTCTTTCTCTCTCTTGCTCTTGCT
The DNA here is from genome assembly GCA_028646595.1 of Phalanger gymnotis. NCBI lineage: Eukaryota > Metazoa > Chordata > Mammalia > Diprotodontia > Phalangeridae > Phalanger > Phalanger gymnotis. The sequence goes on along the minus strand of CM053623.1, from coordinate 129,064,289 downwards.
CTCATCCTCTTTTCTTCCCTCTGTCTTTTCCTCTATCTCCCCCTCTCCCACGCTACTTTCTCCTCCCCAAATTGTAATGTCATTAATTCTTTTTCTTTTCTTCCAAGAAAGGAAAAACAAACACTCTCTACTAGAGAATGAATGTGCATGAATGGGGAGAATATGTATATTCACACATATACATATATATATACACATATACATACATACATACATACATACATACATACATACATACATACATACGATGCTTATATGCTCCAACCAATGTGCAAAGTTCTGGGGATAAAAATACAAAAATAAAGCCAGTCCCTGACCTCGAAGAGCTTCAATTTTTTGGTAGAGTAAGAATTCTTACCCTTTTTTGTACCTGGAGCACTTTAGTAGACTGGTGAAGCTTATGGGTACCTTCTCAGAATAATGTTTTAAAAATGTTTAGGATTACAAAGAAAATCAATCACAGTAAAAACATAATGTTCTCTTATGTTCTCTCTCTCTCTCTGTCTGTCTTTCTCTCCCCTTCTTTTCCTCTCCCTCCCTCCCCCCCTTTAGTAATGCCAAGTTAAGAACATTTATAATAGAGGGAAACAAGACATATAGGGGAGTGGTGGCCAGGGACACTCACTTGTTACTGAAAGTTACAGACATTAATTTTGGGGCCATAGGGGATGAGACTGACTCACCCCAATTGCAGGAACAATTACAGCATTGATTTAATCATGTTTTCAGAAATGGAGATAAGAGAATGGTGGCAAAGAGAGGGCAAAAAAGGAGTTGATAAGGCTCAGAAGGAAATGGCTGGAGACTACAGAGTGAAGTGAAAGTCTATGGCATGGGCTCTAATGAAACTAGTAAGCAAGGAATGGTAGTAACCAACCTGGACAGTGAGGAGCCAGGGGGAAGCCCCAGAGCATGCGCTCTAGTGTGGACTGCAAGGAAGTTGTGGGGGTGGGGGGAGTATTGAAGAAAAGGCCAGAGAATAGGGAATGAAACTGATCATCATTAATGTCTAGTCTTAATGAAGTTACTGGGGTACTCCAAGCTTGAATGACTTGCCACTGGGTAACAGAGTCACGTGTATTGAAACACATACTTGAACGCAGGTTCCTTGAACACAAGATTTCTTTCCATTGTTCTAGACTGCCAAGGTCCTTCTCTGACTTTTCATCATTAAAAAGAATCACTGACTATGGTCAAAATGGGAAATCTAATGAAGTGGCTATTAATCATTGACCAATTTCCCAAAACAGAGGGGATAATGACTGGGAACTGTTCTTTAAAAAAAGAAAACTCCTCTTTCGTCATGACCTAAACAAAAAAAAAGGACACGCTATAGGGGAACATTTGCAACTAAGAGAGAAACTGGCTAATGTTTCAAAGAAAAAAATCTTTCTGTCATATGCAATGAGTAATTATTTTAACAATAGTAGTAGTAACAATTCTCATGCATATAAAGCTTTAAAATTTTTAAAAGTATTTTCCTCACCGACGCCCTGTGATACACATAAGTTTCCAGAATTGCAGATTTAGAGCTGATAGTTGTTTCTCTAGTTCGATTCCTTCGTTTTACACATGAGGAAACCAAGGCCAAGAGAGGTTCAATGATATGTTCAGATTCATACAGCTATCAAGTGGCTCATTACACATAAACTGTGTCAGTATTTTAAATATTTATCATCAAAAAGATTTCTCGTGCAAAATAACTATTTTGTTATGGTAGATTCATTTCAGATACATTCTATGATACACTTTATAGGACAGGACAATTTAAGAAATAATGAATCTTCTGATTTCTAGTTCAGTGAATAAAATCTGGAATTATGAATCAATAACTTGGCAATTCCCTTGGTCTGTTTTTATTTTTTAAATATTCTATTCCAGATCCTTCTTAAAGATCATTAAATGATTTCTTTCGAATATTTAGTAGGAGCTTTTGAAAACTGTATGAATTAAAATCTATTTAATATTAGAAAGATCAGATTGATAAGTTATAGTTATTTCCTTTTATAGAAAATCCATTTAAAAGTGAGTTACATAATATTTGAAGATATTTGAAAAAACAATATAACCACATTTTATGGGGATGAGGTTTCAAAGCTAAAAAAGAAGTGAAAGCCAGGTATAGTTCAAATTACCCTTGGAATTCCCTTAAGTCATCAACAATAACTTACAATACTATAAATATAGTTGGAAAGGAGCTGAAATCTCTTTAAAGGAAAGTAATCTATATCAGAGAACTATAGACCTGAGTTATTTGTTATAGAAAATGAATGTAAATTATATTTTTCACTATACTCAGTTAATCTGTTGATCAAGGTAGAAGGAAGAACCAATTCTTCAAGTAGAAGGGGAAAATAGGTAAATACTTAACTATCAGGAAAATTTTTCAAGGGAAAATACTTGAAAGAGCTTCACACATATGCTACAGATCATAGGTACATCATAGATACATAGGTACACACATCTATGAGATTGGAATCCCCATTCACGTACCTTTTACTCCTTCTGTGCTTCACCACAAGGCAGAGAGCACTGTAGAAAATCATACCACCACCATAGTGGTATTTTAGCTTACAAGTAATATGCTTTATTGTAAGTAGAGGGCAGCTAGTGCCAGGCCTAGAGTCAAGGGCACCTGAGTTCAAATGTGGCCTCAGACACTTATTAGCTGTGCAACCTTGGGCAAGTCACTTAACCCTGTTCACCTCAGTTCTTCATTTATATAATGATCTGGATAAGGAAATGGTAAACCACTCCAGTATCTTTGCCAAGAAAACCCCAGATGGGGTCACAAAGAGTTGGACAGGACTGAAAAGACTGAACTGTAACTCCGAATTAGACAATAACAACATGAATTGGATTCAGCCCAGGAACAGCAAACACAGTTCTATCTTGAGCCTGCTGAGTAGAATTTAGGATTCTGTCAGTATTATTTAAAATATTACTTCTCTTTCCTCTGTCTGTCTCTCTCTGTCTCTCTCTCTCCTCTCTCTCTCTCTCTCTCTCTCTCTCTCTCTCTCTCTCTCTCTCTCTCACACACACACACACACACACACACACGCAGACACACACAGACACACACACACACACACACATTTTAGTAATGTTGCTGAGCTTGTAATTCAAATCATGAAATTTTCATATGGCTATAATGTGACACCAGTATAACAAAAGAAAGAACGAAGTTTAAGCATTTTTTTTTCTGATTTGATTAAAACAAAAGGAGGAAGGGCAACAATGTTTTATTTCTCTTCAAATGAATAATTCTGGGTGGGTGAATAAGAAATAACCCCTGTACCCAGTGACTAATAAAGCAACATTTACAATAAGATTTGCATGCTCTTATACTGTAATGATTATCATTTTAAAACTAGCTTTTTGCCTTCGAGCTATCGGGGGAAAGACCTACAGGAAAATTACTGTCGAAATCCTCGAGGGGAAGAAGGGGGACCTTGGTGCTTCACAAGCAATCCAGAGGTACGCCATGAAGTCTGTGACATTCCTCAGTGTTCAGAAGGTAAATTAACATTAATGCATGGTGGGACACTGTTTCCCTTTAATGTGGAAGTCTAACCCTCGTGACTGTTAATAGTAACTAATCAAATTACCAATAGAAATGGGCATTAGAAGTGGAGTCCTGTTTATATGTGATTAATTTGGAGATTAATCTTTAAAAGGATTGTTAAATATGGAGGGAATATAGTTCTAGTTCGAATGCCAAATAATGAACATGGTTCTCTCCTGCAGGTGGAAATAGGAGCTGGCTGAGTTAAACCCCACAGAGAGAGCCTTGAGGTAGCTTCAGGAATCCCTTCTGGGGGAGGAGAGGAGAGGGAGAAACTCTCTCTTTCATTCAGGGGTATGCACGTGTGCACACACACACATTGCTCCTCCTCGCTTCAGCCCCTTCCTTACAATTCCCAAAGGGGCAGGTTAGGGAGTAGACCTGTTAGTCACGTATCAATTCCACTCACCAGACAGCTGCTTCTGTGGAAGCTTTGTCCTGGAAGACACCGGAGAAGAATATAGGATTGGGACAATGTAAGCCTTTTTACTCTGTGTGCTTTGGAGGACATGGTACTTGTGCTTTACTGGACATATGGGGAGCACTAAGCACGACACAGAATATTATCTGAGAGATGACAGTAGTGGTTCCCAAGCTTTCTTGATTGAAGGCACCCTAAATCCATTTTTTACCTCCTCCCACAGCATAAATGGGCATTGTCCATGCTATTGCAGTGGAAATCTGAATGACTCACAAGATGGAAGAATAAGCATTTCAGCATTGTCTGTGGTTTTATTTACTTAGGTCTATCTGGCTGCTAAAATAGCTGGAACCATGAATTTTGTCAGAAATTCAACATTTTAAAAATCATACATCCAAAACATGAATTCTGTTGTATTAGGAATTCAATGTTTTTTTTTTCTTTTTTAAGTACTCAGGGGTTTACTGGAATGGTGCCCATGTTTTCTAGCAAGATGTTTCATTAGTTTGCTGTGAACCAAAGGCCTTGTTTGACAATTTTCCTCCACATGCATTCGTTTGATATTAGGATGATTTTCATCACTATCATTGTTGGATCATTGTTATAAAGTAATATTTTTTATTGTTCGTTGATTTAAAGTTAATTTAACTTTGTGCTAGAGCCAGTTCCATTTTTGCTTTGTAAACTATCACTTTCCATTCCATATCACATTCTGTTCATTATAACTTTCTCCATGTTTTCTTTAAAAAAATAAACTTGTCTGTGGTAACTATGAACAAGTCTGTTTTGTATGAACAAGGGTATAACAAAGCATTTGAAGTAAATTTACACATGGGACAGAAGTTCCTATTTTTAGAGGGTCTCCATTGCTACAGTTTATGTGCAGAAGTTCTGAGCTGTCCCTCAAATGTACTGACTTCAGTCAGATGACTGGCTGGCTGGCTGCTTGACTGACTGACTAGCATAGACTATTAGAGGGGAAGTGAAAGCAAAGAGCACTTTTCTGGCTTCCTTTATCTTATTAGCCTATGAACTTTTGGTCTCTGAATTGTTTGCATTCATCCCCACTCACTCGGAAAAGAAGGCTTAAAATTAGAAGTGAGAATAAAGAGAAGACTAAGCGATGACCCTACTTCCCTCCCCATTTCATCCCCATATCACTACAGCTTACAGTCACTTATTTTGAAATTATTATAAATATGAAATAGAAATACAATAGAATATTTGGGAGCTTGGACTAATCTTTATAGACTAATCCTGCAGCTTGAAGAACCTGTGCTATTTGAATTGATGTTATAATAAACCATGTTTTAAAATGGTTGTAATGCAGTTCCAATCACAAAAGGATGTTCAAACTTATTTCTGTGGAAAAACCCAACATTAGACATTATATAGAATTTATTTAGCAGCTGGGAAAAATACCTCCAAATAAAAAACTTTTAACTAGAACCTGTAGTGAAAGTCTCCTACCCAGGTATGCATATCATTACTATTATTGTTATTTTTATAAAAAAAATAAAATGAGACAGATTCAAAGATATCTGTTGCTCATGCTTCAATTTGCCCAATAGTTGATTCATCATTTAAAATACAAGGTTTGTATTTGTTTTTATGTTTCATGGGTTGGCCACCATCACCAAAATACTTGTGACCTATGTCATATTTCTAGTGAGGAACCTCTTGGAATTTAGTAAGACTGGTCCCTGCAGCAGATGAAATCTGTTATTGGGACCATATTGAAGGCTTTCCAGCTTATTAAGACACAAGCTTATTTTTAATGGTATATCCTTTTAATATACAAAGTGACTTTCATATTATGATAAAGCATTATTTTCTATTCTGGAACAAATGATTTGATACAGTTTTTGCAAGTTCAACTTCTAAGATGGTAGTGACTAACCTACTAATGAAATAGTAAAAATTGTTTTAAATTTAAGTGAAATCTGTTATAAACTAGATTTTTACCATTAGATGTCAATTATTCTTTTCTTTGAAATTTGAATCTTTCACATATAAGTTCTATTAACTGAAATGACAAATGTTCTCTCAGAGCACTAAGAACTGTTGCACACGATGTAAGGAAAACACAACTTTTATTTAATAGACAAAATTTGACACAGCAAACTCAATCTAGAAAATAAGAACTAAAAAATAAAATCATAAGCATGATTACAACATACATCTTTAAAAAGTTTTTCAAACGAAGGAGTTCTGTCATTATCTGTTGTTCTCTACAATATTCTTAAAGTCCCCCCATCAATGAATTTCTACTAATCCTTATTACATGTTTTCCATACTCATTTAGGGTCATCCATTTAAGGAAAGAAATAAGTTAACTCTATGTTTATGTGTGAAGTTTTTGAAATGATGTTAACAACCCAAAAGAAGTTAAAAGAGAAACTGTCATGTGCTTTATACAAATAAACATCAGAATGATTTTATCTACCTGAAGATGTTCTTTCCTAGCACAATATAATAAAACTTAGTAAGGGGATTAAAAAATAGCATAGGCATAGCTACAGAATATTTACAAATTATTCTTTTAGGGTATAAACACAGATCATTTATGTTTTTATAGCGGACAACTCATGGAACACAAAACAGATCTGTTCTTTTTTTGTTTGTTTGTTTATTGCTGCCATCAGAAAAATGTTAAAGTTGCATCAGTCTTTATGGGATTTTTTTCCTGCACTTTAGGCCCATCATTTAGGTCATGTCTTTTCCTACCAAAAGAAGGCTACCTAAAAACAGAACACTTTATTTGGCTTGTGTTTATATGGCTGAGTACAACACTATATTTTGATCTTTTAAAGTGAAGGATTCATTGTTGTTGTTATAGAGATAGTAAAGATTATATCGATGCCTTTAAAATAAGTGGAGCAGCCAGTAGCAAAATGAAAGGGCCATACTTATCCTTTTCAGTGTTATAGAACTATTGCCACCTGCTGGGGTCCTTTAGTAGGAAGTCCTGTGCCACACCATTCCAGCCAAATTTGATTGAGATCTTGTGGACATGAAGTGGGGAAGAGAAGATACTCCTTTGGTTTATTCTTCTCTCATTTTCTTGCCGTGCATTGGATTACTGAAGGTGGTCCTCCTGTGTCTGACTAGAAACATGGGTTAGGGAAAAGTTTCCTAAAGAACTAAATGATTCAAGCTACTCACCTTAGGCAAGATGATGAAGCCATTTTTCCTTTCTACCTCTTATCCTTCTCTTTGGCTCAGCTGGGTAAGTATCTAGTAGAGATCCCCTATCACTATTTAGAAAGGGAAGGGGGGGGAATGCTAAAGGGTATAAGTGATTACATTTAAAATTGAGTTTTCTGATTGTGTGCATGTGTATGTGTATGTGTGTGTGCATATTTAGATGTAATATATATATATATAATCTAAATATGTGTATGTGTGTACATGCAGTTAGATCTTAGATCTCAGGGATATTGTCCAAATTTCTTAGACTGACTTTCAAGACTTTTTATTTTTTGAATCTGATGCCACTCTACCTAATTGCATCTATCACTATTCCCCTCCCCACAAGCACCCTCAGCTATTAATCCTGTCTGTTCCTTCAGCAGGCTCATTCTTTTTACTTAGGGTGTTTTCCCCTCGGCACCTCTGAACACGTTTTTTTCCCAGCCCTCTCCTTCCTTTCCCTGCCTCTCCTGTTTCTCTGACTCCTCTTCCTGTCCATATTCTAAGGCCCATCTTAAATCATACCTCCAGTATTATGCCTTCCCTGATCTCAGTTGCCCATTTTATCTTGCAGAACTTACCTTTATAACATATTCTGGCATGTAATCATAAACTACTATGATGGACAATCACATTTCTCCTATTATGTTTGTAAATCTTGCTCCTCCAACTAGATTATAGGTTCCATAAACATAGGAGTCTTTATTTATATTTATTTTTATAGCCTTTCTCCATACCTTTTCTCCAACCCTCACAGCACTTACTATAATATTAAGTACAAAGCATGTGTTCAATAAATAATAATGAGTTTGATTGTAATAGCCAACATGCATATAGTACTTTACAAAATGCATTATATTTATTATTTCACTTCATTCTCACAATGCTAATGTATGGGTCAATTCTTGTTATTGTGTCAAAATATTAGGGAAAAGTTATACCTGTAAGAGAAAGACATAGGAGACCTTATATTTGAGTATTATATACATATTGCTTATATGAGATGATGGAACTTTCCATAGTTATGCTAAGAAAAGGCAGGAACAAAGAGAATTTCACTTTATTTTGCATAAAAACACCCAGCAAAGTATAGAAGTATTGGAACTACATAATCGTGTGAACCATTCATATGTGAAACTGGAATGTGCTGACACCTGACCTATCTGAGGGATATCGTTGTGAAAATGAGTCACGTAGAGGACTTAGGTCAATCCAAATGGCTTCAGCAGTGTGCTATTAGCCTCCCTCATTTGCATAGTAGGTACTTACAGAATTCAGGAGTCTGGGGCTTCTTAGTATCAAGGTAAAGGAAAGACTGAATCAATGCTTTGTCTTGGTGTACAGATTAGACCACAAAGAAATGAATGAGAGTGGGGAAACGAAGTGGTGATATGTTTATACCTAAAACACTGTTATAATAAAATGATTAATAAAAGCTCATATATTGCTGAATCTAACCTTTGAGTTTTACTTGTTTATCACTGGAGCAGATTGAATTTGAAGACGATCAGTTTTTCTCCAGTCTAATATCAAGAGACATCCAATTTACCTGAAATAATAGCAGTAGACCTCAAACAAATTATGTAATGGTTACAAACCAATTTTTCTGGAAAGAAAAACACTGACGTTGTTCTTCCGCGTGTATGGTAAACCACAGCATCATTTGATCATTTGATGAGTCCCATATTCAGTTAAGGAATGGTCAAGACAGAAGACTAGAAAATGATGGATTTATAGTTCTCAGTATAACATTTGTGAAGCAACTCCATTGTCTAAAACAGACATATTAATTTGCTAGGTAAGCTGTTTATGAATAGGGATTGTTTCATCGTTGGTCTTTTTATTACCAGCACCTAGCAAATTTATTGTTCTGTAAAATGTGGAATACAAAAGGCCCCACTTAATGATCTAGAAGGCCACATGTGGCCTCAAGGCTGCAGGTCCCCCACCCGTGACCTAGCACAATATCTGACACATAGCAAATGCTTAATAGATGCTGGCTAGCTCACAGATTCAGCTTATGCTTTTTAAGAGGTGATGGTACACTAAATTAAACATAGGGCAGCTTGTGTTATGTGATTTTATAATAAGAATTAAATACAATATCTACATGCAAGACAAATTTCAGAGAAATCCTATTTTGGTCAACATTATTATCAACAGAGTCTGTGGATCAGTGGAATGCTTTAAAAGTATGTCTATTGTATAACACGTAGTTTCTGACACAAGACAGTGTTCCCACTTCCTAAATTGGTTGGTTACTTTTCTGTGACGTCCACTTTGGGTATCTGGCTTTTATTTTATTATAACCTGTTGGATCATTATAGAGTGAATAACATACTCTGTGTCAATAATTGAGATGGTAAACAATCGTGTTTTAGGACTTCTGAGGGGAAAGTAGCACTGGAAGAGGCTTAAATTCTCAGTCTTCTAGATGCTTTTTGCACGGCGATTAAGTTCTCATTTTGTTCTTGATCTAGTTAAAACATCCAAATCTTAGATACTTAGTACTTCACATTCAGGGTAATCTGACACCATACTAAATATGTTTTAAATTTAAGGTTTTAAATTTGATTTCACAATACACCATCTACTATTACACTATTCTGAAGCTGACTGAAAGGATATTTTTACACTAACATTTAAAAAAACCCAATTTTATAACATCCTGAGCCAGAGTACAGTATTAAAGTATCATTTTAAAAAAATTCATGGTTGAAAAGATTGATGTTTTAATACAATAGTGATGTCCTTTTTGTGTTGTCTTAGGCTACAAACATGCTAATATTTACTTTTCTTTTGGTAGTTGAATGTATGACTTGCAATGGGGAAAGTTACCGAGGTCCCATGGATCATACTGAATCAGGCAAGATATGTCAGCGCTGGGATCATCAGACACCACACCGACACAAATTCTTGCCAGAGAGGTAAAGATGTCTCCTGATTTTGTGTTGGCTCTAGTTTTCAAAGTTCTCCTTTGACATTCCCACTTTGGGGATGCTATTGACTGTACCAGTAGACCAATAAACACAGAGTCAGAAACCTCCCCTTAATATGTATGATACTTTTGACACAGTTCTCAGGACCATCAGAGTTCTGGGAAAAGGAGTTCATGATGAGGACATAATTACAGAGTTATAGCTCCATCTGGCACTAACTCAAGCCCCCAGTGGTTGGAATTCTCACCATCAGGATAGTTCTGGGGACAATGCTATCAGATAGGGTATGGTAGAACATTTACATGACTCATTTCCCTAGCTCTTGCATATCTTGCAGAAAGGGGGAGGTATGGAAGAGGAAGATTCATTAATAGTCCTGCAGGTCTGAACTACAGGAGCAGAGAATAAATTGACTACTACTGTTAATACTGGCCTTTCTGTCCCTCTAGAGCAGATGGTGTTGTATAGCGAAAGGCATGCTGAATTTAGAGCCAGAAAAATTGAGTTTAAATCCCAGTTTTGTAATTTATTACCCATGTGATCTCGAGCAGGTTATATTCTTTTGGTGTTTGGTTTCCTTATCTATAAAATGAGGGGTATGGACTAAATGACTTTAAAGATCCCTTTAAACTCTGAATCTATAATCCCACGAAATAAGATTCTTCCTTTTTTAGTGACGTGCCTTTTCTGAGTCACATATATTATTAATCCCGGGAATATCTCTACAGGTGATACAAAGTGGAGACTTAAAACAAACACAAACCTAAAGTGCAGAGTTGTTCTGATTAACTAGCCAGGCTGATGTTTATGTGGAAATTATGCAGTAAAGATGCATGCAAAATCCTGTTTTTTTTTTCTCTCTGAGAGGCAGTTTGGGCCTGAATTATTCTGATAATTGTCTCCATTATCCATTTCACTTTGCCTTGAAATCTTGTGGTTTTTTGAGTAAGTTTCTTCAATTTTAAATATGTGAACAAAAATTCAATCAAATAAATTATAAGGAAACTTCATTTCCTCTTTTGTTTGGCATTTACTGAGCCATTTGTTTGGTCCTTTTCTAATTAAACCCCTACTTTAAAAATGACACCTCCCTTTTAGGTACTACCACAGGGAATGTGGTAACAATTAAAATCAAGCAATGATGTCAGACTGCTAAGTTTAATGGAGAAGAAAGCAATACATAAGTATTTGCTTTTTTACTACTGGGAGGGTGAGGACATGACCTCGAAATGCTCTATTAGCAGAATCAAGGTGTCATTAATAATGGAGCTATTGAAACATATTTTCAATTTAAACTTAGATGTCCTACAAGAGGACCAGTTTTCTTAAAGAGTATTCTATGGCAGGTCATGTTTATGTAATCCATTTTTAATTGGGTTCTATGAGATAGGCATTCAGTTTTGTCTTTGGTTCTGGGCCACCAGAAATGCCTTAAATAATTAACAGAGTTAACCCTATCTGGCACCCCACACACAATAGCATATGAATATCAACCTCATGGTTGATAGGTAGCAAATTCTAATAATGCACAACCCCAGGAAACCTCCCTTTTCTTGGCTCACGGGATCTGTGCTTAGTTGAAAAGCACTCCTTGAACAGAGGGCTGGGTGGTGTTTCCAGGCAGATTTACATGACACGTTTCTTGGTGTGGTTTGCAGATATCCTGACAAGGGCTTTGATGATAATTATTGCCGAAATCCTGATGGCAAACCGAGGCCATGGTGCTATACTCTTGACCCTGACACCCCTTGGGAGTACTGTGCAATTAAAACATGTGGTGAGTTAGAGACAAATTTATTGCTTCCTTTTCCTCTTGAGGGCTGGGTCTAAGTGGACAATTATCCATGAGATAGGTTAACAGCTCATTCCACCCATTCTTTGAATTTTACTGTTTTTTTTTTATTTTAAAAAATTTTCATGATAGTATTCACTTTTTTACATGCACACAATGTCATTGTCATCAAAGTACTTTATACCTATAATTTCATAAGCAAGGTAATATTCTTCATCATATCAGTGGATGAACATATAGAGAGAAATTGAGGTTAATGGACATGTTCAAGGTCTCAGAGTCAATGGAGAAGTCAAAACGGAGACCTCTGTTTCTCTGCTTCGGTCCTACACTCTTTCTGTTAGAGAACATTTTCTCCCCAGAGAGAATCCATGTGCTGCCAATATACCTTGGGCTCTCTCTTGATGAATGACATATATAGGAATTAAGGATAATAAGCATAATAGAAACTTCTAACACCTTGAGCGCCCCGCTACCTAATCCTAGTCTAGCTGTCTGCTCTCATATGCAGTTTGCACCACACAATTCCAGTTTAGCCTGCCTTTTTGCAGCTCTCCTTCAGCATCCCCTTGCCTTCACATAAGTCTTTGCACAGGCTGTTTCATGACTCAACTCAATTTTTTTTTTAAAAAAAGCATTCATTAAGTACTTACTGTGAGCAAAGTACTGTGATAAGCACTGGAAACAGAAAGCCTTAAATAAAATTTTCTGCCCTTAAGGTTGGGAGGGTTGGGGGAAGGGGAGTTGTGTTATCTGCACTGGCAAATAGAATAAAAGATAATTTTGGGAGGGAGAATCCACGTAACAAACTCTCTTTTGTTTCCTAAAATCACAGTTCTTGGCCCTGTCCTACTTTCTCTGGTCAATTCTCCCAATTTTAAAGGATTAAATGTCTGCCCTGTACAATGTGAGAGGCAGTGTGCTATAGTAAATAGAAGGCCAACCTTAAAGACAAGATCTGAGTTCAAGCTTTGGCTTTGATATATAATAGCTGTAAGTCACAACCTTTAATTCTTTAAGATGATTATTCACAGATGAGTTGCCTATCTACATTAGTGGAGGGAGTTTCCATATCATGGAGATCTAAAATGGATAAAAGCACAGATCAAGAAACTTCTCTCTACCTACTCTGACATCCTTCCCACCCCCCCCCCCCAAAAAAGTTAGGCATTGTGGGCATAAACATATGAATACACACATATATGCATTCACATACATACATATAATACCTATATAAAGGTGTTACTGGAGTTAGGGGGAAGCTAAGAATTAATGACCCTGAACCCCCACCTCTTAACCTTCATCCGCCTTAACCCTTCCCCTCCCATGTCTTATCGTAACTCTTTCATTTCTTTGGGCACTATGGGATTCCTTATCTATGTTGAGTTGGTTTTCAGTCATATTTGACTCTTTATGACCCCATTTGGGGTTTTCTTGGCAAAGATACTACTGTGGTTTGCCATTTCCTTCTCCAGCTCATTTTACAGATGAGGAAACTGAGGCAAACAGGGCTAAGTGACTTGCCCAGCTTCACACTGCTAGTAAATGTCTGAAGCTGGATTTGAACACACACAGATGAGTCTTTGACTCCAAGCCAGCATTCTCTATACTGTGCCCCCTAGCTACAACTGTGCCGTTAGCGACCCAAAAGTTGTTCATTTTTTTAGTCATGTCCAACTCTTTGTGACCCCATTTGGGTTTTTCATGGCAAATATACTAGAGAGGTTTGTCATTTCCTTCTCTAGCTCATTTTACAGATGAGGAACTGAGGCAAACAGGGCTAAATGACTTGCCCAGACTCACAGAGCTAATAAGTGTCTGAGGCCACATTTGAACTCAAAACTTGAGTTTTCCTGATTTTATGTCTGGCATTCTATCCACTAGCTGATCTATACTGAACAAGTTTCTCTTAGTTCTTAACCTACTTTTTTTTAAAAGAATTTTGTCTACATGCCTTATTATAATTCTCTCCTCATTCAGAATAAGTTTATTAACCGGATCACTCCTTTCATCACCTTTCCAATTCCTACCCTTTTACTAGGGTACTTCACCACTCGTGACTATGATCTGCTAGGAACCTTAATATATTGGTTTTCTCAGTTTCCTTAAATCCAATGACTACTCTATTCCACCTCATATTTACACAGAATGGTCATATCTTTTTTTTCTTCTAATTTTTTATTATTTAATATATTTAGTTTTCAGTGTTGATTTTCACAGGAATGTGAATTACAAATTTTCTCCCCATTTCTACCCTCCCCACCACTCCAAGATGGCATATATTCTGGTTGCCCTGTTCCCCAGTCAGCCCTCCCTTCTGTCACCCCACTCCCCTCCCATCCCCTTTTCTTTTTCTTTCTTGTAGG